>JALPQD010000035.1:3420989-4010526 GCA_023101885.1 Typhlomys cinereus
GGGGCTGTCACTGGAAAGGAAACATATCTCAGGATGGAAGGATCAGGTGACTCTGGGTCAAAAAGGGTTTCTTCTTGATTTCAGTGACATTGATCAGAACCCATTATTGAGGTGTGTAATGATATCATGGCAGGTCTGGAAGGGAGACTGATAAGGAATGAAAGGGAAAGGAAAGTCAACAGGAAGGTGGCTTGGCTCTGGGTACAGTGGGCGGGGAATGTGATTGATAGTACAGGTAGGGGAATGTGATTTACAGGGAAGGCAGAGAGGTAGGAAGATGTGTTACAGCACAAGCAGGGGAATGTGATTGACAGCAGAAAGACAGGAATGTGATTGACAGAGGAGGTGGAGGAGTATTATTGACAGTGGGGGTATGGTCCATGAGGAGCAAGTGGGAGCATGGTGTTCATAATCCTCACCAATTTCTACCAGCAGATGGGTTGCCAGGGGTTGAGGTCTGGGCTGGTGTTTCTTGGCCTCTGATTCAAGAGAGAAATAAAAGCCCACACAGATTTGCAGAAATAATGAAGAGAACTTTGATTTGGTGAAAAGTGTTACTAAAGTCAGGACACACAGCCAAGGAGCAGCAGATGCAAGAGTGCAGACTGGAGCCCGAGGTCAGAGCCCAGCAGCTCCCTGTGGGCTCTGGAGGAAGGAAGAGCTGGCAGTTGGGTTGCATGGCTAGGGCAGTGCTCTATATTGATTGATGGATTATGCCATGCAGTCATTTTCCTACTGCTCATGAACCTTCTCCAATGCATCAACTTGAATCATATGAACACATATGAATCTAATGCACAGGCATGAGGTGGGGGATACTCCCTGACAAGTTACTGAAGGGTCCATTTTTTTCTTATTGTACAAGTACCCAGTACTAGTTCAGGCCAGATCAGCTTTTCTATTGTTCATTTCCCAAATATGCTGAGAACACTTCTGAATAGAAACTATTTCTAGAAAGTACACAGGATCCCTGGTTTATCCTCAGGTCCCATCTGTCTTCCTCTAGAGAGAGATAGAAAGACCTCCCACCTTCCTGTCCAGGGGTTGCTAGTGTGACCTTTAACTGACATCGTGGCCTTCAGACTTTATGGTCTGCCATGTTCAGCCTCAGTGTGGTGCTTGTTTAGTTGTACACGGACAGATCAGGAGAGTCCATCATAACAGTGTGTTCAAGCAGACCACAGCCACTTTGCTAGTGGACTAAAATACACAGCGATCTCATGTATAGTTTTGAGATGGCATCTTCCAATGAGATCTTGAATTAGTCTCCTCCTGCCTTTCCCCGATTGCAAGAATCACAGGGTTATTCTCCCTCTCAGGGTAACTGCTAACCTGAGGGCAGAGTGGGAATAATTGTATTCGTTACTTTTCTTGTTGCTTACCTATTAATGCCTCACAAGGAGGAACTCAAGGAAGGAAGAGCACATTGAGACTCAGTTTGGAGGGACTGGTCATTACAGGGAGGAAGGCCTGATTACCACATCTAGGAATGGAAGATATATGCATCACAGTGGGGAAGGCTAGGTGAGAGGAATAGAAGGCAACTGATCTCATTTGAATCTGTAGTCAAGAAGCAGAGAAGGAATAAAACGTGGACCATACAGAGCCGTAAAAACCTCCAGAAGATTCCACAACATTCCAAACACTATCACCAACCTGGAACCTTATGCTCAGAAGCATGAGACTATGAGGTAAAAGGTCATGTTCAAATTATAACAGATGCAATATATATACATGTACATGTATACACACAGGGACAAACAGCAACAGAGACAGACAGACACACACACACACACCAAGCAATCTCTCCGTAAGAAAACTTGCACAAGACAGGAAGGAGTGGATGTTGGCTGTAGAGTGTCTATAAACACACACACACACACACACACACAAACACACACACACACACACACACACATCTCCCTTTCGACAGTAAGGTGGCAGTTAACAAGGATGCCCAGATCATAGCCACCATCGCAGAAACTGAAGTAACTTATTTCTTGGATCCTTATTCTTTTTGAGCTTTTGAACCCCATGGATTTCTTTTTTTTATATAATACATTTTTTATTATTATTTCAGCTCATACAAACTTAATAGGTACACCAGTTCCCTCCCTCCCTCCTCCTCCCCCCCCCGAATCCCCTGTTACCCCTCCCCTCACACCTCCCGCCCCATACCCCCATGCCTCCCGCCTCGATTCCCAGAGTCCTTTCTTGTGCATGCCTGACTCCCCACTGGGCCCTCCTCTCCGAGGACCTACAAGGACCCAGTGGCATTTCCCTGAACCCCTTCCTGTGTTCCCCTTAAGCATAGGAACACTACTGTGCCTGTGAATCTCTTGCCTCCAAGGATCTTGACGCCTTTAGCAGATGCTAGACTTTCTGAGATCAATAGTGTGTTGGACATTGCGCCGGGCATACAATGTCCAATTATGATTGCTTCGGCCCTAACTTGTGTGGAGTATCTTGCAAATCATTGCTCCTCCCATCCTTTTGCTCTTACACTCTTACCGCCCCCTCTTCCGCAAATGTCCCTGAGCTTCAGGATGGGGAGAGATTAGTCTGGCCTAGTTCTACGTGGTTGATATACAGTCTCTGAAGTTCTGGATAGTGGTTTGTTGATTTTCTTTTGCAGTATTGTTGCTCCTGTAATGCCCTTCACTCCATCGTGATGGGCACTGTATGTCACCCCCTGGCCAGGACAGAAAGCTGTTAAACTGGAGTTTTATTATAAGAGCACATTCAAGGGTAGATGTAATACTTATACCCAAAATTGGAATCGCAGGGTCATATGGCGTTAGGCAATGGGAGGGATCAATCACCCATTTGCAAAATGGTTACTTTTTAATCTGCCAGACTATATGCCCTCCTCTTCTGGTGAGTTCATACCCCCTTAGTTGTAAATGATCAGGAACGAATTGTGAACTTAACCAGGTGTCACATTACTTTCTTGCAGTCCTTAATGGAGGCCTATTTTCTCTACTGCAACATGGTCAATTCTCTCCTTTTTTCTGGTGTGGCCCTCCAACCCCATCCCTCCTGTTCATAATCCTTGCAATTACTGTAGGTAATACATAGATTTACCTATGAGTGTCTCAAGATGGGCTGGGTGGGTTTGGTACTAGGAGCCACCTATTAGGGGGTACATACACCGCTTAATTTTCTAGGTCTGGGATACTTCACTTAATATAATTGTTTCTAATGACATCCATTTCCCGGCAAATTCCAGTAATTCATCATTTTTGATGGCTGAGTAGTACTCCATTTTACAGATGTACCACAGTTTCCTTATCCATTCGTCAGCTGTTGAACATTAAGGTTGATTTCATGTCTTTGCTATTGTAAACAGTGCTGCTATGAACATGGTCGTGCTTGTGCTATCGAGGTGAACCTCTGCTATATGGGGGGTTATACTCAAAAGTGGAATCGCAGGGTCATATGGCATTTCAATCTTTAATTTCTTTAAGAATCTCCAGACGGCTCGCCAGAGTGGCTGTATGAGCCTGCACTCCCACCAACAATGTAGGAGAGTTCCCCTCTCTCCACATCATCTCCAGCATTTGTTGTTGTTTGTGTTGTAGATTTTTGCCATCCTGACCGGGGTGAGGTGATATCTCAGGGAAGTTTTGATTTGCATTTCCCTGGTGGCTAAAGAAGTGGAGCATTTTTTAAGATATTTGTTAGACATTTTAATTTCATCCCTGGTAAAATTTCTGTTAAGTTCCAGGGCCCATTTTTTAATTGGGCCATTGGTTTCCTTGGAGTTTAGTTTTCTAAGTACTTTGTGCACTCTGGACAGTAGAGCTCTATCAGATATGTAGTTAGTGAAGATTTTCTCCCATTCTCTGGGTTTCCTTTCTGCTCATGTTACAATTTCTTTATCTGAACAGGAGCTCTTTAATTTCACAAGATCCCAACTGTTGAGAGTTGGTAGCAGTGACTGTGCCATTGGATGTCTGTTTAGGAAATGTTGGCCTAGCCCAATCAGCTCGAGAGAGTTCCTTATCCTTTCAACTATGGTTTTTATAGTCTCTGGCCTGATATCAAGGTCCTCGATACATTTGGAATTAAGTCTTGTACATGGTGACAAGTACGGGTCCAACTTTAATCTTCTGCATGTGGAGATCCAGTTTTGCCAGCACCATTTGTTGAAGATGCTGTTCTGTTTCCATTGGATTCTTTGGGCCCCTTTTTCAAAGATCAAATAGCTGTATTTTTGTGGGCTTATATCTGGGTCTTCAACCCTTTTCCATTGATCTGTGTGTCTATTTTGCAGCCAGTACCAGGCTCTTTTTATAACTATGGATTTGTAGTATAGACTAAGATTTGGTATGGTAATACCTCCAGCAGTGTTTTTGTTACTCAGGATTTTCTTTGCTATCCTGGGTCTTTTGTGCCTCCATATGAACTTTGAGATTGTTTGGTCAACTTCTTTGAAGAATTGCTTTGGGGTTTTAATTGGTATAGCATTGAATTTGTATTTTGCCTTTGGTAGGATGGTCATTTTTACAATGTTGATTCTGCCAATCCAGGAACAAGGGAGGTCTTTCTACCTTTTGGTGTCTTCTGCTATTTCTTTCTTTAGGGTTTTAAAGTTTTCATTGTAAAGGTTTTTTACCTCCTTGGTTAGGTTTATACCAAGGTATTTCATTTTTGGGGGGGCTATAGTAAATGGAATTGACTCTCTCAGGGCTTTTTCACTTCTTTCATTCTGGGCATATAGGAAGGCCTCTGATTTTTGCACATTTATTTTGTATCCTGCCACCCTGCTGAACTTCTCAATTAGTTCCAGAAGCTTCCTGGTGGAGTTTTTGGGATCCCTCAGGTATAAGATCATGTCATTTGCAAATAGGGATAGCTTGACTTCTTCCTTGCCGATTTGAATCCCCTTATGTCCCTTTCTTGTCTTATGGCTTCAACTAAGACTTCAAGTACAATATTAAATAGAAGTGGTGAGAGTGCACAGCCTTGTCTAGTTCCTGATCGAAGTGGAAATGCTTCCAATTGTTCCCCATTGAGCATAATCCTTGCTGTGGGCTTGTTGTATACAGCTTTTATTATATTGATAAAGGTTCCTTCTGTCTCTAGCGTTTTGATCATAAAAGGCTGTTGGATCTTGTCAAAAGCTTTTTCTGCATCTATCGAGAGTATCATGTGGTCTTGGACTTTGGACTGGTTTACATGATGACTTACATTTATTGATTTGCGTATGTTGAACCAACCTTGTGTGCTGGGGATGAAGCCTACTTGGTCCCCGTGAATGATCTTTTTAATGTGTTTTTGAATCCGATTTGCTAAGACTTTGTTGAGAATCTTTGTGTCCATGTTCATCAGAGAAATCGGCCTATAGTTGTCTTTTAAGTGAATCTTTATTAGGTTTTCGGATTAAAACGATATTAGCTTCATAGAAGGAATTTCGTAGTATTCCTTCCTTTGCTATTTGATGGAACAGTTTAAGGAGTATTGGTGTTATTAACTCCTTAAATGTCTGGTAGAACTCACTCTGTGCTGAATCCATCTGGTCCAGGACATTTTTTGGTGGGAAGACTTGAGATTACTTCTTCAATTTACTTATATGTTATAGGACTATTTAAATAATTCACAACTTCCTGATTCAATTTAGGTAAGTTGTGTTTCCTTAGAAATTCATCCATCTCTTTTGTGTTGTCAAACTTCACAGAGTATAATTTTTTGAAATATAATGCTATAATTCTCTGGATTTCTTGGGTATCAGTAGTGATAACTCCATGTTCATTTCTGATTTTGTTAATTTGGGTTTTCTCTCTCCTGCTTTTGGTTAATTTAGCTAGGGGTGTATCAATCTTATTGATTTTTTCCAAGAACCAGCTTTTTGACCTGTTGATTTTTTCTATTGTGTTCTTAATCTCGATTTCAGATATTTCTCCCCTTATTTTGCTAATCTCCTCTCTTCTACTACTTTTGGGGTCAGATTGCTCTAGTTTCTCTAAAGCTTTAAGCTGCATTGTTAAGTTGTTTATTTCTGATGTTTCCATTTTTTTGATGTAGGCACTAAGAGCTATGAACTTACCTCTTAGAACAGCTTTCATTGTGTCCCAGAGATTTTGGTAAGTTGTATTTTCATTATCATTCACTTTCAGGAAATCTTGAATTTCCTTTTTAATTTCTTCCTGAATCCAGTTCTCATTCAGCATCATATTGTTACGTTTCCAGGAGTTAGTATATTTTCTCTTGTTTGTTTTGTTGTGGATGTCCAGCTTTAGGTCCTGGTGGTCTGACAGGGCACAGGTTAGAATTTCAACTTTTTTGTATATGTGTAAATTCGTTTTGTGGCCCAGTTTGTGATCTATTTTGGAGAAAGTTCTGTGTGCTGCTGAGAAAAATGTGTATTCTTTGGTGCGTGGGTGAAAAGTTTGATAGAGATCTGTAAGGTCCATTTCTTTCAGGGTTTGATTAAGGTCCAAAGTGTCTCTGTTAAGCTTTCGACCTGTTGATCTATCCCATGTTGAGAGGGCGGTGTTGAAGTCCCCAAGAATTATCGTTTGGGGGTTGATTTCTTGCTTTAGACGCTGTAGGGTTTTCTTAATGAATGTGGAGGGGCCCTTATTGGGTACATATATGCTCAGTATTGTGAAGTCTTCCTGGTGAATTGTACCTGTGACTAAAATATAGTATCCATCCGTGTCTCTTATAATTTTCTTTGGTTTGAAGTCCAGTTTGTCTGATAGCATAATGGCTACCCCTGCCTGTTTTCTGCTTCCATTAGCTTGTAAAATTGTTGACCAGCCTTTTATTTTTAGAGCATGCCTATCTTTTGTGGTGAGATGGGTTTCCTGCAGGCAGCAGATTGATGGATTGTGATTTTTAATCCAAGTTTGTAATCTGTGTCTCTTGATTGGTGAGTTAATTCCATTAACATTTAGTGTTATAATGGAGAAACTATTGTTAATTCCAGACATTTATTATGTTTAGTAGTTTTTATAAGTATATTGCTTCGCTTTTAATGGTGTTATACTTGCCTTCTGTTCTCCTGGATATGCCTGTTTTTTTCTTCAAGCTTGAGTATCATTTCTAGCAGTTTTTGAACGCCTGGTTTGGTGGACATGTATCCCTTCAAGTTGTCTTTGTGCTGGAAAGTTTTTCTTTCTCCCTCGATCATGACTGATAGTTTTGCAAGATAAATCAGCCTGGGTTGACATTTTTGCTCATTCAATACTTGAAGTATATCTCTCCAAACTCCTCTTGCTTTTACTGTTTCGACTGAGAAGTCATTTGTTATTTTAATAGGTTTACCTTTAAAAGTGATTTGTTTTTTCTCTCTTGAAGCTCTCAGCACCAGTTCTTTATCTTGAATGTGGAGTGTTTTGACTATTATTTGCCGTGGCGAGCTTCTGTTTTGGTCATATCTGTTTGGGGTGCAGAATGCCTCTTGTATATGGATGGGCCTCTCTTTTTTTAGATGAGGAAAGTTTTCCTTGATGATCGTTTGAAAAATTTCCTCAGGGGTGGTATTTTGAGATTCTTGCTCTGGTGTTCTATAAATATGCATGTTAGGCTTCTTCAGGGTGTCCCATATCTCCTGAATACTTCTCTCAAGTATCTTTTTCGCTTTAACAACCTCTTCCATTGAGCTGATTAATACTCCCATTTTATCTTCAAGGTCTGAAATTCTGTTTTCTGCTTCGTTAATTCTGCTGATAAGACTCTCTGTGGAGTTCTGGGTTGAAGATAACTCTGCTTGAGTCTGCTTTAACTGCTCTATGCCAGTTTTTGTTTCTTGCACTATTTTTCTCAACTCCTCCAACTGTCTGTTGTGTTCCTCTTCAAAGCGATTGATTCGATTATGTAATTCCTCCCTGATTTCCTCTTTCATAGTATTGAACATGGTAATGATCATATTTTGAAGGTCGTTATCCTGGGTTAGGCTTTCTTGGCCATTTTCCATGGTTTGTTCTGGTTGGAGTCTAACATTATTGGATTAATTCCTTCAGTGGGAGATTTGTTTACTTGAGTGTTGTTTCTCATGGATTTGCACTTTGACTTTGGCATTGTCGTTTTAACTCTTAAGATTTTCTTTCCATTTCTGTGCGTTTTTCACTATACTGAATTATTTGGCCTGGGGTTTTGGAGGTGGGCGGAGACGGAGCTTACCTAGGTTGAGGTGAGTCCAGGCTGAACCCCACCTCCCGGTAGGCGAGTGGAGGGAAGGGAGGATGGGGTGTTTGGCGGGGCGCTATTTAATCTGGGGGACCTAGGGGCGGGGCTCGGGTGCAGAGAGGGTGTCCCGCTCTTCCCAGGCCTTCTGCGCAGCGGCTCCGGCTGGATGGTGGGAGGAGCTGGGTCTCCTGGGCGGCTTGGGGGTTCTGGGGGTGGTGCTCGGACGGAGCTTACCTGGGTCCGTGGTGAGGCCCGGCTGGACCAGCGCTCCCGCGTCCCAGGCGGCGGAGTGCAGGGAAGGGAGCCATACTCTCTATTTTCATTCTATTTGTGTCTTACTCATTTTCTTGGAATTCTTTCCTGAGTTTGTCACATTCTTTTTGAAGTGTGTTTAGGCATTTATCTATGTACTCTTGGAGGTGTTTGAACATATTTATAATCAATGTTTGAAATTATCTGTCTTGTTATTGTTCTCTTGGATACCTTCAATGGGCTATGCTTTGTTGGATCTGAAGCCTTATCTCCAGTGATATTGAGAGGACACATTTCTTGGAGTGTGGCAGTTCTGTTTTTCCTGCATTTTTAAGCTGAGCAGACATTAATTGTAGTTTTATTTGAAGTAACTCTAGGATGCTATTTTTCAGGACTAAATAACAGTAGTGTCTAGGATTTTTGTGTGTTACCAAACAGGTAACAGCGTTTGGGTGTTCATTTGCAAAAAAAAAAAAAAAGAAAAAAGTAGCAATTCTAGTGTTCTCTTGTTTCTCACATGGGTCTTCTGTTTTATTATTTACAGAGACCTTTTCTCTATTCTTTGAAGTTTGGTGTTTTATGAAATCTCCTGCTTCAATTTATTTCTTGCATGTGTGTGATTAGTGTGTGTGGCGGGAGTTGCCATTGTGGAGGCAACCCAGGAGATCCTGGAATCCTGGAGCCTCCCACCCAGAAAGCAGACAGGCCCAGCAACTGAGACACCAGGTCCCCTAACCCAAATTGCACATGAGCCCACAACCCAGGAGATGCCAGGAGGCCCAGGACCTCTCACCTAGCTACTTTGCATTTTTATGTAGGATCTAGTGTCCAAGCTCATGTTCAAGGCTTTAAACCCCTGAGCCATTCTATTATCCTGTTATTTTTATGCTAGATAAAATCTTTCTACTTTGCCCAGGCTGGCCTCAAACCTTTACTCCTCCTACAATCTCCTCAGTATTTAGGATGACAGGTCAACACCATCAGACTCTAGTTAATTCAGATAGTTTCACTCCCCTTTTCTAGATGGTTTTGAAATGATATGCCTTCCTGGCCTTCCTATGTGCCTTCCTTCTCTTCCTTTTTCTTTCTATTCTTCTTCTGTTACACCACCTGCAAATACTCTCAGATGTCCTCCACAGGTTAGTGTATGTGTGTATGTGTGTGTGTGTGTGTGTGTGTGTGTGTGTGTGTGTGTGTGTACACTATGTTGGGAAAACTATGTGACCTTTAGGAGATAGAGTCTTGCTGGAGGATGTGCTTCACTTGGGACCAGGTTGAGATTCAATAGTGTAGCTCTAATTTCTGACTGCTGATACAATCCAACCTCTGGCTCCTTCTCCTGTGGTTGTGCTTACCCTGCCATGATCGAATGTAGCCACTGAACTCTGAGTCACAATTTGTTCTTTGGTCATAATAGAAAAAAGTATCTATGATGGTTGCATTTTGGTGTCAACATGACAGTTGCAGACTGTTTGGGGCCCATCTGTGGAAGGTTAATGTTTGGAATGGCCCTTCAATAAGTCTGCAGTACTTGATTGATTGCTATGGAAAACCCAGCTCATAGTGGGTGGTACTTTCCAGTGATGAAACAGATAATAGGAGGTGCAAAGAGGAGAGACTTGCTCTTCTCTTATCTGTTGTAGACTGGCTGTGGAGTCCACTTTGCGTGTGTTGTTCACTTGTAGAGCATCATGGCCTTCTTTGTCGCTGCTGCTGCCTCCATCCTTGGCTGACTTGGAGCTTTACCTTTTCCACCATGTTGTTGCTGTTCCCACTGCCTTTAGAGCTTGGCCTCTATGTGCTGTTCATCGCTGATGTCAAAGCCCAGCTGTTCTTTGCCAATATTGGAAACCAGCATCTTCGACCCTGCAGAGAAGTAAAGGCTTGAGACCCTCTCAGGATCTTTTGGCTTTGTGGAACATTACAGCAAAGAGTGAGGCAGCTGCAGGCAGCTACTTTTAAGGACACTATTTTTATTGTGATTTATTTTAACAAATTGATTTATATAGTACATTCTATAGGTTCTGTTTTTTCAAAGAACCCTGACTAATATGGTATCCAATTCAGGGAACTGTCCACAGCAGGTGCCTAACTGATGCTCCAGTGGTGCGAAGCTAGTACTTCTGCTTTTTTTCTTGTGGGTGGAGACACAGGCATGTGAGTGACTTCACGTTGGTCATGTTAGCAAGAGAGCAGATGAACCAGAAACAGTGTTACAAGCCTGGCATCCCAGCTTCTATTCCAGCAGGATAGCTAATCAGATGTCAGCACAAGCTGCAGAGCAAGTTCAGTCACTTCAGCTATAGAGCAAGACCATGTGTCAAAATAAATGGTGAGAGGGCGAGATATGGATGGTAAAGCACCTGCCTAGAATCCACAGTGAGGGAGGAGCTGGGGGAATGATTCAGTGGTTCACTTCCTTGGGTTCAACCCCTAGTGCCTCAAAAGAAAGGAGAGTAGGAATAATAAATGAATCTTTACTTTAGAATTGGAAAATTCACTGTGAGTTCATTGTGTCTTCTCAGAGTCTCTGTGTGAGTCTCAGATAGTGTGTCTTCTCTGCACAGCAGATCATTCACATAAGTGACCATGACTATCTTCACTAGACACTTGTCCTCTCTTTACCCAGTGCCCCTGCTGAATTCTCAAAGCTTTTGCAGTTTATCCACCAGATTTTCCTAAAGCAGAGAAATGTGGTCTGACACTCTGCAACATTTTAGGTCACAGTCTTCCATTTTCTCTCCCAATGTGACTGCAAAAATACCTTCTGCTAGCAGGCACACAAGGCAGCCAGCACAATCAACAATCTCCTATGAGTACTCAAGGGCCCTGTGACATCACATCACCCACTGGCATATTCCAGAGCTGGGGAGAGGTTGTGACAAGATGTTTTAACTTTATATGGACAATGTAACCATGAGCATTGCCTACCATTGCTGACCCTTCAAAGGGCTTTGAGAACAGGCAGCACCTGAGACCTGAACAACTCCTCCTCATGGGAGGCTCTTCATAGACTTGATCAGATACCCAGGTCAGTATTTCTGGAGTCTAATGTCTGAGTATGAAGTTTAATGGACTTTGAGGTGTCTAAAAAATCTCTCCTAAAAGAAAAAAGGTCCTTTCCTCCTGGGTCCTTTATGAACTGCATTTCCTCCTGTGCAGTGTGTGGTGGCTGTGGAAGGTATGGGTCTGTGGTTGAACTGTACCCAAGTTAATACAACACTGATGTCTCAGCTGTGCAGATGTACTCTGTCAAAGCTGTCCCTGGAGGTCCACCTCATTGCAGGTCTGCAGTCAGCAGGTTCCAGTTTGTGTATTCAAATCTTTTTTTTCCAAATGACACTGTGTGTTGAAATTATGACTCTAGGCTTCTGGCATGCTAGGCGAGCACTCTATCCACTGAGATACATTCCAGCTTTCCAGTGTGCCAGTCAAAGATGCCAGCACTGGAGAGAAGCACGAAGATCTCATCAGTGTGGCCACAGTAACCCCAACCCCATCGATGTGAGCTTTACATTCAGAAAAAGGAAGACTTGAGAGCTGGATCTATCATAAGCTAGACAAACCTCTACTACTGCCTGCCTTTTACTGGGGATTCTAGACAGGTGCTCTAGCACTGCACCACCTCTCAGCTCTCAGTTTGTCAGTTTAACTATCCCTTGTACATACTCACCCCCTCCCCCATCTGCCAACATGCTTGGTCTTTGGAGTTTCTGGGTTATTTGCCTCTAAAATATGGAATCTGACAAGCAGGCTGCACTGTGACAAGGCCTTGCTGGTAGCTTTCCTCCTCCTTAGCACTCGTTGTCCCAGGCCTGGCTAGCCTCATGCTGTGGGCATTCCTGGCAAATGTCCAGAGCTGGCTTCACATGTGGCCTGAGCTCTGACTCCACAGGATTGCAGTCCTGGATTCCTTTCCCAGCCCTAGCTGCAGGCCCCTCTTTCCTTCTCTTTCTCTTCCTCAGGGAAGAGCCATGAGCTGCTCTGTGGCTTCCAGATCCACCTCCAGGCTCTCTCCCAAGGAACAGAGCAGAATATGTGACCTCTGCCACATGTCATCTCTGAGCACAGTGTTCCCTTCCCAGATGATGGCCCAGATGGAGACTGAAGACCTCATGTGGGGCACATGCCTTTCACAGGCCTATGGAAAATGGGACAAGAGCTCTTTTCTGCCTTATGAATGTACACCCTCACCCTGCCTCATCTGTAATGTTTCTGGCTAACAGGGTGATTTGGTGCAGGATGTGGCCTTCATTCTGTTCCCCTTATTTTGCATCAAACTTCTGCTATGAACATACATGGCAGCACTGTTTACAATAGCAAAGTCATGGAATCAACACAAAGGTGGTTTCTATCTCCTTTTTGCTTCACTCAGGGATTTCCCAGGCTCTGCTTACCAAGCCAGAAGTACAGGCTTTGTCCACCTATTAGGGAGTACATACGGCACTTAATTTTCTGTGTCTGGGATACTTCACTCAATATAATTGTTGTACAACCATGGTCTGCCTGACTCCCAAACCCACCTGAATCCTCCAGGAGATTCCATCCATACAAATGTCCAACAGTTGATGAGTGGCTCAGTGGATAGAGTGCTCGTTTAGCATGCCAGATGCCTAGAGTCATAATTCCAACACACAAAAGCTGTGTGTGTTACAGAGATTTATCTTTGAGTATGTCTCTAAGTGGGTTTGGTCCACAAAAGAAAGGGTTTTTAAAAATGATTTTTTGCTGCTTTAATAGGTAAAAACTTAGCAAATCCATAACAATTGTACTTGTTCCAACGAGGTGAATATTTGCTGTATGGGGGGTTATTTCCAAAAGTGGAATAGCAGAGTCATATGAAATTTCAATTTTTAACTTCTTTAAGAATCGCCAGACAGCTCGCCAGAGCAGTTGTATGAGCCTGCATTCCCACCAGCAATGTAGGAGAGTTCCCCTCTCTCCACATCTTCTCCAGCATTTGGTGTTGTTCATATTTTTGCCAATGACAACTTATCATTGACCCCTCAAAGTCTAGCATGGACTAAAGGCACTAGGATCCTTAGAAGCAAGGGATTAACAGTCACAATAGGACATTTGGGCTGATTCCATGACTTTGCTATTATAAACAGTGCTGACCTCCTTCCACCTAGAGACTGGTTGTTAAAGGCCGCACCATTTCACCTGATCCCAGCAGGCCCTCTTCATATGGTGTTGAGTGGGCAAATATACAGGAGGAAGGCCTGCAAGGCAGCAGTGCCTTCATCTCCTCTCAGATTCAGGTGGTAGAGGAACAAGATGTGGCTGGCCATGAGGAGGCCAAGTTGGAAGTGATTCTTAAAGAAGTTAAAAATTGAAATGCCATATGACCCTGCTATTCCACTTTTGGGAATAACCCTCTATATAGCAAAATTCACAAGCACGACCACATTCCAAGACCTAGCAGCTTTCAGGTGATAAACTCAAAGTGCCTGAGGTATTTCTTGGTTTTGGAAGCTGTCAACATTATTGCCTGATTACTTACAAAGTAGCTGTTTCTGTCTTTCCTCTTAACTTGGTTTCTCCTTAACTCAGTCTTGGTTGTCTGTTTTCTACATCTTCTTGAATGAATTCCTTTGGATTTTTCACAAAATTAATGAATTTTGAGGCTGGAAAGCTGGCTTGTAGGTGGAAGGTCCTGAAAGGGGATCCTAGACCCCACATATAGACACTGGGCAGAAGTGGGGGCGGGCTGCGTTTCTTGTCCTGGTAGGGTGGAGCCTGTGAATGGGGGACAAAGAGGGCAGAGTAAACAAGGAGGCATACTGTTGGACCCTGAGACCCTCGCCCTAAAATTCACAAAGCAGGCCGGTTCAGGCCCACAGTATAGCCCTTGCTTGTAGTCATTCAGGCATCCATTGTTTATAGCCATCCAAGCATCCATTGTTAGTCATTGCTTAAAACTATGTACAGCCTTGAGCTTTTTACAGGTATTTCCCCACCCCTTAAGACCTCCAGCCCTTCAGTTCTGGAAAAGCAAGTTTGCACAAAGGGGAATTCCATCAATGAATGTCACCCAGAATGAACAGCCTGTGGTTAGGCAGGTGGACTGGAACGATCACCAAGAGCCAACTCCACCCGAGCTCTTGCCGACCAATGACTGTAAAGGTCATAGAAAATTCCTCAGCTAACAACCCCCCCTACCCCAAGACTCCTTAAAAACCACTTGCCCGAGCTGCTCGGGGCCGCTTCAGTCTCTCCTGCATGAGAGGTTGCTGGAGCCGCCCAGCGCGTCGTTAAATAAAACCTCATGCTATTGCAGTGAGAAGGGTCTTGGTCTTTCTCTCAGTGGCCTCGTTCCTGACTGAAAGATGGGGGTCTTTCACATACATACACACACGTACACATACATACACAATTATGGTTTTCTGGTTGCTAGATTTGATGGGATATATAAAAGAAGTTAGAAGAATAAGCAAGTTCAATAAAGCAATATCATAGTGGCTTTGTTATTTTGGGTACATATGGAAAAACCTTTAAGAACACAATGGCATTTTAATTTGTAGTCTCACATTGGAGCACCAGATGTTGCCTTATCCCCTGCCAGACCAGCAGGAGGGGGAGAGAAAAAACGGAGCCACAAGGCTTGAGGCAAATGGATGAGCTGGCGAAAGAGTCACCACCAGATTCCGGGAATCAAGTGAGGAGGAAGCAGAGACAAGCTGCAGCAGATTCAGAATCATTAGGGCATTTGGGCTTATGTAGGGTCGGGGTCCAATCAGGTGTTGCCATCCCTCCTGGGGGGGGCAGCCACCAGCGATTTAACTGTTACTGTGTCCATTGAAGGGGCAGGTTAAACAGCCGCTTCCCATGCTTGTTCATCCCTCTGCCTGCATGGTCCTCTGTTGGAACATGTTCAGGGCATGTCTGTGCATATCTAGGCTTGTCCTGAACTCGGGAGCCAGGTTAGGGCCTCCCTGAATCAGTAGTGTCACAGAAAGACTTTGTCAATAACTATCTTTCTAAATGAGTAATAAATATTGTAGTGAGGTTGGAGGCGTTGTTCAGAAGGTGAAATTCAGTATGTTGGAGCAAGAATGTGATAAACAGTAAGTCAGCCAGTAATTAAGTCACCTTCACATTCTGTTTTTCTAATGCTCCAAAGTTCTGCATTCAGAAAACTTGTTTATTTTTACTGAGAACCCATAAATTTTCCACTGATCCTTTATTCCACTTCATTCAAGGACCTGGTTTAGAAGGGGTGCTTCCAATGCTGGTTCTGGTGTTTTTCCATATGCTTTTAATATTTTCCTTGTGTGCCTCAGTTTCCTTTCTCTTGTGCTGTTGTGGTGACCTTTCTGGTCTTTGTTTTTGCTGCTTCTAATCACAATTATATATATTAAAAAAGGTTGGTTCTAAGTGAGGACCCCAGCAGCTCCTACTGCTGGGAAAGATTTTTGCATATGTACCACTGTAATTCAGTTTATTTAAGATGTCAATTACTATGAGACTCTGTTTTTTTTAATCTGTTACTCAAAAAAACTGTCATTGAAACTAAACAGGACATCAGTTTTAAAGTGATCACAATTGCTTAGATTTTGAAATGAGAAAAGTGTCCATGAGGAATTAATGCACATGCTAGTAGGAATCAGGTTAGGCATGCTGGGTAGCCTCTGAGAGATTTCTTTGCTTCTCTGTATTTGGGTTTTCATCAAAAACATTAATCAAATATTTAATTGTACAGTAATCTGGAGAATCCAAGTCATTTCTAAAGATTATATAGGAGGGTGAGTTTAGAAGTGAAGTTGAAATCCCAGAACTGGTATTGGTAGGCAAAAGGAATGATCATTAACAGAAATATTCATTCACTCCCTCCCCAGTGTCCTTGGTAATTACACTCTACTTTTTAAATTTTACATTTTTATTATTTATTTAAAATGTGGAAATGGGTACACACACACACATGCCATGGCATGTATAGGGAGGTCAAAAGAAAACTTGCAGAAGTCAGCTCGTCTATCTTATTTCCATCACAAAGTAGTCTTCTTGGCCTAAAAGCTTGCCTTCTTCCCAGTGTGCTGGGATGACAGATTCAGGCCACCTCATCTAGCTTTTTTGTGAGTTCTTGAAATGAAACTCAGGTTGTCTGGCTTGTGCTGCCAGCACTTTAGCCACTTAGCCATCTCTCCAGCCTGTCATTGTCCTTTTTCTTCTTCTCTTGAGTCATGGTCTTATGTCATCCAGCTGTCTTTGAACACATCATGTATCTGAGCTTAGCTGACACAGTTCACCTGACCTAAATTTGATCCCCCAAAGTCCATGTGGTAGCAGGAAAGATCTGACTTCCAGAAGTTGTCACGTAATCTCCACTCATGCTCTGTGATATGTATGTCATGCCTTCTCCCTCCCTCTTCCCACTGAAAAAAAGCCAAAATGTTACAAAAATATAAAATCTATAGAGTAAAACCAAAATTTACAGAAGAATGAAAGAAAATACGCAAGTCTTACATTTGAGAACAGTATATATTGAGAACAATCCAAAATATAATGAAAACTCAAATACAATGATTCAAACTGTATAAGGATTTGAATGGTAATACAAAATATGGGTGTTAAGCATAAAATACTCCAGTTACCATTATATTACAAAATAGAACTGTAGTAAATGCCTGCTGCCCCTGATTCTCTCTGTAGTTTCTTGTAATGGTGGAATGATAAGCATTTTGACAAAATGAGCATCATGGAGCTTTGTCCTGTGTTTACTTCTAATACTCACATAATTTTATATCTTACATTTATTTAAGCCTTTGATTTGAGATTCTGTTTGAATTATAATATGCATTTTCTATTTTTGTATAAAAAGTTATGATATTCTTATTGATTATAATAATTGGGCTGTCAACTTTTCTTCTGAGGTAGACTTCTGGGAACACCTATAAGACATTTAGTTATAAGTGTGTTCCTGAGCAATCCTGTAGGAGATACTTGTACAATTGCTTTTCTATATTTATGTAGGACTCAGCTCTATTCTTTTGTTTGTGGCTAATATTTTTTTTCCTAGAACCATTTGTCAAGAAGACAGTTTATTTTTCCATTGACTGTTAAAAAAATTATTTTGATGTATGTGTTATATTTATTTCTTATATGTTCGCTTTATTCCAATGTCTGTTTTCATGCCAGCATCATACTGTTTTGATGTTGTAGTTTTGCATTGTTTCAAACTTAAGAAATGCAAGTCTTCCAACTTCATTTTTTTAGGTAGGCTTTGACTATTCCCTTGAGATTCTACATGAATTATAAGGAGCATTTTTTATTTTTGTGTAAAAATTTATTATAATACTCTTGTGGATTACAACAACGTTGGCTGCCAACTTAATTATTATTTTGAGGAGGGTTTTTGGGCATACCTATGAGACATTTAGTTATGGCAGGTTTCTGAGCCTGTGGGAGAACTTTGCACAATAGTTAATTGTATGATTGCTGTGGGAAGACTCAGTCCATAGCACATGGGACCATTTTCTGTGAAGACAAGTTGGAGAGACAAACAGCATTTCAGTAGCAGTTGGCAAGATATAAAGCACTACTGATCTGTCATTTCTGCTCTTATCTTGAATATGGTTGTCACCTTTGGCTCCTGCTTTTAGTTTTTTGATTCTATAAGGTCAATATTAATGTCCTCACTTTCAATTCCAATTTTACTACCTGAAGTCTTTCTGTTTGTGCACATGACTGCACACATGTGTAAATGAATGTGAGGGACAGAGTTTGATATCTGGTGTCTTTAATTATTCTCCACCTTATTTTTGGGGGTAGCATTTCCTCACTGAATCTGGAACTGAATTGCATAAGCTGGCCACTAAACTGCAAGGATTCTCCTGTTTCCACCTCCCCAGCACTAGGATTACAGCCTTGTACTGGCAAACCTGGCTTTTCCCATGCGTGCAGAGAATCCAATCCAAGGTCCTTCTGGCGAGGACAGCAAGCACGTGTTGACTGAACTGCCTTTCTCAGCCCTTCTTTCTTTTTTCTTAGTCCATCTGGCTACAGGTTTGTCAGTGGATCTTTCAAAGGGATTTAATTTTAGCTTAACTTTGGTTAATCCTTGCACACAAAAAATTGAGACAAGAGGATTGACATAATTTGCGGAAAGCCTGGCCTCCATAGGAATTTCCAGGACCACTTATACTGCAGGATGAGACCCTTTCTGAGAAACTAACCAAAAACAGCTTTTGTTTTCAACTATTCAACTTCACTGATTTTTGTGGATTTTACTTTTTTCTCTGTATTTTCATCATTTCTTCAATCTGCTGGCTTTGGATTTGATTTGTTCTTTTTTAAATTATAAAGTGTGTCGCCATATTTCCTAATTTCTTAAAATTTTTTTTTATTTATTCAATTGTGCGTGTGTGCGTATGTGTGCGCGCGCGTGTGTCTGTGTGTGTAGAACCACGGACGAATTCGGGAACCACCATGGACGCCTCCACTTCCTCTGCCCTAGGATTCACAGGCTCTGCCCTACCAGGACTAGAAACACAGGCCACCCAGCTTCTGCCTGGCGTCTATACATGGGATCTGGGATCCGAACCCAGGACCTTCCGCCTGAAAGGCAGAGGCTTAACCCCTGAGCCACCTCTCCAGCCCCATATTTCCTACTTTATAGAAGGTTTTGTGTAGCCATAAATTTGCTTATTAGCACAACTTTTGTTGTGTTTTGTATCTTTGTGTATGTTTTATTTTCATTTGTTTTTAAAAACATATTCCATTATTTCCATAATTTTTTCCTGTGGTGTGTTAATAATATGTTGTTTAATTTGCACAGAAAGATTTGTACATTTTCAAATTTTCCTTTGATTATTTTTTTATTTATTTTTATTTTATTTTATTTCCACTCATACAAACTTAACAGATACAGCGGTCCCCCCTCCCTCCAAACCCCTAATCCCTGTGCCTCCTCCCCTTCCCCTTCCTTCCCCATTGCCCAGTGCCTCCCCTCCCATCCCTGGAGCATCCTTTAATGTGCATGTCAAACTCTCCTCTGGGTTCTTCTCTCCAATGAGGTACAAGGACACAGTGGCATTTCCTAGAACCCTTTCCTGTGTTCTTATTAAGCATAGGAACACTACTGTGGCTGTCAATCCCTTGCCTCCAAGTATCTTAGTGCCTTTAGCAAATGCTAGACTTCGTGAGGTCAATAGTGTTTTGGACATTGGGCAGGGTATGTAAAGTCCAAAAATGATTGCTTCGGCCCTAACTTGTGTGGAATATCTTGCATATCATTGTTCCTTCCATCCTTGTGCTCTTAAAATCATACCGCCCCCTCTTCTGCAAATGTCCCTGAACTTCAGGATGGGGGGAGATTAGGCTGGCCTAGTTCCAGGTGATTGATATAGAGTCTCTGATGTTCTGGATTATGGTTTGTTGTGTTTTTTTTTTTTCCGTTTTGCTGCTCCTACAATGCCCTTGGCTCCACCCTGATGGGTACTGGATGTCACCTCCTGGTCAGAGATTAAAAACCTGTTAAATTAGAGTCTCATTATAAGAGTATCGTCAAAGGTAGATGTAAGAAATGTAGGAAACCGCGGTGAGGGAGGGGTCAATCACCCATCTGCGAAATGGTTACTTCCTATCTGCCACAATATTTCCTTTGATTATTTAAATAAATCACTTTATCCTGTCATCACTGGAGAAGGAGATCTTTTTTTTCTAAATGTTTATTTATTTTTTCCCAATCATACAAACTTAATATGAACCCCAGTCTCCTCCCTCCCTCCCCCTCTCCCCAGTCCCCTTTGCACTTCCCCCCCTTTTCCCTTCCTTTCACCCTCCCCTTCTCCCAATGACTCCCTCTTCCCTTGCCATTCCCTAGAGCATCCTTTAGTGTGAAGGAGATCTTTTTGTGGTAGCTATCTTCTAAATATCCGTATATGTTGCTGTTTGGTAGAGTGTTCTACATGTCTGCTGGCCTAGCTGTTTGTTGTGCTCAAGTCCTCTGTCTCCTTACCTGTCTTGTTCTTTTCATTATTGAGGTGTAGAATTATAGGACTGTCTTTTCCATTTTACTGATTTTTATTTCATTAGGTCTCAGTGCCATGTTCTTAAGTACATAAAAATTTTGTTTTTTTCTATATTGAACCTTTGTAAATAAACAACATTCTTTGTTTCTTGTAGCATTTTTAGTATTTTTCTTTAGTGTATTCCCCTTCATCTTCCTTGCCAGATTCCCAATTCTTTTCCAGTCATTTCACTTGTGTGACCCACTGATTTTCAAAGATCAGTGAGGTTACCATCGAGGAAAGTGTCTTTCTGTTTTTTCCCTATCAGATTTAGTCCTCATCCATCTCTCAGAGGGGTGTGGGACTTCTTGAGATCTTTCCTCTTCATAGTGAAATGTTGATAGGACAATTCCCATGCAGTTATTGTGAAAGTATCTTGTAGCATTTTATGGCATTGTTCATAAATTATTTACTTATTTAAGAAGTCAGAGGATGATTTTCACAAGTCAGTTTTCTCCTGTCACTTAGGCATAGGGGATTGAACTCAGGTCACTGACTTGGTGCTTAGACACCTTTACCCAATGAACCATCTCACCAGCCTTGAAATATTTTTTACTTAAATATGTGTAAATGCACTTGTGTACTCACTCCTACTCTCTTTTGGTTACAAGTTGATAGAACATGTCCTTCCATTTTTTCACTTTCAGTGGTTTTATTACTTTGGATATGAAGAGTCTCCCACTAAGAGCTATATTTACTACTAATTACTGATTTTAGATATTTTTTATCCATTTGCTCAATCATGGCCTTTTTTCTACAGATTTGTGTGTGTGTGTGTGTGTGTGTGGTCTGTGTGTGTGCACCTGGGAGTGTGTGCAGCATCCAGTAGAGGGCATCAATGTTCTCTCATCACTCTGTGCTCACTCTTCTAAGGCAAAAGTTTCTTCTTGTGAATTTATGATGTTTTATCCCCTTAATACCCAGTCCTTTCACCCATTCATTTCCCCTTAGCCTAGGCTTTGTCTCCCTTGGAACTGGGGTTACAGGTATTGATAAGGATACCTGGCTTATAATATAGGTTCAGGGATCAAAACTTGCCTTTTGTTTAGAAATTTTAATCTATTTTTATCCAAGATAGTTAGTGAAAAGGAGGGACTTCTATCTAATATAATATAATAAAACTGTTTTAATGCCTTAAATTCTGTAATACATCCTCAATTTCTGCATTCTATCCTTTTTCCTTATTTATATATTTTGCATCATGTTGGTTTGCTTGACAAATTGCCTTTTATTCTTTCATTGTCAGCCTGTGAATTCAGTACTAGAAAGTGAGTTGCTTGGAGAGAAAACAAAAAGTTGGGTCTAGTTTTCATCCCTTTAGCCAGTCTATAAGTATGATTTTTTTAAATATTGGGATGGAGAGATACTTCAGGATGTATTGGCCACCTGCATGCAGATCTGCTCACCTGAGTTCAATTCCTGGAGTTCACATGGTAGAGAGAGAATGACTTCTAAAGTTTTCATCCGTCTTCCACTCATGCTGTGACATGCCTGTGCCTCCACTGTCTCATTTCTGTTGGATTTTTTTCTGGATAGTTGGTTTGATTTTTGTTTTCTCTCCTATATAGTATCATAAGTTCATTAGGCTACTGTGTTTGATACACATAGTGATTACTTCCTAGTTATTAGCAACAATATCACATCATAAAAATGTAGAAATACACTTGCAGTCAATTACAACTCACTAATATGGCAATATATTTCAGAATATGCTATGACATTATTGGGAATAAATGTACAAATAGTAAGTGAATTGAAAACAAAGGAAAGAGACAGGAAAAGTGGGAGAAAGAGAAAGACAAAAGGAAAAGCACAAGGAGTGTAGAGTGCTATGGAAAGGAAAAGAATAGTGCAAGAGATTGAGAAAAGAATGTAATGCACCCAGCTGCCTCCAGCTCTTCCACCATGACTATCATGATGTGATGGACTAAACCTCCACCCCGAACTAAATAAACCCTTTGTTCTTTTTTTTTCTCCTGCTCATATGAAGTTAATAAGCACCCCATTCCCCTCCCTCCCTCCAGCCCTCCCTGGATCCTTGCTTCCTCCCTCCTTTTCCCCTTCCTTTCCCCCCTCCCTCTCTTTCCCTTATTGTCCCCCCCCATCCCTGGAGCATCCTTTACTGTGCATGTCAAACTTTCCTCTGGATCCTCCTCTCTGATGACATGTAAAAACTCAGTAACATTGCCTAGAGCCCTTTCTTGTGTTCCCTTTTAGTATAGGAACACTATTGTAACTGTTAATCCCTTGCCTCTGAAGATCCTAATGCCTGTGATCCATGCTAGACTTTGGGGGGTCAGTGATATGTTGGTCACTGCACAGGTCATGCAAAGTCCTATTATGATTACTTCAGCCCTAACTCTTGTGGAGTATCTTGCATATCTTTGCTCCTCTCATCTTTAGGCTCTTACAATCTTACCACCCTCTTTTCTGCAAATTTCCCTAAGCTTTAGGATGGGGAGAGATTAGGTTGTCCTAGTTCCAGGGGATTGATGTAGATTCTCTGATTTTCTGAATTATGGTTTGTTGATTTTTTTTCAGGTTTGCTGCTCCTGCATTGCCCTTGGTTCCATCATGATGGGCATTTGATGTCATCACTTGAAGTACTTGATGGTGGCTGTTTTCCCTGTTATAGCATGATGCCCTCTCTTCTTGTTTCTGGCAAGGCCCTCTGTCCCCTTCCCTCCATACTTATAATCTTAGCAATTACTATAGATATTACAGAGATTTATCTTTGAGTGTGTCACGAAATGGGTTTGGTTTTTGGATCCACCTATTAGGGAGTACATATGGCGCTTAATTTTCTGTGTCTGGGATACTTCACTCAATATAATTTTTTTCTAATTCCATCCATTTTCTGGCAAATTTCATTAATTCATCTTTTTTGATGGTTGAGTAGTATTCCATTGTATAAATGTATCACATATTCTTTATCCACTCATCAACTGTTGGGCATTTGTGTTGATTCCATAACTTTGCTATTGTAAACAGTGCTGCTATGAATATGGTTGTGCTTGAGCTATCGAGGTGAATTTTTGTTATGTGGGGGATCATTCCCAAAAAGTGGAATAGCAGGATCATATGGCGTTTCAATCTTTCACCTTTTTAAGAATCACCAGACAGCTCGCCAGAGTGATTGTATAAGCCTGCATTCCCACCAGCAATGTAGAAGAGATCCCTTCTTCCCACATCCTCTCCAGCATTTGGTGCAGTTTGTGTTGTGGATTTTTCCCATCCTGATCAGGATGAGATGATATCTCAGGGAGGTTTTGATTTGCATTCCCCTGATGGCTAAGGATGTGGAGCATTTTTTAACATATTTGATAGACATTTCAATTTCTTCCCTGCTAAAGTTTCTTTTAAATTCCAAAGCCCATTTTTGTCCCCTCATTTCCTTAAAGAATTTTTTTCATTTTTATTTTTATTTCCACTCAGAGAAACTTAGGCACACCGGTCCCCTCCCTCCCTCCAAACCCCCACCGCCCTTTGTCCCCCTCCCCTCCCCCCTGTCTCCCCATCCCCCAGTGCCTCCCCTCCTGTCCCCGGAGCATCCTTTAATGTGCATGCCAAACTCTCCTCTGGGTCCTCCTCTCCCACGAGGTGCAAGGACCCAGTGGCATTTCCCAGAACACTTTCCTGTGTTTCCTACTGTGGCTGTCAATCCGTTGCCTCCAAGGATCTTAATGCCTTTAGCAAATGCTAGATTTTGTGGGGTCAGTACTGTGTTGGACATTGCTCAGGGCATGCAAAGTCCAATTATGATAGCTTTGGCCCTCATTTGTGTGGAGTATCTTGCATATCATTGCTCCTCCCATCCTTGTGCTCTTACAATCTTACTGCCCCCTCTTCCGCAAATTTCCCTGAGCTTCAGGATGGGAAGAGATTAGGCTGGCCTAGTTCCAAGTGGTTGATATAGAGTTTCTGAAGTTCTGGATTATGGTTTGTTGATTTTCTTTCCAGTTTTGCTGCTCCTGCAATGCCCTTCACTCCATCCTGATGGGTATTGGATATCACCCCTTGGCCAGAGATAAAAAGCTGTTAAATTAGAGTCTTGTTATAAGAATATATTCAAAGGTAGATGTAATAAAAGTAGGAAACCACAGTAAGGGAGGGGTCAATCACCCATTTGCAAAATGGTAACTTTTTATCTGTCAGATTATATGCCTTCCCCTTCTGGTGAGAGCAAACTCCATCAGTGGTAAATGATCAGGAACGAAAGTCTGTGAACTTAACCAGATATCTCATACTTACTTGCAGTCCTTGATGGTGGCCTATTTCCTCTGCTGTAACATGGTCCCCTCTCTCCTTGTTTCTGGTGTGGCCCTCCTGTTCATAATCCTTGCAATTACTGTAGGTATTACAGAGATTTATCCTTGAGTGTCTCTAGGTGGGTTTGGTACTAGGAGCCACCTATTAGGGAGTACATATGCCAAGACCCATTTTTTTAAATTAATTTATTTTTCTGCTCATACAAATATAATAGGTACTCCTGTCCCCTCTCTCCCTCCACCCCTCCCTGAACCTCCCTACTCTCTCCCTCCTTTTCCCTTTCCTTTCCCCCCTCCCTCCCTCTCTCCCAGTGCCCACTCCCCCCATCTCTGAAGCATCCTTTTTTTTTATTTCTACTTATACAACTTTAACAGGTACACTGGTCCCCTCCCTCCCTCCAACCTCCCACCACCCTATGCCTCCCTCCCCTCCCTCTTCCTCCCTATTTCCCAGTGTCTCCCCCTCCCATCCCTGGAGCATCCTTTAATGTGCATGCCAGACTCTCCTCTGGGTCCTCCTCTCCCATGACGTGCAAGGACCCAGTGGTATTTCCCAGAACCCTATTCTGTGTTCCCTTTAAGCATAGGAACACTACTGTGGCTTTCAATCCCTTGCCTCCAACGATCGTGATGCCTTTAGCAAATGCTAGAATTTGAGGGGTCAATAGTGTGTTGGACATTGCGCAGGGCATGCAAAGTCCAGTTATTATTGCTTAGGCACTAACTTGTGTGGAGTATCTTGCATATAATTGCTCCTCCCATCCTTGGGCTCTTACAATCTTACTGCCCCCTTTTCCGCAAATTTCCCTGAGCTTCTGAAGCATCCCTTAATGTGTATATTGAACTGCGTCCTCCTGTCTGATGAGGTGTAAGGACTTAATGGCATTTTCTTAATGGAACTCTTTCTTGTGCTCCCCTTAAGTATAGGAACAGTATTGTGACTGTTAATCCCTTACTTCTAAGGATCCTAGTGCCAAGACATATTTTTTAATTGGGCCATTGGTTTCCTTGGTGTTTAGTTTTCTAAGTTCTTTGTGCACCCTGGATAATAGAGCTCTATCAGATATGTGGTTAGTGAAGATTTTCTCCCATTCTGTGGGTTGCCTTTCTGCTCAAGTTACAATCTCTTTATCGAACAGAAGCTCTTTAATTTCATAAGATCCCATCTGTTCAGTGTTGATTGTATTGTCTGTGCTATTGGATTTCCAATTAGGAACTGTTAGCCTAGTACAATCAGCACAAAGTAATTCCCTACTCTTTCAACTAAGGTTTTTATAGTTTCTGGCCTTACATTGAGGTCCTTGATGCATTTGAAATTAAGTCTTGTACATGGTGACAAGTACGGGTCCAGTTTTCATCTTCTGCATGTGGAGATCCAGTTTTGCCAGCACCATTTGTTGAAGATACTGTTCTTTTTCCATTGAATTTTTTGGGCTCCTTTGTCAAAGACCAAATGGCTGTAATTTTCTGGGCTTATATCTGGGTCTTCAACCCTTATGCATTGATCTGTGTGTCGATTTTGGAGCCAGTACCAGGCTGTGTTTATAACTATGGATTGGTATTATAGACTAAAGTTTGTATGGTGATACAACCAGCAGTCTTTTTGTTACTCAGGGTTGCTTTTACTATCCTGGGTCTTTTGTGACTCCGTGAATTTTGAGATTGTATGATCAACCTCTTTAAAGAATTGCTTTGGACTAGAGCAATCTGATCCTGATACTAGTAGAAGAGAGGAGATTAGCAAAATAAGGGGAGAAATATCTGAAATCGAGATTAGGAAAATGATAGAGAAAATCAACTAGTCAAAAAGCTGGTTCTTTGAAAAAAAATCAATAAGATTGATACACCCCTAGCTAAATTAACCAAAAGCAAGAGAAAGAAAACCCAAATTAACAAAATTAGAAATGAATATGGAGTTATCACTACTGATACCCAAGAAATCCAGAGAATTATAATATCACATTTCAAAAACATATACTCTGTGAAGTTTGACAACACAAAAGAGATGGATGAATTTCTAAGTAAACACAACTTATCTAAATTGAATCTGGAAGTTGTGAATTATTTAAATAGTCCTATAATATATGAGGAAATTGATGAAGTAATCTCGAATCGTCTCACCAATAAATGTCCTGCACCAGATGGATTCAGCACAGAGTTCTACCAGACATTTAAGGAGTTAATACACCAATACTCCTTAAACTGTTCCATCAAATAGCAAAGGAAGGAACACTACCAAATTCCTTCTATGAAGTTAAAATCATTTTAGTCCCAAAACCTAATGAAGATTCACTTAAAAAGAAAACTATAGGCCAATCTCTCTGATGAACACAGATGCAAAGATTCTCAACAAATTCTCAGCAAATCGGATTCAAAAACATATCAAAATGATCATTCACGGGGACCAAGTAGGCTTTATCCCCGCACACAAGGTTGGTTCAACATATGCAAATCAATAAATGTAATTCACCATATAAACCAGTCCAAAATCCAAGACCACATGATACTCTTGATAGATGCAGATAAAGCTTTTGACAAGACGCAACAGCCTTTTATGATCAAAACGCAGGAGACAGTAGGAATGGAAGGAACCTTTATCATTATAATAAAACCTGTATACAACAAGCCCACAGCAAGTATTATGCTCAATGGGGAACAATTGGAAGCATTTCCACTTGGATCAGGAACTAGACAAGGCTGCCCACTCTCATCACTTCTATTCAGTATTGTACTTGAAGTCTTAGCTGAAGCCATAAGACAAGAAAGGGACATAAGAGGGATTCAAATCAGCAAGGAAGAAGTCAAGTTATCTCTATTTGCAGATGACACAATCATATACCTGAATGATCCTTAAAACTCCACCAGGAAGCTCTTGAAACTAATTAAGAAGTTCAGCAGGGTGGCAGGATACAAAATAAATGTACAAAAATCAGTGGCCTTCCTAATCCTCAGAATGAAAGACATGAAAAAGCCCTGAGAGAGTCAATTCCATTTACTATAGCCCCCCAAAAATGAAATAACTTGGTATAAACCTAATCAAGGAGGTAAAAGACCTTTAGAATGAAAACTTTAAAACCCTAAAGAAAGAAATTGCAGAAGACACCTTAGTCTATACTACAAATCCATAGTTGTAAAAACACCCTGGTACTGGCTCAAAATAGACACACAGATCAATGCGTAAGGGTTGAAGACCTAGATATAAGCCCAGAAAATTACAGCCATTTGGTCTTTGACAAAGAAGCCCAAAAAATTCAATGGAAAAAGAACAGTATCTTCAACAAATGGTGCTGGCAAAACTGGATCGCTACATGCAGAAGATTAAAACTGGACCCATACTTGTCACCATGTACAAAACTTAATTCCAAATGGATCAAGGACCTTGATATAAGGCCAGAGACTATAAAAACTATAGTTGAAAGGGTAGGGAACTCCCTTAAGCTGATTGGGCTAGGCCAAAAGTTCCTAAACAGACATCCAATGGTACAGTCATTGTTACCAACTCTCAACAGTTGGGATATTGTGAAATTAAAGAGCTTTTGTTCGATAAAGAGATTGCAACATGAGCAGAAAGGCAACCCACAGAATGGGAGAAAATCTTCACTAACCACATATCTGAGTGCACAAAGAACTTAGAAAACTAAACACCAAGGAAACTAATGGCCCAATTAAAAAATGGGCTCTGGAACTTAAAAGAAACTTTACCAGGGATGAAATTAAAATGTTTAACAAATATCTTAAAAAATGTTCCACTTCCTTAGCCAATCAAAACTTCCGAGATATCATCTCAGGGTCAGGATGACAAAAATCTACAGTAGAAACAACAACAAATGCTGGAGAGGATGTGGAGAGAGGGGAACTCTTCTACATTGCTGGTAGGAATGCAGACTCATACAACCACTCCAGCGAGCCATTTGGAGATTCTTAAAGAAATTTAAGATTGAAATGCCATATGACCCTGCTATTATATAACCCCACATACAGCAAAAAATCACCTCGATAGTACAAGCACAACTATGTTCATAGCAGCACTGTTTACAATAGCAAAGTCATGGAATCAACCCAAATGTCCAACAGTTGACGAGTGGATAAGGAAAATGTGGTACATGTGTACAATGGAGTACTACTCAGCGATCAAAAATGATGAATTACTGGAGTTTGCCAGGAAATTGATGTCATTAGAAACAATTATATTAAGTGAAGTATCCCATACACAGAAAATTAAGCGCCGTATGTACTCCCTAATAGGTGACTCCTAGTACAAAACCCACCCAGCCCAACTAGAGACACTCAAAGATAAATCTCTGTAATACCCACAGTAATTGCAAGGATTATGAATAGGAGGGATGGGGTAGGAGGGCCACACCACAAACAAGGAGAGAGAAGACCATGTTACAGCAGAAAAATAGGCTTCCATCAAGGACTGCAAGGGGTGACAAACAATGCCCATCAGTATGGAGTGAAGGGCATTGCAGGAGCAGCAAAACTGCAAAAGAATATCAACAAACCACAATCCAGAACTTCAGAGACTCTATATCAACCACTTAGAACTAGACCAGACTAATCTCTCCCCATCCTGAAGCTCAGGGACATTTGCAGAAGAGGGGGCGGTAAGATTATAAGAGCACAAGGATGGGAGGAGTAATGATATGCAAGATACTCCACATATGTTAGGGGCAAAGCAATCATACTTGGACTTTGCATGCCATGCACAATGTTCAACACACTATAGACCCCTCAAATTCTAGCATTTGTTAAAGGCACCACGATCATTGGAGGCAAGGGATTGAAAGCCACAGTAGTGTTCCTATACTTAATGGGAACATAGGAAAGGGTTCAGGGAAATGCCACTGGATCTTTGCACCTCATTGGAGAGGAGGGCCCAGAGCAGAGTTTGACATGCATATCAAAGGATTCTCCGTGGATTGGGGGGAGAGGCACTGGGGGATGGGAAGGGAGGGGTGAGGGGAAGAGGAGCAGGGGGGTCGGGGGGAAGAAGGAGGGAGGGAGGGAACCAGTGTACCTATTAAGTTTATATGAGCAGAAATAATAATAAAAAATGTTAAAAAAAGAATTACTTGGGGATTTTAATTGGTATAATTTCAAATATGTATATTGCCTTTGGTAGGATGATCATTTTTATGATATTGATTCTGTCAATCCAGGAACATAGGAGGTTTTTCCACTTTCTGATATCATCTGTAATTTCTTTTTTTAGGGTTTTAAAGTTGTCATTGTAAAGGTCTCTTACTTCCTTGGTTAGGTTTATACCAAGGTATTTCACTTTTTTAGGGGCTATAATAAATGGGAATCTTTCTCTCAGGGCTTTTTCTCTTCTTTCATTCTGGGCATATAGGAAGGCCACTGATTTTTGTATCCTGCCACATTGTTGAACTTCTGGATTAGTTCTAAGAGTTTCTGGTGGAGATTTTGGGATCACTCAGGTAAAAGATCATGTCATCTGCAAATGGAGATAACTTGACTTCTTCCGTGCCGATTTGAATCCCTTTTATGTCCCATTCTTGTCTTATGGCTTCAGCTAAGATTTCAAGTACAATATTGAATAGAAGTGGTGAGAGTGGTCTGCATTTTCTAGTTCCTGATTGAAGCAGGAATGCTTCAAGTTTTTCCTCATTCCTTGCTGTTGGCTTGTTGCATACAGCTTTTATTATATTGATAAAGATTCATTCCATTCCAAACTTCTCTAGAGTTTGATCATAAAAGGTCTTGTCAAAAGCTTTTTCTGCATCTATCAAGAGTATCATGTGGTCTTGGATTTTGGACTGGTTTATATGGTGAATTACATTTATTGATTTGCATGTGTTGAACCAATCTTGTGTGCCTGGGATAAAGCATACTTTATCCCGTGAATGTCTTTTTGATATGCTTTTGAATTCCATTTCTTAGACTTTGTTGAGAATCTTTGCATCTGCGTTCATCAAAGAGATTGGCATACAGTTTTCTTTTTTAAGTGTATCTTTATTACGCTTAAACAATATCTTCATAGAAAGAGTTTGTTAGTGTTCCTTCCTTTGCTATTTGATGGAACAATTTAAGGAGTATTGGTGTTATAAGGTCCTTAAATGTCTGGTAGAACTCTGTGCTGAATCCATCTGGTCCAGGATATTTTTTGGTGGGAAGATTCAAGATTACTTCATCGATTTCCTCATATGTTGTAGGACTATCTTCAGATGTTGGTCTCCAGGCTTGGGTTTAAAAGCCAGGGTGCAGTGGATTCTTGAGAGGTGACGGCATTTCTGTGCTGGTTGTCATTATCCTCAAGCCCCTCAAGGTCCTGACCTTCACACTACTGGACGACGTCCTCTCCCCAGCCCTAAATATTAGAAGTAATGTTTGGTGCAGCCTGCATAACATTCAAGCAACAACATTGAATGTTATCCTGGACTCGTCTTGAGATGATTCTCAACCTTGAACAATGCCTATTAGTAGGTACCCAGTTAACTCTAGCTAAACGTTGCCACATCACATTGGTTTTTAGCTTGGAAATACTCCACTGGAAAATAGACAGGAAGCATTCTTTAATTCTTATTCATATATAGAAAAGATTATTCTTTTATACAGGATCTTCCTTCTTTTCTCTGAATTAATAATTTTTAGAGCCAGTTTGTTAAATTTAGAGGCTTGTTAAATAAATGCTTATTTGCTAAGGATTGCTACATGTTTGTACTGAGTGAAAAAGCGTGATGGCATTAAAACCAGGCTTTATTTGTAAATTTTCATCATTTCTAGCAAATTGTTTTCATGTGTATGTATGCATAGGATGCATACATGTGAGTTACTAGTATATCTCTGTGGCCCATTTGCAGTATTTCTCAAAAAGGTGAACCCCTTAGCAAACATAGCTGATTTACAGCTAAGGTGTTTTTTTTTTTTAAAGTGAACCATTAGGAAATTGAAAGAATCTCATTCTTAGGACATTTTTTGTCTGTTTTTATAACAAGAAGTCTGGTTTAATATTGGCAGTGCAGACACCTTTGAGCAGATTCTAGCACATTGCATCAAGAATTGGTCATAGAAGAGGAAAAATGGATGTCTGTAGTCTACATCAATGAAAGTGATGGGTAAGGAGTCATTTTAAATACATGATTGGAACCAGACATGTCTGCAAATAATCCAACATTTGAGAGACTGAATCAAGAGGATAACCAAGGGTAGCCTGTACTACATAGCAAAACCATGTCTAAAATACTGGGAAAGTAAGTAAGAGATCGATTTGAATACTAGTAGAGCTGCAAATTGGTCTCCAAAAAGTCTTACCTAATTTGTCCAGATTTTTTAAAAAATACATAATTTCATCTTTGTATGTGGCTTCTTCTATATGTTTACATTTACTTTTATTAAGCAGTCTTTGGGGTGTTAATGTACATGTACTATTCTTGTAGCATTTCAGCATTAAGAGTTCATGAAAGAGTAGCAATCCCACCTTTAACTATCATGTGTTTTAATATTACACAGTCCCCCAATTATGGAAAAATTCTTTATCTTTAGCACTTTCTTAGGAGTTATCTTCAGTAACCTCACTTAATATCAGGATGGATATTCATATTTTGAGGATTTTTGGGTCAGGTGTACAAATCTTTATTTGCTCCTATTCTAGTATTGATGAGACCTCAGGTATCAGCCATTGACAATTACCTCCCTTCCACTGAATGCAAAAGGAATGTCCTGCTCTAGAGTCATTGATTCTGCAGTGAGGCTAGGGTTAAATTAATTTTTTTCTGGGTATGTAAGAAGAAAATCTAACCTGGTAACTATTATATTAAATAGCATTTAAAGTTATTCATATTTAGAGATTTCTGGAGCTTGGTTATACTGACTCACATTCTGTCCTCAGATGACCAGCATAAATGTTATGATGATTTCATGCAGGATACATGCTCTTCTTTTTTTATTAATTTTTTTATTTTTTATTCAATTGTGCGTGAATGCATGTGTGTGCATGTGTATGTATGTGTGTGTGTGTTTGTGTGTGTGTGTATAGAACCACAGACGAATTCGGGAACCACCATGGACACCTCCACCTCCTTGTTTACTCTGCTCCAGGATTCACAGGCTCCGCTCTACCAGGACCAGAAATGCAGGCTGCCCCTGCTTCCATCTGGCGTCTATACGTGGGCCTAGGATCAGGACTCGGGACCTTCCTCCTGCAAGGCAGAGGCTTAACCCTTGAGCTACCTTTCCAACCCTCTTCTTTGAAGCTCTGACACAGTCATTTAGTTTTGCTCACAGCTAGTATTATATATCTTATATAGACTACAATATGTACCTTGTATTTACTGGTTGTGCACACCTCATCTGCAGTCAAAATTTAAATGGCTCAAAAATTCATAACTTTTGGAATATGATGTTGAAATCTCCAAAGCTTCAGATTTTAAAGTATTTCAGATTTTGTACTCTTTTGTTAGGAATGTTGATAACCTGTAAGAAATATCTTTGGCTCCACAATGACACCCAGTACCTTCTGATACACACACACACACACTCACACGTTAAAAAGTTTTATTGCATAGTTCTATAATCTTACTTGTCACTTTGTCCACAAATAAAGCATTTGTAAAAATGAGTTTTGCTGCTTTTTCTAACAACACTTAAAATCTCTAATAGGTAAAAACTTAGCAAATCCATAACCATCATTCTGTAAATAACAGTAGTAGGCAAACTGAAGCTAGAGTTGATTCACAGTCATTCGTGCATGTGCCACATTGGAGGGGTTCTGCTGCAATAGAGCCTTGGTTGGAGTCCATTGAAAAAGATCTGGCATGTGCAACTTCAGGACAGAGAGATCATAAGCAGCGTGTATAACTTTACAATTAAATTTTCAAGGATGTCATATTTGGATAACATTTCCTTAAGTTAAAGATTCCCAATAGAATTTCTGCTTAGACTAGTAGCAAGATAGTGAGTGAGTTAAAGTGAAAGAAATGAAATCCAGATGTAGTGACAGTGCATAGCACCACACCATGCAAATTGAAAGAGGAAGAGGATATCAAGGAGAGTGTACATGTTAAGAACAGGCTTCTCTTATTATGTGGTTTTACTTTAGAGATAATAATATTCCAAGATTTTAAATGTTTCCCTTACATCTGAAGTAGTTAGAAAATAAGAAATGCACCAGCAATCATTGTTAAAGGCTGTAATGCTGTGTATCATTCCTCGACCGCCTTTCTCCTGAGCATGTTGCCCATGATGCTCATAATCACTTTTCTACCCTACAACATAAGAAGAGGGCCTGCTGGCATCAGGCGAACTGGCCAGGGAATGGGCGGACTCTTCAGTGTTGGGGAAACCACGGCCAAGGTCTTGCAGGATGAGACAGATATGAAGTTCCAAGATGTGGCTGGCCGTGAGGAGGCCAAGCTGGAAATAATGGAATTCGTTCATTTCTTTTTTAAAAATTTTTATTCAATAATGTTCCTATGCACAAGTGCGCACATGTGTATGTATGTGTGTGTGTGTGTGCACATATGTGTATGTATGTGTACGTGTGTGTATGTATGCCTCCTCCTTGTTTACTCTGCCCTGTTTGTCCCCCATTCACAGGCCCCGCCCTACCAGGACCAGAAACGCAGCCCGCCCCCACTTCTGCCCAGTGTCTATATGTGGGGTCTAGGATCCCCTCTCAGGACCTTCCACCTACAAGCCAGCTCTCCAGCCTCAAAATTCATTAATTTTGTGAAAAATCCAAAGGAGCGTCAAGACCTAGAAGCAAAAATCCCTAGTGCTTTCAGGTGATAAACTCAAACTACCTGAGATATTTTTCGGTTTAGGAAGCTGTCAACTTTATTACCTAATTGCTTACAAAGTAACTGTTTCTGCGATTTGGTCTTTGACAAAGGGGCCCAAAGAATCCAATGGAAAAAGAACAGCATCTTCAACAAATGGTGCTGGCAAAACTGGATCTTCACATGCAGAAGATTAAAGCTGGACCCATACTTGTCACCATGTACAAGACTTAATTCCAAATGGATCGAGGACCTTGATATCAGGCCAGAGACTATAAAAACCATAGTTGCAAGGATAGGGAACTCCCTCGAGCTGATTGGGCTAGGCCAACATTTCCTAAACAGACACCCAATGGCACAGTCACTGCTACCAACTCTCAATAGTTGGGATCTTGTGAAATTAAAGATCTTCTGTTCAGATAAAGAGATTGTAACATGAGCAGAAAGGCAACCCACAGAATGGGAGAAAATCTTCACTAACCACATATCTGATAGAGCTCTACTGTCCAGAGTGCACAAAGAACTTAGAAAACTAAACTCCAAAGAAACCAATGGCCCAATTAAAAAATGGGCCCTGGAACTTAACAGAAATTTTACCAGGGATGAAATTAAAATGTCTAACAAATATCTTAAAAAATGCTCCACTTCTTTAGCCATCAGAGAAATGCAAATCAAAACTTCCCTGAGATATCATCTCACCCCGGTCAGGATGGCAAAAATCTACAATACAAACAACAACAAATGCTGGAGATGATGTGGAGAGAGGGGAACTCTCCTACATTGCTAGTGGGAGTGCAGGCTCGTACAGCCACTCTGGCTAGGCATCTGGAGATTCTTAAAGAAATTAAAGATTGAAATGCCATATGACCCTGCGATTCCACTTTTGAGTATAACCCCCTATACAGCAGAGGTTCACCTCGATAGCACAAGCACGACCATGTTCATAGCAGCACTATTTACAATAGCAAAGACATGGAATCAACCCAAATGTCCAATAGTTGATGAGTGGATAAGGAAAATGTGCTACATGTGTACAATGGAGTACTACTCAGACATCAGAAAAGATGAATTACTGGAATTTGCCGGGAAATGGATGTCATTAGAAACAATTATATTAAGTGAAGTATCCCAGACCCAAAAAATTAAGCGCCATATGTACTCCCTAATAGGTGGCTCCTAATACCAAACCCACGCAGCCCATCGTGAGACACTCATAGGTAAATCTATGTATTACCTACAGTAATTGCAAGGATTATGAACAGGAGGGATGGAGTTGGAGGGCCACACCGAAACAAGGAGAGAAGTGACCATGTTACAGTAGAGAAAATAGGCCTCCATCAAGGACTGCAAGAAAGTAATGTGACACCTAGTTAAGTTCACAGACATTTGTTCCTGATCATTTACAACTAAGGGGGTATGAACTCACCGGAAGGGGAGGGCATATAGTCTGGCAGATTAAAAAGTAACCATTTTGCAAATGGGTGATTGACCCCTCCCATTGCCAAATGCCATATGACCCTGCGATTCCACTTTTGGGTATAAGTATTACATCTACCCTTGAATGTGCTCTTATAATAAGACTCCAGTTTAACCCCTTTCTGTCTCTGGCCAGGGGGTGACATACAGTGCCCATCACGATGGAGCGAAGGACATTGCAGGAGCAACAAAACTGCAAAAGAAAATCAACAAACCACTATCCAGAACTTAGAGACTCTATATCAACCACCTAGAACTGGGCCAGACTAATCTCTCCCCATCCTGAAGCTCAGGGACATTTCCGGAAGAGGGGGCGGTAAGAGCGTAATAGCAAAAGGATGGGAGGAACAATGATTTGCAAGATACTCCACACAAGTTAGGGCCGAAGCAATCATAATTGGACATTGCATGCCCGGCGCAATGTCCAACACACTATTGACCTCACAAAAGTCTAGCATCTGCTGAAGGCACCAAGATCCTTGGAGGCAAGAGATTCACAGCCACAGTAGTGTTCCTATGCTTAAGGGGAACACAGGAAGGGGTTCAGGGAAATGCCACTGGGTCCTTGTAGGTCATCGGAGAGGAGGGCCCAGAGGAGAGTCAGGCATGCACAAGAAAGGACTCTAGGAATTGGGGCGGGAGGCACGGGGGGATAGGGAGAAGAGGTGAGGGGAAGGGGTGCAGGGGATTCAGGGGGAGGAGGAGGGAGGGAGGGAACTGGTGTACCTATTAAGTTTGTATGAGCTGAAATAATAATAAAAATGTATTAAATAAAAAAAAACTTTGTATGAGTGGAAGAAATAAAAAAAAAAAACTTAAAAAAAAAAAAGTAACTGTTTCTGTCTTTCCTCTTAACTTGGTTTCTCCCTAACTCAGTCTTGGTTGTCTGTTTTCTACATCTTGAATGAATTCTGTTTTCCTCATTGAAGCCTTCTTTGATTGGTCTTTGTCCTTCCTCCTGTATAATTTAGACAGTCCCTCATTTAGTAACCTTAACTCCTCGCAGCATGTCATACTGTGATGACTTGCTGTCCTTCCACAGAGGAGCAGTGTGTGGTGAGACAGAAAGCAGGTTACAGCCGTTACTTCCTGGCATTCCCACACTTACCTTTAGCTGTGGCGCTAGTGCTGGGGGCCTGTACCATATTGAGCTCTGTCCCCATGTTTGATGAATCATTTCTTTTCCTTTGAAGGTATTGAACATTGAACTCAGGTCTTTGTAAATGCTAGTCAAGTGCGCCATCACTGAGCATTACCTCCAACCCTCTTTGTACTTTTGATTTTGAAATATGATCTCACCAAGTTACCTAGACTTGCCTTGAGCTTTCTCTAGCACAGGAGATTGTGTCCCTCCTGCCTGACCTTTCCAGGTAGCTAGGATTGCAGATGGCCTACAAAACCCGGCTTGGATAAGTTATTAGCAATGAATAAAGTAACTCACTAATAAGGTTTACTTTAAGGAAGTGCTCTGCAAAGGGAACCATTTCTTTGATTTCCATGTCTTGTTCATGGAATGAAAAAATCATGTTCATATTTGCCATTATTTAATAGCAATTCAAATCAAAAAAGAAGATAAGCAAGTCTTAAAAACAATCACATGAGCTAGAGAGATGACTCAAGATTAAGATTGCCTTGACAGCAGAAGGTTTTGAGTTCGGATTCCCATTCCCACAAAAATGCCTGGTAGAAAAGGAGAGAGACCTGCATTTCTATTACTGGTGGACAGAACCTCAGAAATCCCAGTGCAAAGCAAAAAGGAGGTGGAAGCAATCCAGGATGATCCCTGAATTCACCCTAGGATACTCCATAGGGACATATAGTTACTTCTCTCTCTTTCTGTCTCTCTCTCTGTCTCTCTTTCACACACACACACATACACACACACACACACACACACACACACACACACACTAAAATAAAATGGAAAAAATAATAATCCTATTACAGAGTTTTGAAAAACATGTTTTCACCACATTACCCACCTTTCCACATGCAATATTTGGAAATGTGGGGTGTGTATTTAGAAGACTGAATGGAACATAGCATTAAAGTGAACTCATGGTTACAATTTAAAGTTCACATTCACATATGCTAAACATTGATTGTACATGAAAACAAAAGGCACTGGTTTTATTATTTGTATTCAAAAACCATTTTTATTGAAGATTGAATGAACTTTATAAACTGGTAGTATATTATATGCTTTGTGTTCAGAGATGGAATCCAGTGTTTCATGCATGTTAGCCAGGTGCTCTTCCAGTGAACTATACCCATAGCCCAACACTAAAAATGTTTTAAGCATTTACTGTTTTATCTCATATTCTTGCCAAGTGTTTTGAAATAAAATTGTCTATAGTAACACTTTTCTTATTTCTATTACAATAAAATATTCTGCCATAAAATAAATGCTTAGGATATAATCATTTTATAGCAGTAAGTGGAGTTCCACTTTGAAATTATTGTGGATGTACAGGTTATTTTCCAAAATTCTAATGAAAATCCTTTCTTCGGGAGTATCTGAAGGGTGCCATTCTCACCAGTCTTCCAGGTACTAGGAAAACATCGCTAGCAAAGGCCATAGCAGTAGAATCCAACGTCTCCTTCATCACTGTTAGCAGATCTGACTTTTTGCACATGTTTGTTAGTGTTGATCCAGATAGAGTAAGTCTTGTTCTATTCTGATGATGCAGCTTCTTTATCCCAACTTGGTCCCTTAGAGGGGGACTTGGCAGAGATGGTCCTGTTTCCTGAAGTCCTCTATGGTCTGTTTCCTAAGTGACTGCTTCATGTTCCTTACTCTGAAAGTTTCCAACGCTGCACTTCAGCAGGGTCTGTGCAGTACCCAATCCCTTTCCCTACAGTCAGTTACCACAAGTTACCTAAGTTCAGTTCCTCAGATCCCACATACAAATGTCAAGTGGAGATGACAGCCGCCTGCTTTTTGGTTGCAGAAAATGGAGCCTGGGAAACTCCATAGTAAAGGAATAAGGAGTCAGAACAGCGATACCAAAGTCACTCTCGGGCTTTCACAGGCACACACACTGATATGCTGCTCTATGATACACACACACACATGTGCAAAAAACAGTTGATAGATCACCACCATTAATAATACATTTTCTCACCTTAAAAAAGAAATCCAGCGCTTTAACTGTCTCCTCATCTCTTTCTCTACTTTCAGTCCTGAAAACACACTTGAAGATATCTGTAGATTTCTTGTTCTAGACATTTCAGATAAACGGAATTCTGTGTGGTTGTTTTTACTTAGGATTTTTTGAGATGGATCTTGCTGTGGTGCCCAGGCTGATCTCAGGCAGTGGTCTTCCCTCAGCTTCTGAGGAACTGGGACCCAACACAGCACGAACAGTGTGTGGTCTTTATGCCTTGCTTGGCAAATGTCTCCTGTTACATGAAAATTTTCCAAAGCATCTTTGCTGTTTTACATTTCACTAATAACTTATGAAGGTTTCAGTTTCTTTACGTCCTTATCAGCTGCCATATGTGACAAGACCTTTAAGTTTGCTTTGTACTCCTTCTTAGGTATTTCTCATTTGCATATGAACCGATTACCTTTTCATGTGTGTGCTTGTTGAATGCATTTGTGCAAGTGGATGTAAGTGTGTGTTGTATGTTGGAATGCAGTGTATGGAGGCCAGAGGTTAGTGTCAGATGTCATCTTTCCTGCTCTCAACTTTTGTTTTGAACCTGGAGCTTACTGACTGAGCTAACTTGCTGGCTAGGGAATCTTTCTAGTCTTCACCTATCCAGTGCTGGCTTTACAAGTGCTGCAAGCACTTCACAGACTGACAGTGTCCTGTTGTCCCTTTCGTGTTTTCCTTGCCAAATCCTTCTGCCTCAGCCTTTTTTTCCATATTCCTTTTCTTCCTCCCTCACTCTTTCCTTACTTCCTTCCCTTCTTTCTCCCTTCCTTCCTTTCTTTACTCCCTTCACTTTTCTGTATGTATGTGGACCATATATATATATACGTTTTGATTTACTTGTGTGTGAACAAAGGTATGTATGTAAGTGTCTGTGCATTTATATGCACTCCCATACAAAGTGAGGTTGATATCAAGAATCATCTCCTGTCACTCTTTGGCCTTATTTTTTTGAGATTGGGTCTTAGCAAACACAGAGTTGGCTTTAAGGAGAAACAGACATTTCCCATAGTATCTGGGGATCTGAACTCCAGTGGTTTAAACACTGAGCCTTCTCCCCAGCACTTAAAAAATGATGATTGTGTACATGTGCAGGTGATCACATTTTATGGATATTTTATGGATATTCCATAAACCACTTTGGGATCAGAACTCAGGTTTCCTCAATCTCTTGACTACTGAGATTGTAGGCATCAGTCACTATGCCTGGCCTTTGTGTAGGATTTTGTTGTTATTGTTTGGTTTCTCTTCCTTTTCTTTATACTTTTTCATCTGTGTGTGTGGTGTGCTGCATATGCGAATGTGTTTTCCTGTGAATAAGCACCTATTTGTGAGTGTGTGTGTGTCTGTGTGCAAGCATCCCATGCACATGATTATGCATACATGTGGAGCCTGAAGCTGTCAGGATTCATCTTTGATGCCTTTTCCATCTTATTCCTTCAGGCTGAATCAGCTTACTCTGGAGATGCCATCTCTGCCTTCTAAAGCTGGAATTATAGACTGACTCTGTCTACCCTGCATTTATATAGTTCTCAAATCCAAACTCTAGTTCTCCTACTTGCATAGCAAGCACATTCCTACTGTGGTACCAAATTAAAAACAAAACAACATTCTTTATACATTCTTTACAACAACAACACTTTCAGAAGTGTTCTTTTATATCAATACTTGCTTGGCAGCCTGCATTGAGTGGGGTTGATTGTACTCTGTTGCTGTGAGATATCACTGAGTCAAGCGATTTAAGAGAGAAAGAAAGATGTATTCAGCTTTCTGTCCCAGAGAGGAGGGTTCTGTGATTTTCAAGTATCAGGAAAACCCAAGCATGACTAAGTATGCATCTGGAAAGCTTTGAATACAAATGCTTCTTGACTCACATTAAGAGGTTGAATTATGTTCAAAAGCCTAAGGTCAAAATTAGTGAATATCTGTAAGTTGTAGAGTTGTTTCTCTTCAGGGTTTCATGTGACTGATTGGGAACTGTGGCTCACTGTTGTGCCACCCAGCTTTACTAGAGAGAATCAGGGTACACCATGCTAGTGCAGGAAAAGGTACAGATTCAAAATGCAAGCACAGTTTATCCTGAATGCATGTCACTTTCACTCCACCATAACTTTAAAAAAGCAGAGGTAGAGGACCATCTGTTTGTGTTTTTATAGTAGTCGGCTCCTCTTTCAGTTAAGAAAGTCAGTTCTGGGCTCATGAGTTAAGAGCCTATCTTGTAACCAGAGGGTCTTGAGTTCAGATCCCATGTAAAAATGCCAGGTGAAAATGGTGGAAGTCACCATTTCATGCCCTGATGGACAGAACATGGGAAATCCTACAGCAAAGCAAAAAAGAGTTAGACACAATCCAGGATGATCCCTGAATTCACCTTGGGGTACTCCATAGGGATACACAGTTCCTTCTCTCTCCCTCTCTCTCTCTCTCTCTCTCTCTCACACACATACACACACACTCATACATGCAGGCACACACACACACACAGAAACATAATGTAAAAAATAATAATCCTATAACAGAGTATTGAAAAACAAGTTTTGACCATGTTACTCCCCTTCCCACATGCAATATTTGGAAATGTGGTGGTGTGTGTGTTTAGAAGACAGGGAGACACTGGAGACACTGTGTACAGCTAGTTTCTTAATGGAACATAGCATTAAAGTAAACTCATGGTTTCATTTATGGTTCACATTCACATATGCTAAATATCAATTGCACGTGAAAAGAAAAACCACTGGTTGTGTTTTCATTATTTGTACGTAAAAACCATTTTTACTCATGAAGATTGAATGAACTTTATAAGCTGCTAGTATATTATGTGTCTTTTTATGGCATTTTCTTCAAAGATTTTCCTCCAACTGAGGCAGAGTCTCATTTGGAATCTTCCAGGTGCACTTCTTTTTTTTTTTTTTTTTTTTTTTTTTTTTTTTTTTTAAATTTTTTTTTATTATTATTATTATTTATTCAACTGTGTGTATATGCGCGCGTGTGTCTGTGTGTGTGTGTGTGTGTGTGTGTGTGTGTGTGTGTGTGTATATGTGTGTAGAACCACGGACGAATTCGCGAACCACCATGGACGCCTCCACCTCCTTCTGCCCTGGGATTCACAGGCTCCGCCCTACCAGGACCAGAAGCGCAGGCCGCCCCCGCTTCCGTCTGGCGTCTATACGTGGGATCTGGGATCCGAACTCGGGACCTTCCGCCTGCAAGGCGGAGGCTTAACCCCTGAGCCACCTCTCCAGCCCCCAGGTGCACTTCTTAATAACAAGTGTCCTGCAGTAGTTTGCGGGTTGTAACTCCTTCTGTCAGTAGCAAAATCGCTTTTGTTTCCCTTGGTTTCCATCTACTCTGTTCACTTAGGCCATGATCTTCAAACATTTTGAACCAATAAAAGCAGACAGACATTCAATGTGTTCCTTGATGACCTTCCCAGGGACAAGTGTCCTGTAGAAGTTTGGAGGTTTTCACACTTTCTGTTCAGTAGAATATCGCATTTGTTTCCCTTAGTTGTCTGTGCATTATGTTCACTCCTACCAGCATCTTCAACATTTTGAACTTGGTGAGGCAGACTCTCATTCAAAATGTTCCAGGTGCACTTCTTAGCCACAGATATACTGTAGGTGTTTAGAAGTTATAACTCTTTCTGTTCCAGAGAAAATCTCATTTTTTCCCTCAGTTTCTGTTCCCTCATATTGCTCCTGCCACGGTTTTCAAAGATTGTGAAGATAGTGTGGCAGGCTGTCATTCAAAATGTTCCAGGTGCCCTTCCTTGGGACAAGTGTCCTGAAGAAGTTTGGAGGTCATAACTCTTCTGGATCAGGAGAAGTGAGCATTTGTTTCCCTTATTTTTTTGTGCAGTATGATTACTTCTGCCATGATACTTAAAGACTTTGAATCAAGTGGTGCAGACTCACCTTGGAAAATGTGCCAGGTGCACTTCTTAAGAACAAGGTTGTCACACTTTCTGTTCAGCAGATTATCACATTTGTTTCCCTTAGGTTTCTGTGCATTATGTTCACTCATGCTAGGATCTTCAAGATATTGACCAAAGTGAGGCAGACTCTCATTCAAAATGATACTTATGACCAAGTAATCCTGCAGTAATTTGGATGTTGTAACACTTTCTTTTGAGAGAGTATCACAATCTGTTAAAGGTAGCTTCCTGTCCACTATGTTCGCTCCTGCCATGAAGTCCAATGTTCCCTGTGACCTTCTTAAGGACAAGAATCCTGCAGAAGTTCAGAGGTTGTAACTCTTCCAGATTGGGAGAAATGAGCATTTGTTCCCTTATTTTTCTATGCAGTTCACAGCAGTAACTTCTCAGTCTCACTGTGACATCTCACTGTGACATCTCAGCCACATCATAGCATCAGTGACACCAGTGATGTTCTGCCTAGTCTTGCTATGACACCACAGCCTCATCACTGACATTTCAGGCTCACAGTCACATGTCAGCCTCAACAGTGACACCACAGCCTCAATGTGGCATCACAGCTCTCCACTAACCTCCTAGCCTCACTGTGATATCTCAGTCACATCACTGACATCAGCCTCACTTCTGACATCACAGACTAGCCACTGAAATCTCAGCCAAACTGGGATGTCACAACCTTGCGGTAACAGCACAGCCTCACAGTGACATCACAGTCTCTCCTTTTACATCAGAGCCTCATTGTGACTGCACAGCCTTACTCCTGACATCCTAAACTCACTGTGAAATCCAAGCATCACCCTTGACATCACAGCCTCACTGACATCACACAGAATCATCCCTGATATCAGAGCTTCACTGAAATATCACAGCATCAAAATGACCTCACAGCCTGACCACTGACACCACAGGCTCACCTGTTGCAACATAGCCTTATTTTAATATGTCTTGCCACTGACATCATGGCCTACATCACTGCTTCCAGGATGATATGATCTCACAGTGACATTATAGCCCATAGTGACATACAACATTCACAGTGACATCACAGCCTTAATGGACATCACAGCATCAACACTGACATCATAACCTCATTGTGACATCAGCCTTGACACTGACATCACAGTCTCACTGTGACCTCACAGCCTCCACCGTGACATCACCTGCTCCCTGTGACATCACAGGCTCATGGTGACACCAAACATACAAGATGACATCAAAGCCTCACAATGGCATCACCGCCTCACCAGTAAGATGCCAGCCTCACTGTGATTCATTTCCACAGCATTCACATCAGCCTCTTTTTGATATCACATGCTACCACTGAAATCCACATCCTCACTGTGATGTCTTCATAGACTCAGTGTGACATCACAACCTCACTGTGACATCAAAAACTCTCTGTGATATCAGCCTTGCACTGACATAATAGCCTCATGATGGAATCACATACACAACTCTGACATAGCCTCTGTAAACTTACACCCTCCACCGTGACATCACCAACTCCCTGTGCCATCACAGGCTCCTGGTGACACCACAGACACACGGTGATATCAAAGCCTCACAGTGGTATCACAGCCTCACAGTGACCTTACAGCCTGCCCACTGACACCACAGTTTCACATGTTCCATCATACCCTCATTGTGGCATCAATATTACCACTGACATCACAGCCTCACCAGTGATAGCATAGCCTCATCTGTGATATCAACATCACTACTGACATTAATCAGAACACTGACATCACTATCACATAAGTGACAACACAGCCTTTGACATTAGAGCCTCACCAGTGTCAATGTCACGTGATTGGTTCATCACAGATATCATAGCCTCACCAGCAACATCACAGCCTCATTGGACCATCAGCCTCACGACTGACATCACAGCCTCCCCGTGTCATCCAAACCTCTACAGTGATAACACAGCATCACTGTGACATCAGAGCTTCACTGAGACATCACTAACTCACACTGACATCTGCCTTAACACTGATATAATAGCCTCATGGTGACATCACATACACAACTCTGACAGAGTCTCCCTGTGACATCACAGCCTCAAAGTAACATCTCAGCATCACCACTAACATCATAGTCTCACCGTGACATCAGCCTTGCCACTCATATCACAGTCCACTGTAACCTCACAGCCTCAACCATGACATTGCCAGCTCCCTGTGAAACCACAGGCTCAAGGTGACACCACGGATACAAGGTGACATCAAAGCCTCATGGTGGCACCACAGCCTCACCAGTGACATGACAGACTCACTGTTCCATCCTACCCTCAAAACTCATGTCAGCCTCATTCCAATATCACAGCTTAGCCACTGAAATCACATAATCACTGTTATGCAATTGTCTCACTCCACTGACATCACAGTGATATCACAACATCACTGGTTAGAATACAGCCTCACTATGACATCACCACCTCATTTCTGAGTTTATAGTCTCACTGTGACATCACAGCCTCACTATGACATCACAGGCTCACCTTTGAAATCATAGCCTCAATGTGACATGACACCCTCATCACTGACATCCTACCTAGACTCAGTATGGAACCACAGCCTCACCACTGACTCCCAGTCTCACTGAAACATGACAGCCTCGCTGTGACACCAGTGTTGCTATTGTCTTCACAACTTCACTGTGACATCACAACTTCCCCAGTGACATCAAAACCTCACATTGACATCACAGCATCATTGTGACATCACAACTATACCATGCCATCAGAGCATCACTGTGACATAAAGCTTCACTTCTGATATCATAGCCGCACTGTGACATTACAGCCTCGGTGACACCACAGCCTCACATGTTACATCACTGACTCATTTTGACATCAATCTTCCCACAGATATTTCAGCTTCAGAATGTTCTCACAGACATACTGTGACCTCAAAATCTAAGCTGTTACATAATAGACTTACCAGTTATATCATAGCCTCATGGTGAAATCAGTCTTGCCACTGATATCATATCTTCCACAGTGATCTCACAACCTCACTGTGACATCACAGTGACTCAGTGATGTCACAGACTCATAGTGACTTGAAAGCTTCACAATGATATCACAGCCTCACTGTGGCATTAGTCTCAACACTAACAACACAGACTCACTGTGCCATCAAAACCTCTCCAGTGACATCACAACATCACTGTGTCCTTAGAGCCTCACTGTGACATCATAGTCACACTGTGTCCTCACACCCTCACTGTGGCATTGCAAACTAGCAGTGACATCACAGCTGCACTATGACATCACAAACTCACTGTGACATCAGCCTTGCCACATCATACCCTCCTATTGACATCACATACACACACTGACATAGCCTCACTGTGACATCAGCCTTACCCTGACATTAAAGTCTCACTGTGAACTCACAACCTCCACCGTGACATCACCAATTCCCTGTGACATCATGGGCTCACAGTGACACCACAGCCACACAGTGATATCAAAGGCTTATGGTGGCATTATAGCCTCACCAGTGACATGTAAGCTTGACTGTGACATCCTATCCTCATCACTCACATCAGCCTCATTCTTATATCACAACCTAAACACTGAAACACATCCTCATTGTGATGTCATAGACTTGCTCCACTGACATCACAGCCTCATTGTGACATCACAATCATATTGTGCCATCAAAGCATCACTGTGACATAAAGCTTCACGTCTGACATCCTAGCCACACTGTTAAATTAATCCCTTGCCTCTAAGAATCCTAGTGGCTGTGATCCATGCTGACTTTGGGGGATCAATGAGATGTTGGTAATTGTGCAGGTCATGCAAAGTCCTATTATGATTACTTCGGCCCTAACTTGTACGGAGTATCTTGCATATCATTGCTTCTCCCCATCTTTAGGCTCTTGCACTCTTACCGATCCCTCTTCTGCAAATTTCCCTGAGCTTTAGGATAGGAAGAGATTAAGTTGGCCTGGTTCCAGGTGGTTGATGTAGTCTCTCATTTTGTAAATTATGGTTTGTTGATTTTTTTTTCTCAGTTTTGCTGCTCCTGCACCATGCATGGCTCCATCCTGATGGGTATTGGATATCACCCCCTGGCCAGAGGTAAAATGCTGTTAAAATAGAGTTCTATTGTAAGAGTAGATACAAAGGTAGATGGAATAAGACTAGGAGACCACTGTGGGGGGGGGGTCAGTCTCCCATTTGCAGGATGGTTACCTTCTATCTGCCAGACACTATGCCCTCTCTTTCTGGTGAGATCATACCCCATCAGACACAAGTGACCAGTAAGGAGAGTCTGTGAGCCCAACCACATGTCTCATTACTTACTTGCAGTCCTTGATGGGAACCTATTTTTCTCTGCTGCAACATCATCCCCTCTCTATTTGTTTCTGGTGGAGCCCTCCTTCCCCTTCCCTTCCTGCTTATAAACTTTGCAATTACTGTAGGTATTACAGAGATTTATCTTTGAGTGTGTCACTAAGTGGGTTTGGTACTAGGATCCACCTATTAGGGAGTACATACGGCACTTAATTTTCTGTGTCTGGGATACTTCACTCAATATAATTGTTTCTTTTTTTACTTCATTTTGCATTTATTTTATGTTGAATTTATTCCAAGTTCATAAGATTTTGTTTCTTCAGTATCTTCTGAGATATCTTTTTCTTCTGTGCAACCTCCTCTTCTGGCTTAGGAACAATCTGTCCCTTTTCCGGGAGGAACATCTCAATGTGGCAGGGGGAGCTCATGCATGGGTTAATCTGACCATGAGCTTTGTAAGTTCAACCCTTATCCATTGATCCATTTGTCTATTTTGGAGGCAGTACCCGGCTGTTTTTATACTTATGGATTTGTGGTATAGACTAAGGTTTAGTATGATGATACCTCCAGCAGTGTTTTTATTACTCAGGATTGCATTTGCTATCCTGGGTCTTTTGTGCCTCCATATGAATTTTGAGATTATTTGATCAACCTCTTTAAAGAATTGCTTTAGGATTTTGATTGGTATAGCATTGAATCTGTATATTGGCTTAGGTAGGGTTATCATTTTTATGATATTGATTGTGCCAATCCAGGAACATGGGAGATTTTCCACCTTCTGGTGTTTTCTGCAATTTCTTTCTTTAGGGTTTTAAAGTTTTCATTGTAAATATCTCTTGCTTCCTTGGTTAGGTTTATACCAAGATATTTCATTTTTTTAGGGGCTATAGTAAATGGGATTGTTTCTCTCAGGGCTTTTTCACTTCTTTCATTCTGGGCATATAGGAAGGCCCTGATATTTGTACACTTATTTTGTATCCTGCCACCCTGCTGAACTCCTGTATTAGTTCCAGGAGCTTCCTGGTGGAGTTTTAAGGATCACTCAGGTATATGACCATGTCATCTGCAAATAGGGATAGTTTGACTTATTCCTTGCCAATTTGAATCCCTTTTATCTCCCTTTCTTGTCTTATGGCCTCAGCTAAAACTTCAAGTATAATATTGAATAGAAGTAGTAAGAGTGGACAGCCTTGCCTTGTCTTGTCCCTGATCAAAGTGGGAATGCTTCATGTTTCTTCCCATTGAGTATAATCCTTGCTGTAGACTTGTTGTATACAGCTTTTATTATATTGATAAAGGTTCCTTCCATTCCAGCTGTCTCTAGGGTTTTGATCATAAAGGGCTGTTGAGTCTTGTCAAAAGCTTTTTTTGATTCTATGGAGAGTATCATGTGGTCTTGAATTTTGGACTGGTTTATATGGTGAATTACATTTATTGATTTGCATATATTGAACCAACCTTGTGTGCTGGGGATAAAGCCTACTTGATTCCCCTGAATGATCTTTTTGAATGATCATTTTATGTTTTTGAATCTGATTTGAATGACCCCATGAATGATCTTTTATGTTTTTGAATCCGATTTGCTAAGACTTTGTTGAGAATCTTTGCATCTGTGTTCATCAGAGAGATGGGCTTATAGTTTTCTTAAGTGTATCTTTATTTGGTTTCAGAATTAAGACAATATTAGCTTCATAGAAAGAAGTTGGTAGTGTTCCTTCCTTTGATATTTGATTGAACAGTTTAAGGAGTATTGGTGTTATTAGCTCCTTAAATGTCTGGTAGAACTCTGTGCTGAATCCATCTTGTCCAGGACATTTTTTGGTAGGAAAATTTGAGATTACTTCATCGATTTCCTCATATGTTATAGGACTATTTAGATAATGCACAACTTCTTGACTCAATTTAGGTAAGTTGTGCTTACCTAGGAATTCATCCATTTCTTTTGTCAAATTTCACAGAGTATAAATTTTTGAAATATGATGTTATAATACTCTGAATTTCTTGGGTATCAGTACTGATAACTCCATTTTCATTTCTAATTTGTTAATTTGGGTTTTCTCTCTCTTGCTTTTGGTTAATTTAGCTAGGGGTGTATGAGTCTTATTGATTTTTTTTCAAAGAACCAGCTTTTTGACTGGTTGATTCTCTGTATCGTTTTCCTAATCTCAATTTTGGATATTTCTTCCTTTATTTTGATAATCTCCTCTCTTTTACTGCTTTTGCGATTAGATTGCTCTAGTGTCTCTAAAGCGTTAAGCTGCATTGTTAAGTTATTTATTTGTGACGTTTCCATTTTTTTGATGTAGGCATTAAGAGCTATGAACTTACCTCTTAGGACAACTTTCATTGTGTCTCAAAGATTTTGATAAATTGTACTTTCATTATTGTTCACTTTCAGGACATCTTGAATTTCCTTTTTAATTTCTTCCTGAATCCAGTTCTCATTCAGCATCATAGTGTTAAGTTTCTGTTGTTTGTTGTGCTGTGGATGTCAAGCTTTAGACCATGGTGGCCTGATAGGGTACAGGCTAGAATTTCAACTTTCCTGTATATGTGGAGATTTGTTTTGTGGCCCAATATGTGATCTATTTTGGAGAACGTTCCATGTGCTGCTGAGAAAAACGTGTATTCTTTGGTGCATGGCTGAAAAATTCAATAGTGATCTGTAAGGTCGATTTCATTAAGGGTTCGATTATGTTCCAAAGTGTCTCTGTTAAGCTTTTAACCTGTTGATTTATCCCATGTTGAGAGGGCAGTGTTGAAATCCCCAAGAATTGTCGTTTGGGGGTTGATTTCTCACTTTAGACATGGTAGGGTTTGCTTAATGAATATGGAGGGCTGCATTAGGTGCATATATGTTCAGTATTGTGAAATCTTCCTGGTGAATTGTACCTATAACTAAATGTAATATCCATCTTACGATTTTTTTTTGGTTTGAAATCTACTTTGTCCGACAGCATAATAGCTACTATTGCCTATTTCCATTAACTTTCAGAATTTTGGACCAGCCTTTTATTTTTAGGATGTGTCTATCTTTTGTAGTGAGATGAGTTTCCTGAAGGCAGCAGACTGATGGGTTGTGGTTTTTAATCTGTGTCTCTTGATTGGTGAATTAATACTATTGACATTTAATGTTATAATGGAGAAATTATTTTTAAATCCGGATATTTTTTATGTTTAGTGGCTTTTGTAAGTATATTGTTTGGCTTTTAGGTTTTGGTGATATTATACTTCCCTTATGTCCTCCTGAATACACTTGTTTTTTTCTTCAAGCTTGAGTACCCTTTCTAGCATTTTTTGAAGGCCTGGTTTGGTAGATATGTAAGCCTTCAAGTTGTCTTTGTGCTGGAAAACTTTTCTTTCTCCTTTGATCATGATGGATAGTTTTGCCAGGTATATCAGCCTGGGCTGACATTTTTGCTCATTTAGTACTTGAAGTACATCTCTCCAAGCTCTTCTTGCTTTTACTGTTTCCATTGAGAAGTCAATAATGCCCAAGTCAAAGTGCAGATTCATGAGACACCCCCACAGAGACAAAACTTAATTTACATAGGGAGAGCCCCTAACACCTAGCAATTGTCCATTTAGATGTTAATGTGTCACTCCCAGCCAGCAGGCTTTAGGCCAGAAGCAGACAGTAACACTAAGGCAGACACTAACACCACAAGGCCTGACTATACCCATGCTTTCCTTATTTCTCTTTTTATATCAAATAATGTCATTTCCTTTACCCAGAAATTGTTTCCTTGAGCACTGAATCATAGCATCAGTGACATCACAGACATCTTGCTTAGCCTCTTTATGACACCACAGCCTCATCACTGACATCTCAGACTCATGGTCACATGACAGCCTCTACAGTCGTAGCACAGCCTAGCTATGACATTGTATCCTCATCAGTAACATCCCAGCCTCACTGTGACATCACAACCTGTTTGACACAATAAACAAACATTGACATTAGAGCCTCACCAGTGACAATACAGCCTCACATCACTATAAGTTATGACCACTGGGAGCACTCTTTGACCACTGTGAACTCTACATGAGCACTATGATCTATAAACCACTGTTATCTCTCAAAGACCATTATAAGCTCTCACCACCATTAGCTCTTTATGATAACTATGAGCTGTGACTACTTTGAGCTCACTATGATTACTAAGATGTATGACCGTTGTGAGTCTTCTATGAGGCTGTGATATGAGGCCAAAGTTGAGGCTGCAATGAGACAGAGTCTGTGTTGTCACTGGTGATGTCACAATGAGGCTGTGATGTCACAGTGTGTCTGTGATGTCACAGTGAGGCTATGCCATCATAGTGAAAACTGTGTTGTGGCTGTGATGTCACAGTGAGGCTGTGATGTCATAGTGAGGATGTGATGACATTGTGAGGCTGTAAGGACACAGTAAAGCTATGATGTCATTGGTGAAGTAATGATGTCACAATGAGGCTGAGATGTCAGTGGTGAGGCTGTGATATCAGAGGAGAGGCTGTGATATCATTGGTGATGCTGTTATGTCACTGACAAGGCTGAAGTCACAGTGAGTTTGTAACGTCACATAGAGGCTGTGATGATAGAGTGAAGCTGTTATGTCACAATTGGATATGATGTCTGATGTGAGGCTGTGATTTTACTGGTGAAGCTATTGTGTCAGTGGCAAGGCTGAAGTCACAGTGTTTGTGATGTCACAGAGAGGCTGTAGTGTCACAGTGAGGATGTTTTGTCACAGTAAGAATGTGACATTAGAGATGAGGCTGAAATGCACGTGTGAGTGTATGAATTCACTGGCAAGGCTGTAACATCACAGTAAGGCTTTGGTGTCAGAGTTGAGGCTCTGATGACACAGTGAGGCTATGATGTCAGAGGTGAGGATGTGATATCAAAATGAGGCTATGATGTCAGTGGTAAAGTTATGATGTCACAATGAGGCAGAGATGTCAGATATGAGAATGATGTCACAGTGAGATAATGACCTCACTGGTGAGGCTATGATGTCAGTGGTGAGCCTATTAGGTAACAATGACACTGTGATGTCTGTGGTGAAGGTTTGATGTCACAGTGATGCAGGGTAACTGTGATATAACAGTTACCCTGTGATAACACTGTGGAATCTTTGAGGTTACAATGAGGATGTAATATTAATGGTAAGTCTGATGTCATAGGTGAGGTACGGTTTCAAGTGTGAAGTTCTGATGTCACAGGATATTTTTATCACAATGAGAATGTTATGTCACAGTGAGGCTGTGAAGTCATAGTGAGGCAGTGATGTCACTGTGAAAACTGTGAAGTCACAATGAGGCTATAATATCAGTGGCAAGACTGGTATCTCCAGAAGGTTTAGTTTCAATGGGGAAGCTCTCAAGTCACAATAAGGCTATTGTGTCACATTGAGGTTGTGATGTCAAAGTGAGGCTTTGATTTTAGAGGAGATGCTCTGATGTGACTGCTGAGGCTGTTGTGTCAGTGGGCAAGGCTGAAGTCATAGTGATTTTGTGACATCAGAGAGAGGCTATGATGTCACAGTGAGGCTGTTATGTCACATTGAAGCTGTGACATCAGAAGCGAGGCTGAAACAACAGTGAGCCTGTGATGTCAGTGGTGTGTCTGTGATATCACAGTGAGCCTTTTATTTCTGAGTCATGTCACAGTTAGGCAATGATGTCAATGTGGAGTCTGGAATGGCTGTGATTTTGCAGTGAAGCTATGCCCTCACAGTGAGGCAGTGATATCAGACATTTCACTGTGATGTCACAATGAGGCTATTATGTGACAGTAAGGCTGTAATATCAGTGGTAAATCTTTGATGTGACAGTGAGTTTAGGATGTCAGTGGTGAGGTTGAGACATCATAGTGAGGGTGTAATGTCACAGTGAAGCTGTGATATCACAGTGAGAGTGTGAACTCAGAGGTGAACCTGTGATGTCAAGTGAGGCTATGATGTCAAAGTGAGGTTGTGGTGCCACTGGTAATGAAGTGATGTTCCAGTGATGCTATGTCCTTATGGTGGAGACTGTGATGGCACAGTGTGTCTGTGATATCACAGTGAGGCTGTGTCCTCACAGTGATGCTGTGATGACAGAGGTGTGACTGTGATGTCACAGTGATGCTGTTATGTCACAGTGAGGCTGGGATGACACAGAGAGTTTCTGATGTCAGTGGTGATTGTATGAGATGGCAATGAGGCTCTGAAATCACAGTAAAACTGTAATATCAGTGGCAAGGCCAATGTCACAGGTGACATTTTTTTCAATGGTGAATCTATGATGTCACAGTGAGGCTGTTGTGTCCCTCCCTAGCTGTGATGTCAGAGTTGAGCCTGTGACATCACAGTGAGGCGGTTACATCAGATTTGAGACTGTGATGTCACAGTGGGGCTGTGATGTCATCAGTGAGGTTGTGATGTCAATGGTGAGGCTGTTGTGCCGGGTTCAAGGCTGATGTCACAGTTATTTTGTGCTGTCACAGAGAGGCTGTGATGTCACGGTGAGGTTGTTATCACATAGTAAAGGTGTGAGATGTAACAGTGAGCCTGTGATGTCAGTGGTGTGGCATTGACTTCACAGTGAGACTGTGATATCAGTGTTTAGGCTGTGATTCCACAGCAAGGCTTTGATGTCAAACTGTGGCTGTGATGTAATATTGAAGCTGTGTCCTTACAGTTACTTTGTGATGTCAGAGTAGTGGCTGTAATGTCACAGTGATTTTGTGATGTTACAATGAGGCTGTTGTGACAGAGTGAGGCTCTGACGTCAATGGTGATTCCACGAGGTGACAATAAAGCTTTGACATCAGTGGTGATTCTGTGATTAAACACTGAGTTTAGTATGTCAGGGGTGAGGTTCTTCAGTCACAGTGAGGCTGGGATGTGATGTCAGATGTGAGGCTACAAGTGACAATGAGGCTGTGTTATCACTGGTGATGCTGTGATGCCATAGTGAGGCTATGATGTCAATATGGAGGCTGTGTTGTGAGAATGTGGCTGTGATGTTACCAATGAGGCTGTTGTGTTAGAGGCAAGGCTCAAATCACAGTGAGCTTTGTGACATCACATAGAAGCTTTGACGTCACAATGAGGCTGTTATGTCACAGTGAGGTTGTGTTATCAAAGGTGAGGTTGAAAAGTAACAGTGAGCCTTTGATGTCAGTGGTCATGCAGTGTCATGTCAGTGAGGCTGTGATGAGAATTGAGCCTGGGATGTCACAGTGAGGCTAGGATGTCACTGTGGAAACTGTGAGTTCACAGTTAGGCTATAATATCAGTGACAAGGCTGAGATTTCACAGTGAGACTGTGATGTCAGAGTTGAGGCTGCGATGTGATAATGAGGCTGTGAAGTCATTGCCATGCTATGTTGTTAAAGTGAAGCTATAATGTCACTATGGAAGCAGTGATGTCACAATGTAGCTGTGTCATCAGTTAGGCTATGATGTTACAGTGAAGTGTGCTGACACAGTGAGTTTGTGATGACACAGTGAGGCTATAATGTCAGAGGTAAGGCTTTATTGTCACCCAGAGGCTGTGATGTCAGTGGTGATGGTATGAAATCACAATGAGGCTGAGTTGTCAGTGGCGAGAATGATATCATAATGAAGTTTGGACCTCTCTGGTGAGGGTATCATGTCCGTGGGAAGGCTATTATGTGACAGTGATGCTGTGATGTCTGTAGTGATGCTTTGATGTCACTTAGGCTAAGATGTCAGTGGTGAAGTTGTAAGTTCACTGAAGCTTTAATATCAGTGGTAAGGCTGATGTCACAAGTGAGTCCTGGTTTCAATGGTGAAAGTCTAATGTCACAGTGAGGCTCTTGTGTCACACTCAGGCTGTGATGTAACAGTGAGACTATGACAGTGATGTCACCATGAAGCTGAGATGTCAGTGGTGAGAGAATGATGTCACAATGAGGCTGAGATGTCAGTGGCAAGAATGATGTCATAGTGAAGTTATGAAGTTACTGGTGAGCATGTTACCTCACAGTGAGGCTGTGGTGTCAGAGGTGTGCCTGTGATGTCACAGTGAGGCTGTGATGCCAATGTGGAGGATGTGATGTTATAAAGAGGCTGTGCCATCACAGTGAGGCTATGATGTCTGAGGTGTGGCTGTTATGTCACACTGAGGCTGTTGATGTCACACAAGGCTATGATGTCAGAGGTGAGCCTGTGATGTTACTATGAGAGTGTGATGTCACAGTAAGGATGTGATGTTAGACGTGAGGCTGTGAGGTCACTGGTAAGAGTAGTTTCAGTGGCAAGGCAGAAGTCACAGTGAGTCTGTGACATCACAGTGATTCTATAATATCACTGTGGAGGATGTGATGACACAGTGTGGCTGCAATGTCAAAGTGAGGTTGTGCCCTCACAGTGAGGCTGTAATGTCAGTTTGTGCTGTGATGTTACAGTGAATCTGTGATGACACAGTTAGCCTTTTATGTCAATGGTGATTCTATGAGATGATAGGCTGTGACATGAGTTGTGATGCAATGAGGTCACAGGAAGTCTGTGATGTCAATGTGGTAGCTGTGATGTCATTGTGGCTATGTTGTCACAGTAAAGCTGTCATGTTATACTGAATCTATGAAGACAGTGAGTCTGTGATAACACAGTGAGTGTATGATGTGATGTAAGAGGTGAAGCTGCAAAGTGACAGTGAGGTTGTGTTATCACTAGTGATGATGTGATGTCACTATTGATGCTGTGATGTCACTAGTGATGCTGTGATGTCACAGTGAGGCTGTGATGTCAATATGGATGTTGTGATATCCCAGTTTGTATGTGATGTCAGAGTGAGGCTCAGACATACAAGTGAAGTTGTGATGTTAGATATGTGGCTGTGATGTCACAGTGAGGCAGTAATGTCTTAGTGAGACTACGATGTCACAGTGAGGCTGTGATAACACTGTGAGGCTGTGAAGTCAGAAGTGTGTCTGTGATGTCACCATGAGGCTGTGATGTCCGTGGTGAAGGTACGATGTCACAATGAGGCTGAAATGTTAGTGGTGAGAATGATATCATAGGGAATTTATGATGTTACGAGTGAGGCTTTGATTTTAGTGGTGAGCTAATAATGTGACAGTGAAGCTGTGATGTCTGTGGTGAAGCTTTGGTGTGACAGTGAGACTAGAAAGTCTGTGATGTCACACTGAGGCTGTAATGTCACTGGAAGCTGTGTGGTCTCAGTGAGGGGGTGATGTCACAGTGAGTCTGTGATGTCAGATGTGTGGCTGTGATGGCACAGTGAGGCTGTGATGTTACAGTGAAGTTAGGACTTAGAGGCTGTGCCATCACATTGAGGCTGCAATGCCACAGTGAGGCTGTGATGACACAGTTTGCCTGTGCCCTCACAGTGATGCTGTGATGTCAGCAATGAAGCTATGATGACAGTGAGGCTGTGATGAAAGAGTGGAGCTATGATGTCAGAAGCGTGGCTGTGATGTCACCATGAGCCTGTGATGTCAATGGTGAATGTGGTATCACAATAAAGCTAAAATGTCAGGGGTAAAGGTATGATGTCACTATGAGGCTGAAATATCAGTGACGAGAATGATGTCATAGTGAGGTTATGATCTCACTGCTGAGGACAGGATGTCAGTAGTGAGCCTATTATGTAACAGTGAGACTGTGGTGATACAGTGAGGCTCTGATGTCAGTGGTGATTCTAAGAGATGACAGTGAGCCTGTGATGTCAGTGATGATGCTGTGATTTCACAGTGAAAATAGGTTGTGATGAGTGAGGCTGTATCTACACAGTGAGGCTGGGTTGTGATATCAGAGGTGAAGCTACAATGTGACAGTGAGGCTGTGTTCCCACTGATGATGATGTGATGTCACAGTGATGCTATGATGTGAATGTGGAGGCTGTGATATCACAATGAACCTGTGCCATCACAGTGAGGCCGTGATGTCAGAGGTATGGCTGTGTTTTCACAGTGATCCTGTGATGTCACAGAAATGCTGTGATCACACAGGAGGCTCTGATATCGGTGGTGAATTTACAAGATTACAGTGAGTTTATGACATCATTGGTGATGCTTTGATTTCACAGCGAGTTTAGGATGTCAGTGGTGAGGCTGTGCCATCACATTGAGGCTATGATGTGATTTCAGAGGTGAGGCTTAGATGTGATAATAAGGCTGTCTTGTCACTGGTGAGACTGGAAAGTCTCAGTGAGGCTTGATATCTGTAGTGAAGCTTTGATATGACAGCGAGGCTGGGATATCAGTTGTGAATCTGTGAAGTCATAGTGAGGTTGTGATATTACAGTGAGGCTGTGATGTCACTATGGAAGCTGTGAAGTCACAGTGAGGCTTGTAATATCAGTGGCAAGGCTGATGCCACAGGTGAGGCTTGGTTTCAATGGTTAAGCTCTGATGCTATAGTGAGGCTGTGATGTCAGAGGTGAGACTGTGATGTCTCCTGTGAGGCTGTTGTGTCAGTGGCAAGGATGAAGTCACAGGGAGTTTGTGATGTCACAGAGAGGCTGTGTTGTCACAATGAGGCTATTAAAGCACAGTGAGGGAGTGATTTCAGAGATGAAGCTGAAATGTAATGGTGAGGCTATGATGGCAATGGTGAGTTGATGTGGTCACAGTGAGGCTGTCAAGTCAGATTTGAAGCTGTGATGTTACAGTGAGGTTGTGATATCACTGGTGATGCAGTAATGTCACAGTGAGGCTATGATGTTAGTGTGGAGGCTGTGATGTAAGAGGTGTAGCTGTGATGTCATAGTGAGGTTGTGATGTCAACGTGGAGGCTATGATATAAGACTGTGGCTGTGATACCACTGTGAGACTGCATTGTCTGAGGTGTGGCTATGATATCACAATGAGGTTGTGATGTCACAGTGAAGCTGTGATGACACATGCATCTCTGATGATACAGTGAAGCTTTAATGTGAGAGGTGAGGCTGTGATGTCATCATAAGGGTGTGATGTCAGTGGTGAAGTTTTGATGTTACAATGTGTCTGAGATGTCAACGGCAAGAGTGATGTCACAGTGAGGTTATCAATTCGCAGGTGAGGCTATGATGTCATTGGTGTATTTATGTGACAGTGACACTGCGATGTCAGTGGAGAAGCTTTGATATCACAGTGAGGTTAAGATGTCAGTGGTGACACTGTGATGTCTGGTGAGGCTGTGTCCTCACAGTGAGGTTATGGTGTTTTGTCAGAAGTGAGGCAGAGATGTGGCAGTGAGGCTATGTTGTCACTGGTGATGCCATGACATCACAGTGAGTCAATGATGTCACTGTGAAGGCTATGATGACACCGTGTGGCTTTAATGTCACATTGACAGTGTCCCATCACATTGATGCTGTGCTGTCAATGTGAGGCTTTGATGACGCAGTATGGCTCTGATATCACTCTGAGGCTATGTCCTCAAAGTGAGGCTATGAGTCAGAGGTATGGCTGTGATGTCACAGTGAGGCTGTGATGACACGATGAGGCTGTGATGACTCAGTGAGTATATGATGACATAGGTGAGGCTGTAAAGTCATCATGAGGCTGTGATGTCTGTGGTGAAGATACGATGTCACAATGAGGCAAAACTATCAGTTGTGAAAGTACGATATCACAATGAGACTAAGTAATGGCAAGAATGATGTCAGTGAAGTTATGATCTTACTGGTGAGACTATGATGTCAATGGTAAACCTCATGACAGCAATGCTGTGATGTCTGTGCTGAAGCTTTGATGTCACAGTGAGGCTAAGATGTCAGTGGTGAGGCTGTGAAGTCACAGCGAGGCTGTCAAGTCAGAGGTGAAGTAGTGATGACACAGTGAAGCTCTAATGTCAGTGGTGATTCAATGTGATGACAGTGAGAATGTGACATCAGTGGTGATGCTGTGATTTCACTGTGACATCACAGCATCACCAATGACAATACAATTTCACTGCCTCATTGCAGCATCACCTCTGACATCACTTGACAGTGTCATTTAAATGGCACAGCCTATCCACTCACATCCTAACCTCACTGTGAAATCACAGCATCACCACTGATGTCACAGCCTCACTGTCATCGCATTGAATCACCATGGATATCAGAGACTCATGGTATCATCATAGACTCACTGTGACTTCACAGCCACAACTCTGACATCATTGCCTCACTATGACATCACAGACTCATCACTGACCTCACATGATCACTGTTATATTTCAACCTTACATGTGATGTCACACCCGTACTGTGACATTACAGAATCACTCTGAAATGACAGCCTTTCTGGGATATCACAAACTCACTGTGACTTCAGCCTTTCCACTAACATCATAGATTCACTGTGACAACACAGTCTCATGGTGACAGTACAGGGTTACCTCTGATACCATAGTTTCACTGTGACATCACAGCCTCAGTGTGACACACAGCCTCACTGACATCAGAACTTCACAATCGAAACCATGCCTCATAGGTGACATCAGCCTTATGACTGATATTACACCTCACACTGACCTTACAGCTTCCACAGTGACATCACATCCTCACTATGACTTCACTGCATCACCACAGACACCCTAGTCTCACTGTGACATCAAAGCTTCACCACAGACATCACAGCTTCACTCTCACACAACAGGGTCACCACTGACATCATAGCCTGACCACTATTATAATCTCACTCTGACAACATTCTTTCCATTGACAACTCAGCCTTATTGTAACACCATACCTTCACCACTGACATTTCAGACATATTGTGACTTCATGTCTTCACCACTGACATCACAGCCTCATGGTGACATCACAACCTCACCTCTGACTTCACAGCCTCACAGTGTCATCTTAGCCACACTATTTCATCATAGCATCACTGTGACATCACAGCCACACTGTGACATCACAATCTCCACATTGACATCATATCCTCACTGTGTTGTTACAGCCTCTTCACTGACATCACAGGTTCACTATTATATTCAGTATCACCTCTGATGTCACATTCTAACCATGACATAACACCATCATTGTGACATCACAAATTCTCAGACATCACAAACTCATTGACTTCAGACATGCCACTGATATTACAGGCTCACTGTGAACTCGCAGCTTCCATAATAACATCATAGACTCACTGTGACATCACAATCTCACTATCACTTTACAGCCTCACTACTGTCACCCTAGTCTCACTGTGACATCAAAGCTTCACCACAGACATCAGAGCATCACTCTCACACAATAGGTTCACCACTGACATCATAGCCAGTGGTGAGATCATAACCTCACTACGACATCGTTCTCACCACTAACATCTCAGCCTTATTGTGACATGATACCTTCACCACTGACATCACAGCCTCATGGTGATATTTCAATCTCATCTCTGTCTTACTAGACTCACAGTGTCACCACAACCTCACTATATCATCATAGATTCCCTGTGATATCACAGTCACAGTGAGACATCAGAGCCTCCACATTGATATCACAGCCTCACTGTGTCATCACAGCCTCACCAACTGATATAACAAGCTAACTTATGTTTCAGCCTCACCTCTGATATTACATCAAAACAGTGACATAACACCATCACTGTGTCATCACAGATGCTCTGACATCAAAGCTGACTGTGACTTCAGCCTTGCCACTGACACAACAGCCTCACTGGTGACATCATAGCCTCACCTATGAAATCACAACCCCACTGTGACATCACAGTCTCATGTTGACTTCATAGGTCCACATCTTACATCATAGCTTCATTGTGACATCACAACCTCAATGTGACACAACAGCCTCATAATGACATCGCAGCCTCACTGCTGACATCCTAGCCTCACTGTGACATCAAAGCTTCACCATAGACATCCCAGCATCATTATCACATAATAAGCTCACCACTGACAACATAGGTCATAAATTCACTGTGACCTCATTCTCCCAATTGACATTTCAGCGTCATTATGATAGCAAACATTCACCACAGACATAAAGATTAATTTTGACTTCATACCTTGACCACTGATATCACAGTCTCATGGTGACACCACAGCCTCACCTCTGACATCACAGTCTCACTGTCACTACAGCCTCACAGTGTCAAAATAGCCTCACTGTGTGCCGCGCTCCTATCCAACTAATCTGGTAGAATATGTCTCAGTTTGGAAAAGGTGGATTCAAAGTAACATGTTTTGGGATAAGGACATGGCTTTATTTTAGAGAAATAAGGAAAAATATGGGAATTGTCAGGTCTTGGTGTTTCTTCCCAGTTCAGGCCTAAAGCCTGTTCCCTGGGAAGGTCACAGTAACCCCATGGGCAAGTGCTAGGAATTTCTCGGTATGTCACAATAAAGCCCATGGACAGATGCTAAGCATTTTTACCTAGGTTTTGTTTGGGATAATTCAAGTTTTGCCTCTGGCAGGAAGAATCCTTCTGGAATTTAGGAGTGCCCTTTCTTAGGGTTTTTTGGAATTAGCTTCCTGCTCTCTGTTCTAGAGAAGAAGCCTGCTTTTTAAGTTTCAGTCAAATACTAAATAGAAATTTCATGTCTAGTCATTTACAATAAGTAGACTTGTTAATCAGAATGTATGCACGGATTTTAAGGAAATTAGAGAATAACTTCCAGAGTCTTAAAACATAGGTGGGTAAAATTCCCACCTATGTACTAACTCAGAAATTCCAGAAGTACAAGACTATGCTCTCAGTCCACCAGAACCTTAAAAGAAACTGTGATCCCTCTTACCCTGGCTGAAGGCCAAGGAAGAGACCATCATGCCAGAAAGTCTAGATGCCAAGACTGCCCCTGGAGATGGTATTTGCAATCCAAATTGGGAGAATCCATGTCAGAAGCAAAGGGGGCCGTGTCTTTCCTACCCCAAACAGCACTCTTATGAGAAATCACAGAGATGGACCATCTGAGTGCACTCCCACCAATGATTGCCTCCGCCCCGAAAGAGACACCCTCGAAAGAGACACCCTCGGCATATGGGGCCTGACTGGACCCCAGGTTTGGAGTATGCATGGTTCACAGATGGGTCATCTAAATGATGGCAATACACTTCTGGAATTCCTCAAAAGAAGACTTAAGCAACCTTACTATTAAAGGAATAGAAGGATGCTATTATAGAAGTTATTCTTTTAATAATTATATTGCTTAAGTGTTTTCTTCAGTGCATACCTCAGTGTTCCATCGACAGAACCAGCTATAGCTTATGGGCCTTGAGTATCCAAGTCAAGGCCCCCCCTTAGAGATGTGGTTTAAGCTTGGATAGTAGAGACTACATGAGCTGCATACATCTTCCCAAGTTAGAACCTGCTGCCATGCCTGGTGCCTATGTCGACCTGCCTGACTGAGAGTATCAACCTGGAGAGGCCAACAGCCAAAGCTCATGCTGGGACTTATGGGGTGTTGGGGACTCCTATAGTTAATTGTAAAATATGTTCCTTGCTAAAATCAAAAGGAGATCATTCTGCCTCTGTATTTTAAAAAAGCAGTTAAAATGTGGGCTCAGCCCCATAGCTATCCGGTGAAGCATTATAGATTAGATAAGTTTGGAAATACTGAGAGAATGTTTCTGTTAAGTGCCTTTGCCCTGAAGCAATGGGTTAGGTTCTTGAAAAAATGTCCACCCTGAAGGTGATTTTTGCTGACTCAAAAATTATATGTCTGTTGTAGGTGTAACATTCTTTACCTCAAAATTTTCTGTATAAAAGTTGTCACGAAAGTTTCAATAAACGGGGTCAGGATACACTCGGACGAGAGGGAGCCGCGTGTGTTCTGTTCTCCGCCCCGTCCTGGGGAGCCCTGGTCTCGAGGCCGCGACTCTGGTCTGCGGCAACTGTGACATCACAATCTCATTGTCACGTTGCAGCAACACCTCTGACATCACATCATAGTCTCACTTTGTCGGCACAGCCTCACCACTAACAACCTAAACACACTATGAAATAACAGCATCACTAAGAAATTCACAGCCTCACTATCATCTCATTGCCTCACTGTGTCAGTACAGCTTCAATGTAACATCACAGCCACACTGTGACATTACAGCCACACTCTGACATCACAGTGTTACTGTGAGGACACAGTCTCACTGTAACATCACAGATATACTGTGACATTATTTCCTCCACAATGGCATTGGAGTCATCACCAGTGACATCACAGCCTCACTCTGAAATCACAGCCTCACCTCTGACATCACATCACAGTCTCACTGTGATGGCACAGGCTCACAGTGTCATCACAGCTTCGCTGTGACTTCACAGCCTTACTGCGATATCACAACCAGACTTCTGAAATCAGAGCCACACTGTGCCATCACAGTCTCCAAAGTAACACCATAGCCATACTGTGGCATCAAACACCACCAGTGACAAGCCAGCCTCACTGTCGTATCACAGCCTCACCTCTGACATCACATAACAGCCTCACTGTGATGGCACAGCCACACCATGGACATCCTGACCTCACTGGGAATCAGCATGAGCACTGACCTCACAGCCACATTGTCATCTCATAGAATCACCATTGCAGAGCCTCAGTGTCATCACAACCTCATAGTGATATAAAAGCCTCACTGTAATGCAATTGTCACACTTCTGAAATCACAGCCTCATTATGAAATCACAGTCTCATAGTGACATCACAGGCTCAACTCTGACAACATAGCTTCACTGTGACATCACAACCTTATTGTCACTTCACAGTGAGGCTATGATATCTGTGTGAAGATTGATATCACAATGAGGCAATGATGTAACATGTGAGGCTGTGGTGTCACTGTGTATGCTGTCAAAGGCTATGATGTCACTGCTGAGGCTATCATATCACTGTGAGACTGTGCTATCCGCGGTGAGGCTGTGGTGTCATGGTAAGGCTAGGTAGGATACCAGTGGTGTCACAGTGAGGTTGTGATGTCAGAAATGAGGGTATAATGCCACAGCGAGGCTGTGATATCACTGTGAAACTGTGAGGTTACTGTGGAAGATTCGATGTCAGTGGGAAGGCTGATTTCACCATAAGGCTATGATGTAACAGGTGAGTATATGATGTAACAGGTTAGACTGTGAGATCAGAGTGAGGCTGTGAGGTCACTGTGGGATGTGATATCTGTGGGATGATTGATATCACAGCGAGGCAGTGATGTAATCTGTGAGGCTGTTTATGATGTCAAAGGCTATGATGTCACTGCTGAAGCTGTCATGTCACTGTTAGCCTGTGTTATCTGTGGTGAGGCTATGGTGTCATCACAAGCCCAGTGAGGATACTAGTGGTGAGGCTGTGATGCCACAATGTGGCTGTGATGTCACCATGAGGTTGTGGTGGCATAGTGAGGCTCTGAGGTAACAGTGCAGCTGTGAGGTCAGTGGTTATGCTATGATTTCAGTATTGAGAATTGATGTGAGAGATGAGGCTGTGATGTCACATTGATGACATGATATAACTGGTGACGCTGTGAAGACATAGTGAGGTTATGATGTCACCAAAAGACTGTGTTGTCACTGGTGAGGCTATAATATCACAGTGAGCCTGTTCTATCAGTGGTAAGGCTGTGATGCCACAGTGAGGCTGTGCTGGCACAGTGAGCTGTGATGTCACAGTGATGTTGTAATGTCACAGTGAGGTGGTAATGTCAGTAGTGACTGTGCTTTCACAGGGATACTTTGTCATTGGTGAGGCTGTATTGTCACTGGTGAAACGCTAATGTCACAGTGAGTTTCTTGTGTCAAACTGAGGCTGTGATTCACAGTGAGGCTATGATGTCAGAGTTGAAGCTTTATGTCATAATGATGGTTTCAGGCACAGTAGGGCTGTGATGTCACAATAAAACTGTGATGTCACTGTGAGGTTTTTGATGTCATTGGGGAAGTTGTGATGTCACAGTGAGGTTATGAGGTCAATAGCGACACTGGCTCTCATAGGGAGGCTGTCATGTTTTAGTGAGCCTATGAGGTCAGTGGTGAAGCTGAGATGCCACAGTGAGGCTATAACCTCAGAGATGAGGGTTCAATGTGACATTGAGGCTGTGTTTTCACCAATCATGGTGTGATATCAGTGAAGCAGAGATGTCAGTGGAGTGAGACTGTGACATCACAGTGAGGATGTGATTTCTGTGGTTAGGCTGTGATATCAAAATAAGCCTGGTGTGAGTGAAGAGGGTATGATATCATAGTGAGGTTAGCATGTCACTGGTGAGTCTGTAATGCTACTGTGGGACTGTCATATCATTGTGTGGCTATGGTGACACTGTGAGCCAATGAAATCACAGGAGATAGTGATATCATGGTGGAGGCTGTGAGGTCACAGTGATACTGTGATGTCAGTGACAAGGCTGATGTCACAGTGAGGCTGTGATGTCAGTGGTGATGCAATGATGTCACATTGATTCTGTGAGGCTAGGTCAGAGGTGTGTATGTGATTTCACCATGACACTATTATGTCAGTGGCAAGGCTGATGTCACAGTGAGTTTGTAATGTCACAATGAGGCTGTGTTGTCGCAGGTGATCCTGCAGTGTCAGTGGGAAGGTAGTGAGGTGAGTGATGATGTGATATTACAGTGAGGGTCTGATGTCAGGGATGATTCTATGAGATGTTAGTAAGGCTGTGATATCAGAATTGATGCTTGGATTTCACAGTAAGGTTAGGACATCAGTGATGAGGCTGTGCAATCACACTAAGGCTGTGATGTCAGAGGAGAGGTTTTGATAGCACAGTGAGGCTGTGATATTAGTGGTGAGGCTGATGTCACAATGAGGCTGTGATGTCACTGGTCAAGGTGTATTGTCAAAACAAGGCTGGAATATCAGTGGTGAGAAAGATGTCATAGTGAGTCTATGATGTCGCTGGTGAGGCTTTGATGTTAGTGGTGAACCTGTTATGTGATAGTGACACTGGTGAGGCTGTGATATCAAAGGCTGTGTTATCATTGGTATGACAATGACGTCAGTGTTCTTCTTGATGTCAGTGGAAACGCTGATGTCCCAGGTTAGTCTGTGCTGTCATTGGTGAGGCTGTGCTGTCACTGTGAGGCTATGATGTCACTGTGAAGGTTGTATGTTACGGAGGGCTGTCATGTCATGATGAAGTGATATCACTCTGGAACTATGATGTCACAATGAGGCTATGATATCCAAACCCTCCAGAAATGAAAGTATGGTTAACCCCTCCAAGACCTAGGGAAGTGCTTGCTGAAAGTGGAGGAAATACAGAATGGGTAGTAGAAGAACAGAGTTATAAATACCACCTAAGGCCCCATAACTAGTTACAGAAATGAGGATTATAATTGCTATGAGTGCTCCTGGTCTTGACTGTCAAGAATAGACTTGTGCGTGTGCACATACTCTAAGAAGATATTTATGTTATGTAATGTAATATTAATCTATAGTTACGTGATGAAATGCTGTAATCTACATTATGATATTGTATTATGGGACACTAAAGACTATGCATTTCTCATGGGGCATTGTCATTAATCTTGTAAAAATAATGCGTGTGCAGTTGTATGTGGATACCTATATTATGTTCTGCAGAATTATGAATCTTACAGTTTTTATTTGGAGATTTTTTAATGACCTAAGGAAATGTGATTTGGTGTCAAGTTAACAAGGGGTGGAATTGTGAGTTAAGCCTGAGTGTCAACTTGACCACTCGATATTAACTAAGATGGCTGAGACCACCTCTGGAAAGGATCAATTAAGAACACTTGATAGGATTGTACTTACCCTAGATCCTATCAGAACCTCCAAAGCTCTCATAGGATCCTCTCAATACTGCATCACATAAAAAGAAGCCACTAAAGAGAACAGATGCCTTATTGCAGCTCTGCTAGGAATCTCTCTTCCTTTTCTGATTTATGATTTCTTTGACCCTCTAGACTTCCAACCCATCAAAGTTCTGTTGATTTGACTAAAGACTCTAGGAATTCTCCAGCATTCACCCATCATCCACTTGATTACCAAACTGAGCAGCTACCGGCATCAATCACTGGAATACCTCAGCTACTGGCAGCCATCATTGGGCTACCTAGCTCATACTGTAAGCCATCAAAATACATTCCTTATCATATATATATATATATATATATATAATCATATATATATATTCATTGTCAATTCTGCATCTCTATAGAACCAACTAATACACCATGACACCACAGTGTTTCTATTAACATCACAACCTCACTGTGACATCACAACTTCCCCAGTGACATCACAATCCCACAGTAACATCACAGCTTCATTGTGATATCACAACCATACCATGTCATCAAAGTATCACTGTGACATCACCCCTGACATCATAGACTTACTGTGATATTACAGCCTCAGTTTGACACAATAAACTCACTGTGACATTAGAGCCTCACCAGTGACAATAAGTCCTCACCAATGACATAGTCTCCTTGTAAAAGCACAGCCATTACAACCTCACTGTACATCATTGGCACACTGTGTCAGAAAAGCCTTACGGTGACATCACAGCCTCTCCTCTTTGTGAAATCCAAGCATCACCTCTGACATTAGAGCCTCATTGACATCTCATAGAATCAGTCCTGACATCACAGCCTCACTGCAACATCACAGCCTCACAGTGACCTCAGAGACTGCCCACTGAATCCTCAGGCTCATATTTTATATCATAAGCTCATTGTGACATCAGTCTTGCCGCTGACATCACAGCCTCACTGTGACATCACAGCTTCCAGAGTGACATCATCTCACGTTGACATGACAGCCCACAATGGCATACAACACACAATGACATCATATTCTAACAGTGTCAGCACAGCCTCACCAGTAACAGCAGTCTGACCTATGATGTCAGCATTACCACTGATATTAGTTAGAACAGTGACATCACTGCCACACCAACTCATCCTTTGACATCACAGCCTCACCAGTGACATCCCAGCCACACTGTGACCTCATACCCTCCTCAGTCACATCAGCCACATTCTGATATCACTGCCTAACCTCTGAAATCACATCCTCACTCTAATGTCATAGTCTTGCTCCAAAGACATCACAGCTTTATTCTGATATCATGGCATTACTGGTGACAACACAGGCTCACTGTGACATGACAACCTCACCTCTGAAGCTAGAGTCTCACTATGACATGACAGCTTCATTGTGCCATCACAGGCTCTCCTATAAAATCATTGCCCAATAGTGACATCACAGCATAGACTCTGACATTATAGACTCACTGTTTCATCACAGCCTCACTATGACATCACAGGCTCACCTCTGAAATCATGGCCTATATGCAACATCACACCTCATCACTAACATCCTACCTAGTGTCATTATGACACCACAGCCTCACCACTGACTTCACAGGCTCACTGGAACATGACAGCTTCCCTGTGACACCACACTGTCGCTATTGACATCACAAATTCAAGGAGACATCACAACTTCTCCAGTAACATCAAAGATGCACAGTGACATCACAGCCTCTTTGAGACATCACAACAGAACTGTGCTTTCAAAGTATCTCCATGACATAAAGCTTCAAAGCATCTCCATGACATAAAGCTTCAACTCTGATGTCATAGACACACTGTGAAATCACAGCCTCAGTTTGAGACAATAAACTCACTCTGTCATTAGAGCCTCACCCATGACAATACAGCTTCACTAATGACATAGTCTCCATGTGAAAGCACAGTCACTACAGATATCTCAATCTCACTGTGATATTACAACCTCACTGTGACATGGTGATCACACTGTGCCAACATCCCCTCACTGTGACAGCCTCTCCACTGATATGACTGGTTCAGAGTGACATCACAGCTTCTCCTCTGACATTACAACCTCAGTGTGACTGCACAGCCTCACCACTGAGTCCTAACCTCACTTTGAAATCAAACATCATCTCTGACGTCACAGCCTCACACACATCTCATAGAATCATCCCTGACATCAGAGCCTCACTGCTACATTACAGTCTTACAATGACCTCACAGCCTGCCTGCTGATATCAGAGGTTCACCTGATATATCATTGTCTCCTTGTGACATCAACCTCACTACTAAAAACACAGATATTATAACTCTTCTCTGATATCAGCCTCAGTTTGACTGCACAGCCTCACCATTGATGTGCTAACCTCAATGTGAAGTTCAAGCATAACCCCTGATGTCACAGCCTCACGTACATCTCATAGAATTGCCCCTGATATCAGAGCCTCACTGTGACATCACAGCCTCTCAGTGACCTCACAGTCTACCCACTGACACCACAAGCTAACCTGTTACATCATGGCCTCATTGTGATATCAGTGTTGCCACTGATATCACAGCCTCACTGTAATATCATAGAATCCATAATGATATTTACTCATAGTGACATGATAGCCCACTGTGACATATATACCTAACAGTGATATCACATTCTCAGTGTGACATCATGGCCTCACCAGTGACATCATAATCTCACTATGATATCTTTCTCACCACTTATATTCCAGCCTTATTGCAACATCACACCTTCACAAGTGACATCACAGCCTCAGTGTTAAATCGGCCTCAACACTAATATCACAGCCTCACCTCTGTGGTTACAGCCTCACTGTAACATGACAGACTCATTATGACATCACATGCTCACCTCTGAAATCATTCCCATCTGTGACATCACTGCATCGACTCACAAGTTATAGCCTCATACTCTCATCACTAATATCCTACAGAGCCTCATTAAAGCATCACATGTTCACAACTGACCTCACAGGTTCACTGATACATGAAAACTCCCTGTGACACCACAGTGTCACTAATGACATCACAATGTCACTGTGACATCACAACTTCCCCAGTAACATCACAACCTCACAGTGACACCACATCTACATGGTGAAATCACAGCCGTACCATGCCATCAAAGAATCACTGTGTCATGAAATTTTACCTCTGACATCATAGCCTCAATGTGACATCACAACCTCAGTTTGACACAATAAACTCACTGTGACATTGGAGCCTCACCAGTGACAATACAGCCTCACCAATTGACATAGTCTCACTTTGCAAGAACAGTCACTAGTAATATCACCACATTACTGTGACATCACAAATTCTACTATGACATCACAGGCACACTGTGCCAACACAACCTGAATGTGACATCACAACATCGTGGTTACATCACAGTCAGTCTGTGACATCACAGCCTCACCACTGGTATCCTACTTAGCCTTGCCAAGACATCACAGCCTGGACACAGATAGCACAGGCTCATAATGACGCAACAACCTCAACAGTGACATCATAGCCTTTGACATCATAAACAGTGACACCACAGCCTAACATGTTATATCACTTCCTGATTGTGACATCAATCATTTCACAGATATCACAGTCTCACGGTGACTTCACAGTCACACTGTGACCTAACAGTCTAACGTGTTACATCACAGACTCACCTGTTACATCTTAGCCCCATGGTGAAATCAGCCCTGCCATTGACATCACATATCCCACAGTGACCTCAGCTCACTGTGACATCAGAACACTTTTGTGATGTCATGGCTTCACAATGACATCACAGCTTCACAGTGATATCACGGTGTCACTGTGGCAATATACCCTCCATTCTGACATCACAGCCTCACAGTGACATCACACCCTCACCTCTGACATCACAGCCTCACTGTGACATAACAGGCTAAACTCTTCAATCATAGCTTCAGTGACACTACGGACATCCTGCGTAACTTTGCTATGACACTACAGCCTCATCACTGACTTCTCAGCCTCATGCTCACATGACAGCCTCACCACTGACATCAACCTCACTTCTGACATCACAGCCCAACTACTGAAATCTGAGCCAAACTGGGATGTCATAGTCTATCACCACTGATATCACAGCCTCACTGTGATATCACAACCTCACGGTGACATCAACACCTCATAGTGACATCATAACCTCTTCTCTGACATCACAGCTTCAGTGTGAGTACACAGCCTCATCACTGACATCCTAATCTCACTGTGAAATCAAGCATCACCCCTGATATCACAGCCTCATTGACAAATCATAGAATCAACCTTGATATCAGAGCCTCACTTCAACATCACAGCCTCACACTGACCTCAAAACCTGCCCACTAACACCAGAGGCTCACCTGTTACATCACAGACTCATTGTGACATCAGTCTTGCTGCTGACATCACAGCCTCATGGTGCCATCACAGCTTCCAGAGCGATATCACCTCATGGTGACATGAGAGTCCAAAAAGACATACAAACTTTGCAGTGACATGACAGACTTAGTGTGTCATCACGGCCATTCCATTGACAGCACAGCCTCACTGTGACAACACAAACTCACTGTGACATCAGCCTTGCCACTGACATCACAGTCTCACTGTGACCTCTCAGCCTCCACTGTAACATCACCAACTCTCTGTGACATCTCAGTGACACTACAGCCACTACATCCACAAGGTAAAATCAAAGCCTCACAGTGCCATCGGTGCCATCATAGCCTCAACAGTGACATGCCAGCCTCACTGTGATCATACCCTTATCACTTTCATCAACCTCATTCTGATATCACAGCCTAATCTCTGAGATCACATCCTCAGTATGATGTCATAGTCTTGCTCCATTGACATCCCAGCCTCACTGTGTGATATCACAGCATTTCTTGTGACAACACAGTCTCACTGTGACATCACAGCCTCTCCGTGGCATCATAGCCTCACCAGTATCATCTCAGCCCCACTGTGACATCTCAGCCTCATCACTGACAGCATCACTTCTCACATGACAGCATAACCACTGAAATCTCAACTGAACTGTGATGTCATAGTCTGTCACCACTGATATCACAGGATTACTGGTGACACCACAGCCTCACTATGAAATCACAGACTCATCTCTGTGATCATTGCCCAACTGAGACATCATAGCATTAACTCTGATGTTATAGCCTATTTCTTCACAGCCTCCCTATGACATTACAACCTGACAGTGACATCACAGCCTCACTGTGACATCACAAACTCACTGTGACATCAGTCTTGCCATTGACATAATAGGCTCATGGTGAATTCACATTCATACCTCTGACATAGCCTCATTGTGACATCACAGCTTCAATGTGACATCACAGGCTCACTTCTGATAGCATTGCCCAACTGTGACATCATAGTATTGATTCTGACTTTATAGCCTCACCGTAATATCACAGTCTCATTATAACATCACAGGCTCACCTCTGAAATCATAGCCTCAATGTGACATCACATGATCATCACTCACATCATACCTAGCCTGACTATGACACCACAGCCTCACCACTGTCCTTACAGGACACTGAAACATGACAACCTTCCTGTGACACCACAGCATTGTTATTGACATCAAAATTTCATTGTGATATCACAGCCATACCATGCCATCAAAGAATCACTGTGACATTAAGCTTCACCTCTGATATCTAAGCTACACTGACATCACAACCTGTTTGACACAATAAACTCACTGTAACATTAGAGCCTCACCAGTGACATTCTAGCCTCACCAATGACAGTCTCCTAGAAAAAGCACAGTCACTACTGATATCACAACCTCAGTGTGACATCACAATCTCACTGTGACATCACAGCTACACTACCAGCACAGACTCGTGGTGATGTCACAGCATCAGCACTGATATGGCTGGCTCACAGTGACATCACAGCCTCTCCTCTGACATCACAGCCTCAGTGTGACTACACAGTCTCACAACTGACTACCAAAACTGTCTGTGAAATGCAAACATTATCCTTGATGTCACATCATCACTGATATATCAGACTCAGCCCTGACTTCAGAGCCTGACTGAGACATCACAGCCTCACAGTGACCTCACAGCCTGCCCACAGACACCACAGGCCCACCTGTTATTTCACAGCCTCATGCCACTGCCATCATAGCCTCACTGTGATATCACAGCTTCCAGAGTGATATCATTTCACGCTTACATGACAGCCCCTAGCGACACACAATCTTCACAAGGATATCACAGACACAGTGTGACATCATGGCCACACCAGTGACAGCACAGCCTCACCTGTGACATCAGTGTCACCACAGACATTAATCAGAACACTGACATCACTGCCACACCAGTTACAACACAGCTGTTGACATTACAGCCTCACCAGTGTCACTGTCACATAAGTTCACCACTGAAGTCATAGCCTCACCAATGACATCATAGACTCACTATGACATCTTTGTCACCACTGACTTTCCAGCCTTATTGTGACATCACTACTTCTCTGTGATGTCACAGCATAAGAGTGACATCATAGCTTCACAGTGATATCAAAGCCTCTGTGTAGCATTATACCCTAATTTCTGACATCACAGCCTGACTGTGACATAACAGGCTAACCTGTTCAAATCTAGGGCTCCACTCAACAAGGCAGACAGGTTTCTGGGCTGAGTGAATACACTCTTTATTGAAATTTTTTGTAGAGTTTATATACATTAGAAAATCAAATGTAATGGCCAGGGGATGTGACACCATGCCGATAGGGAAAACATCAAAGAAATCCAGGACCAAATTCATTACAGGATTATGTAAAATGTATTAATTCTGGGTAACAATGGAAGAGCAGAAGTGACATACATTTTCTGTGTTGGAATAGACATGATGTCTTCAGGTAAAGTTAAAATAGGCATGACAGTTATTTGCTAAATGCAAAGGGACAATGAATGTTTCAAAGTAGATTTTCCCTGATTTCTGTATAAGCATAAAATGTGTGTGGGAGGGACAGTAAACTATAGCCCTGAGAAAAACAACAGCAGCAAGAACAAAAAAGATGTAAGAACATAAAAGAGGTAGACTTAAATTCCAGAGGGAGGAATCCTTCTGCCAAAGGCAAAACTTAATTTACATAGAGAGAGCCCCTAGAACCAAGCAATTGCCCATTTAGATGTTAATGTGTCACTCCCCAGCCAGCAGGCTTTAGGCCAGAACCATAAAGTAACACTAAGGCAGGCAGTAACACCAAGGCCTGACTACCCCCTTATTTTCCTTATTTCTCTTATTTATATCAAGTAATGTCATGACCTTTATCCAGAAATTGCTTCCTTGAAACAATATTCTGTCATGCTGGACCTTGTCAAAATAGCATGGTTGGATTAGGATGTGGCACTAACCTCTGAAATCATAGCATTAGCAACAAAACGGACATCCTGCCTGCCTTGCTATGACACCACAGCCTCATCACTGACATCTCAGGCTCACGGTCACATAATAGCCTCAACAGAGACATCACAGCCCACTGTGGCATCAGACTCACACTAGTAACATCCCAGCCTCACTGTGACATCTGAGCCTCATCACTGACATCAGCCTCACTTCTGACATCACAACCTAACCACTGAAATCTCAGCCGAACTGTGATTCCATAGTCTATCACCACTGATATCACAGCATTAGAGTGAACCTCACGTTAACATCACAGACTCACAGTGACATCACAGCCTTTCCTCTGACATCACAGCCTCACTGATTGCATAGCCTCATCACTGACATCCTAAACTCACTGTGAAATCCAAGTATCACTCCTGATGTCACAGCTTCACTGACATCTCATAGAATTAGCCCTTACATCAGAGCCTCACTGTGACATCACAGCCTCACAGTGACTTCACAATCTGCCCACTGACACCACAGGCTCACCTGTTACATCATAGTCTCATTGTGACATCAATCTTGCCACTGACACCACAGCCTCATGTTGACATCACAGCTTCCAGAGTGATATCAACTCACAGTTACATGATGGACCACAGTGACATACAAACTTTACAGTACCATTGAAGCCTCATTGTGTCATCACAGCCTCACAAGTGAGAGCATAGCCTCACCTGTGACATCAGCATCACCACTGACATTAATCACAATACAGATATCTCTGCCATATCAATGTAAACACAGCCTTTGACATCATAGCTTCACCAGTGTTACTGGCATATAGTTTCACCACTGACATCATAGCACCAGCAGTTACATCATATACTCACTATGACATCTTTCTGACCACTGACATTCCAGGTTTCTTGTGACATCACACCTTTACCAATGAAATCACAGCCTCCTTGTGACATCAGCTTCACCATTAATATCACAGCCTCACTGTGCCATCCAAAACCTCCAGTGACATCATAGCATCACTGGGTCCTCAGTGTCTTACTGTGACATCATAGACACAGTGTATCCTCATAGCCTCACTATTACATTACAACCTGACAGTGCCATCACACCCTCTGTGTGACATCACAAATTCACTTTGACATCAGCCTTGCTACTGACATAACAGCCTCATGGTGACATCACATACACACCTTTAACATAGCCTCACTGTGACATTACAGCCTCAATGTGACATCACAGTATCACTACTGACATCATAGCCTCACTGTGACATCAGCCTTGCCATTGACATCATAGTCTCACTGTGACCTTACAGACTCCACCGTGATGTCACCATCTTCCGTGATATCACGGGTTCACAGTGTCACCACAACAGCACAGTGATATTAAAGCATCAAGTTGGCATCCCAGCCTCACCAGTGACATTCCAGACTCAATATGACATCATACACTCATCACTCACACCAGCCACATTCTGATATCACAGCCTAAAAACTGAAATCACATCCTCACTGTGATGTCACAGTCTTGATCCAGTGACATCACAACCTAACTGTGATATCACGGCATCACTGGTGACAACACAGCCTCACTGTGACATCACAGACTCACCTCTGAGGTTATAGCCTCACTGTGACATCACAGCCTCACTATGGCATGGCAGACTCACCTCTGAAACATTGCCCAACTATGACATCACAGCATCAAGTCTGACCTTATAGTCTCACTGTTTCATCATAGCATTACTATGACATCACAGACTCACCTCTGAAATCATAGCCTCAATGCGACATCACACCCTCATCACTGACATCCTATTTAGCATCACTATGGCAACAGTCTCATCACTGATCTCAAAGGCTCACTGAAACATGACAGCCTCCCTGTGACACCACAATGTCGCTATTGATATCACAACCTCACCATGACATCACAACTTCCCCAGTGACATCAAAAACATCTCAGTGAAATCACAGCCTTATTGTGACATCACAGCCATAACGAGCAATCAAAGTATCACTGTGACATAAAGCTTCATCTCTGACATTTTAGCCTCACAGAGACTTCACAGCCTCACTGTGACCTCACAGTCTAACCTGTTACATCAGACTCATCTGTTCCATCATAGTCTCATGGTAAAATCAGCCTTGCCACTGCCATCAAATATTCCACAGTGAACTCACAGTCTCATTGTGACATCACAACATCTCTCTAATGTTACAGCCCCTAGTGACATCACAGCTTCCTAGTGATATCACAGCCTCACTGTGGCATTATAGCTTCATTTCCGACATCACAGCCTCACTGTGACATCACAGCCTCACCAATGGTATACTACCTAGCCTTACTGTGACAGCCTCCCCACATATAGCACAGGGTCACAGTGGTGTGACATCCTTAGCAATGATATCATAATCTTTAACATCATAAACAGTGAAAGAACCGCCTCACATGTTACATCACTGTGTCATTGTGACATCAATCTTCCTACAGATATCCAGCCTTATAGTGACCTCAGTCTCACTGTAACCCCACAGTCCAATCTGTTACATCATACACTTAGCAGATACATCATAGTCTTATGGTGAAATTAGACTTGCCACAACATCACATTTTACATAGTGACCTCACAGACACACTTGATATCACAAACTCTGTTATGTCACAGACTCAGTGACATCAAGTTTCAAAGTGATATCACAGCCTCACCTTGGCATCATAGCCTCATTTCTGACATCACAGCCTCAATGTGATAGCCTATGATTTGACAGCCTCATTGTGACATAACAGGCTAACCTCTGAAATCATAGCATCAGTGACACCACGGACATGCTGCCTAGCCTCTCTATGACACATACATAGCCTTATTACTTACATCTCAGGCTCACGGTCACAGGACAGCTTCACCAGTGTCACCATAGCCTTGCTGTGGCATCACAGCCTTACCAGTAACATCCCAGCCTCACTATTGACATCACAGCCTAACAACTGAAATCACAGACGAACTGTGATGTCATAGTCTATCACCACTGATATCACAGATTCAGTGATATCACAACCTCACAGTAGCGTCAGAGCCCCACAGTGACATCATAGCCTCTCCTCTGACATGACATCCTCAGTGTGACACCACAGCCTCATCATTATCTTCCTAACCTTACTGTGAAATCCAAGTATCAGAGGTGGAGAGGTGACTCAGGGGTTAAGCCTCTGCCCTACAGGCAGAAGGTCCTGAGTCAGATCTAAGACTCCACATACAGATGCAAGGTGGAAGCAGGGGCCACATGCATTTATGGTCCTAGGAGGGTAGAGCCTGTGAATCCCCGGGCAGAGTTAACAAGGAGGAGGTGGAGACTGTCCATGGTGGTTCCCAAATTCACCTATAGTTACACACACACACACACACACACACACACACACACACACACACACACACATGCATGAAATAATAAATAAAAAAAATTTAAAAAAAGAAATCCAAGTACCATCCCTGATGTCACAGCTTCACTGACATCTCATAGAATCAGCCTGGACAACAGAGCCTCACTGAGACATCACAGCCTCCCAGTGGCCTCACAGCATGCCCACCAACAGGCTTACCTGTTACATCATAGCCTCATTGTGGTATTAGTCTTGTTATTGTTATCACAGCCTCACTGTGACATCACAGCTTCCAGAGTGATATCACTTCATGGTGGCATGAAAGCCTACAGTGACATATAACCTTCATGGTGATGATATCAGTCTCAGTATGACATCAGGGATTCACCAGTGACAGCAGAGGCTCACTTGTGACATCAGTGTCACGATGGACATTATTCAGAACACTGAGATCACTGCAACACCAGTGACACCACAGCTTGACATCACAGCTTCACCAGTGTCACTGTTATGTAATAGGGTCACTTCTGACATCATAGGCTCACTGCTGACATCATAGACTCACTACATCTTTCTCACCACTGATATTCCAGCCTTCTTGTGACATGACACCTTTGCCATTGACATCACAGCCTCATTATAACACCAGCCTCACCATTAACATCACAGCCTCACTGTGCCATCAAAAAACTGCAGTGACATCACAACATCACTGTGTCATCAGAGCCTCACTGTGTCATCATAGCCACACTGTGGCCTCACAGCATCACTGTGACATTACAACCTGTCAGTGACATCACAGCCTCACTCTGATTTCACAAACTCTCTGTTACCTGAGCCTTGAAACTGACATAATAGCCTTATATTGACATCACATGCACACCTCTGACATAGCTTCACTGTGAAATCAGCGTTGCCACGAACATCAGAGCCTCACTGTGACCTCTGATATCACAGACACAAGGTGACACCAAAGCCTCACTGTGGCATCACAGCCTCACAGTGACCTCACAACCTGCCCCTTGACACCACAGGCTCACATGTTACATCATAGCCTCATTGTGGCATCTGTCTTACTACTGACATCACAGACTCAATGTGACAACACAGCCTCACCAGTGACAGCATAGCCACATCTGTGACATCAGCATCACCACTGACATTAGTCAGAACATTGTCATCACTGCAACAATGACAACATAGCCTTTGACATCATAGCCTCACCAGTGTCACTGTCAAGTAATAGGTTCACCATGACATCATAGCCTTACTAGTGACATCAGAGCCGCATTGTGACATCAGCCTCACCACTTATATCACAGCCTCACTGTGCCATCAAAACCTCTCCAGTGACATTACGTTACAGTTTCTTCAGAGCCTCACTTAGACATCACAAAATCACTGTGACATCTGCCTTGCCACTGACATAATAGCCTCATGGTGACATCACATACACACTTACACACCTCTGACAAAGCCTCACTGTGACATCATAGCCCCAATGTGACTTCACAGCACCAACACTAACATCACAGCCTGACTATGCCATTAAAACCATTCCAATGACATAACAACATCATTTTGTCCTCATAGGCTCACTGTGGCATCATAGCCACACTGTGTACTCACAGCCTCATTCTGACATCACAAGCTCACCTCTCAAAACATAGCCTCAATGTGACATCACACCCTCATCACTGACATCCTAACTAGCCTCAATATGGCACCACACCCTTGCCACTGATCTCACAGGCTCTCTAAAACACGACAGCCTCCCTGAGACACCACAGTGTTGCTATTGACATCACAGCCTCACTGTGACATCACAAACTCTCTGTGACATCAGCCTTGCACTGACATAATTGTCTCATGGGGACATCACATACACAACTCTGACATAAACTCACTGTAACATCACAGCCTAATCCCTGAAACCACAGCTGAACTGTGATGTCATAGTTTATCACCACTGATATCACAGTGATGATTTGATGGCACAGTAAGGTTGTCATGTCACAATGAGGCTATTATGTCACTGTGAGATTGTGATGTCACTGGGGAAGTTTGTGATGTCAATAGCAACACTGTGGTGTTGCAGGGAAGATGTCATGTTTCAGTGAGCCTGTAAGGTCAGTGGTTAGGCTGTGTCATAATAGTGAGGCTAGGAAGAATGTCATTGATGAGGGTATGAAGTCGCATTGAGGCTATGATTTCAAAGGTGAGTCTGTGATGCATAGTGAGGCTAGGATGTCACAGTGAGGCTACAGCTTCAGAGTTCAGGCTGTGATGTCACAGTGAGGCTGTGTTGTCAGTGGAGCAAGACTGTTATCAGAGTGAGGTTGTGATTTCAGTGGTTAGACTGTGATATCAGAATGAGTCTCATGAGTTATGATGGTATGATGTCACAGTTAGGGTGGCTTGTCACTGGTGATGCTGTGATGCCACCACGTGGCTGTAGTGTCTATAATGAACCCGTGATGTCACAGGGTTTGGTGATGTCACAGTGGAGGCTGTGAGGTCACAGTGAGACTGTGATGTCAGTGGCAATGCTAATGTCACAGTGATTCTATGATGTCAATGGTAATACTGTCATGTCACAGTGAGGCTATGTCAAAGGTATGTATGTGATGTCACCATGAGGCTGTTAAGTCAGGGGCAAGGCTGATATCACAGTGAGTTTGTGATGTCACAGTGAGGCTCTGATGGCTCTGTCATTTTGTAATGTCACAATGAGGCTCTGAGGACACAGTGTGCTATAATGTCACAGTTAGGCTCTGATGACACAGTGCTATTGTGATGTGACTGGAGAGGTTTTGGTGGTACAGTGAGGCTGTGTTGTCACTGTTGAGGCTATCATGTGACCGTGGGTCTGAGATGTCACTGTTGAGGCACTGTTGAGGTATCATAACGAGGTTCGGTAAGATGTCCGTGGTGTCACTGTTCCTATGATTTCAGAGGTTACCCAGCTATCTCACATTGAGGCTATGATGTCAGAAGTAAGGCTGTGATGTCACAGTGAGGATGTGATGTCAGAAATGAGGCTATATTGCTACAGTGAGGCTGTGATAACACTGTGAAGCTGTGAGACTGTAACATCACAGAGAGGTTGTGATGCCACAGTAAGGCTGTGAGGTCACTGTGGAAGATGTGATGTCAGTAGCAAGGCTGATTTCACCAGAAGGCTGTGATGTAACACGTATGTCTACGATGTAACAGGTTAGATTATGAGGTCACAGAGGCTGTGAAGTCACTGTGAGGCTGAAATATCTGTGGGAATATTGATGTCACAATGAGGCAGTGATGTAACATGAGGCTTTGGTGTCACTGTTTATGATGCCACATGCTGTCACTGCTGAGATTGTGATGTCACTGGAGAAGTTGTGATATCACAGTGAGTTTGTGATGTCAATAGCAACACTGTGGTGTTGCAGGGAGGATGTCATGTTTCAGTGAGCTGTGTTATCCCAGTGTGGCTGTGATGAAACAATAAGGCTGTGATGTCACAGTGACACTGTGGTGTCACAGTGTTGCTGTTATGTCACAGTGCTGCTGTGAGGCCAGTGGTGAGGGTGTGATGTCACAGTATGGCTGTGATGTCACCATGAGGCTGTGATGTCACACTGAATCTGTGATGTCACAGTGCAGCTGTGAGGTCAGGGGTTAGGCTATGATTTCAGAATTGAGACTAATGTAAAAGATGAGGCTGAGATGTCACTTTGATGATGTGATATAACTAATGAGGATGTGATGCCACAGTTAGTTAATGATGTCACCATGACCCTGTGGTGTCACTGGTGAGGCTGTAATATCACGGTGAGTCTGTTCTATCAGTGGTGAGGCTTCATGTCAAAATAGGCTCTGTCAGAGGTGTTTATGTGATATCACCATGAGGCTATTATGTCAGTGGCAAGACTGATGTCACAGATAGTTTGTGAGGTCACAGTGAGGCTGTGATAGCATTGTCGGGTTGTAATGTCACAGTGAGGCTGAGAACACAGTGTAGCTATGAAGTCACTTGATGACACGATGATGTTGTGATATCACTGGAGAGGTTTCAGTGGCACTGTGAGGCTTCGATGACACAAGGAGTTGGTGATGTCACAGTGGAAGCGGTGATATCGCAGCAAGACTATGTCATAGATATTTATGTGATGTCATCATGAGGCTATTATGTCAGGGGCAAGGGTGATGTCACAGAGAGTTTGTGATGTCACAGTGCATCTGTTATGTCACTGGCAGGTTATAATGTCACACAAAGCTTGTGAGGTCACAGTGAGGATCTGATGACACAGTGATGGTATGATGTCACTGGAGAAGTTTTGAGGGCACAGTGAGGCTGTGATATTAGTGGTAAGGCTGATGTCACAATGAAGCTGTGATGTTACCATGAGGTTGTGATATACAGTGAGTCTGTGATATCAGTAGTGATGGATTATGGCATCACAGTTCAGCTGTGTTTTCAGTGGTTAGGCTGTGATGTCAGTAGTCAGGCTGATGTCAGTGAGGAGGCTGAGATGTCACAGTGAGGCTGGAATGTTATTGGTGTGGCTGTGGTGTTACAGCAAGGCTGTGGTGTCACTTTGGAGCCTGTCATGTGTCTATCAGCCTGAGATGTCAGTGATGAGGCTGTGGTGTCATAGCGAGGCTAAGCAGGATGTCCATTGTGTCACTGTATGATTTCAGAGTTTAGCCTGTTATGTCATAGGGAGGCTGTGATGTCAGTAACATCACAGAGAGTTTGAGATGTCACAGTGAGGGTATGAGGTCACTGTGGAAGATGTGATGTCAGTGGCAATGGTGACTTATCCAAAAGGCTATGATATAACAGGTGAATCTATGATTTAGAAGGTTAGAATGTGAGGTCACAGTGAGGGTGTGAGGACACTGTGAGGATATGATGTCTGTGGGAAGATTGATGTCTCAGTGAGTCAGTGATGTAACACATGACGCTGAGGTGTCATTGTTTATGATATCAAAGGCTCCAATGTCACTGTTGAGGCTGTCATGTCACTGTGAGGCTGTACTATCGGTGGTGAGGCTGTGTTTTCATTGTACGGCTAGAAGGATACCAGTGGTGAGGCTGTGATGCCACAGTGAAATTACGATGTCACCATGAGGCTGTGGTGAGCCTGTCAAATCAGTGGTGAGGTTGTGATGTCACAGTGAGGATGTGCTGGCACAGTGTGCCTGTGATGTCACATTGAGGTTGTTATGTCACAGTGAGGTTGTGATTTCAATAGTTACTTTGTTTTCACAGGGAGACTATGTCTTTGATGAGGCTATATTTTCGCTGGTGAGGATCTAGTGTCACAGTGAGTTTTTTGTGTCAAACTAAAGTTGTGATCCCAGTGAGGATATGATGTAAGAGGTCAAGCTTTATGTCTCAGTGATGCTTTGATGGCACAATATGGCTGTGATGTCACAATGAGGGTAGGATGTCACTGTGAGTTTATGATGTCATGGGGAAGTTATGACGTTACAGTGAGGTTGTGATGTCAATAGTGACACTGTAGTATCACAGGGAGACTGTCATGTTTCAGTAAGCCTGTGAGATCAGTGCTCAGGCTGTGTGGTCATAGTGAGGCTAGATAGGATGTCAGTGATTAGGGTGTGATGCCGCATTGAGACTATGATTTCAAAGGTGAGCCTATGATATCATAGGGAGGCTGTGATGAAACATGAGGCTATAACATCAGAATTGATGCTGTGGTGTCACAGTTGGGCAATGATTTCAGAGGTGATTACATAGTGAGGCTGTCATATCATACTGAGGAAATAACCTCAGAGGTGAGGCAGTGATGTCACAGTGAAGGCTGTGTTTTCACTAGTGATGCCATGACATCCCAGAGAGGCTATGATGTCAGTGGAGTGAGACTATGACATCAGAGTGAAGATGTGATTTCAGTGGTTAGGCTGTGATATCAGAATAAGGCTGATGTGAATAATAAGGGTATGATGTGACAGTGAGGCTTACATGTCACTGGTTAGGCTGTGATGCCACCATGAGGCTTTGAAGTCACAGTGTGGTTGTGATGTGACCATGAGGCTGTGATTTTGCAGTGAGGCTGTGATGTCACAGTGCCACTGTGAGGTCAGTGGTTAGGATGTGATTTCAGAAGTGACCCTTATGTGAGAGATGAGGCAGAGATGAAACATTGATGATGTGATATAACTGGTGAGTCTGTGATGCCACAGTGAGGTTATGATGACACCATGTGGTGTCACTGGTGAAGTTGAAATATCATGGTGAGATTATAATATCAGTGGTGAGGCTGTGCAGTCACACTGAGGCTGTGCTGTCAGAGGAGACTTTAATGTCCCTGTGAACCTGTCATATCAGTAGTGAGGCTGTGATGTCACAATGAGTCCATGCTGGCAAAGTGAGGGTGTGTTGTCACCATTGTTGCAGTGATATCACAGTGAGGCTGAGATGTCATTGGAGCAAGAGTATGACATCACAGTTAGGATGTGATTTCAATGGTTAGGCTGTGATATCAGAATTAGGCTGGTATGAGAGATGAGAGTGTGATGTCACAGTGAGGCTGGCATGTCACTGATGAGGCTCTGATTCCACTTTGAGGCTTTGATGTCACTGTGTGGCTATGGGGACACCGTGAGCCCATGATGTCACAGGAGAGTTGGTGATGTCATGGTGGAGGCTGTGAGGTCACAGTGAGATTGTGATGTCACTGGCAAGGCTGATGTCACAGTGGGGTTATGATATCAATGGTGAAATTGTGGTGTAACGTTAAGGTTGTGATGTCACAGTGAAGCTATGTCAGAGGTGTGTATGCGATGTCACCATGAAGCTGGTAGGTCAGTGGCAAGGCTGATGTCACAGTGAGTTTATGATATCACAGTGATGGTGTGATGGCACTGTCAAGTTGTAATGTCACAGTGAGGCTATGAGGACACAGTGTGTCTATGATGTCTCAGTGATGCTCTGATGACACAATGATGTTGTGATATCACTGGAGAGGTTTGGATGGAACAGTGAAGCTGTGATGTTAGTGGTGAGGCTGATGTCACAATGAGGCTGTGATGTCACTGGTGAAGGTGTGATGTTGCAATAAGGCTGGAATGTCAGTGGTGAGAAAGATATCTTAGTGAGTCACTGATGTCTTAGTGATGTCACTGGTAAGGGTACGATGTTAATGGTGAACCTATTACGTGACAATGCCACTGGTGTGGCTATGATGTCAAAGGCTGTGTTGGCACTGTTGTGGCACTTATGTCAATGTTCTGACTAATGTCTGTGGTGATGCTGATGTCACAGGTGAGGCTGTGGTAAGACTATGATGCCACACTGAGGCTGTGATATCAATATGAAGATTGTATATCACTGTGGCCTGTCATGTCACCATGAAGTGATATCACTCTGGATGTTGTGATGTCACAGGGTGGCTATGATGTCAGTGGCAAGATTGATGCCAAAATAAGGCTATGATGTAATAAGTGAGCCTGTGGAGTCAGTGATGAGCAGGTTGTGAATTGACTGTAAGGATGTGATATTGCAGTCAGGCTCTAATGTCAGGGATGATTCTATGAGAAGTCAGTGAGTCTGTGACATCAGGGGGATGCCTTGATTTCACAGTGAGGTTAGGATTTCAGTGGTGAGGCTGTGCAGTCACACTGATGTCACCATGAGGCTGGGATGTTAATGTGAGGATGTGATATCACAGTGAGGTTATGATAACAGTGGTGATTGAATATGACATCACAAATCAGCTGAGATGTCAGTGGTTAGGCTTGTTGGAACCAAAGTTCCTGCACCTGATCGAGCCCCTCAACTAAAGACACGGAGACGCCAGAATCGATGCAAAGGCAAGAGGCTTTAATCACCAGCGCACTGGGGTCACCCTGCTTTTCGGGAGCAAGAGTGGCCCCAAGCACTTAGGACTTGGGTTTTTTATAGGGCAGGGAACAAATTTCAAACAGAGCAAACCCAGCAAATGGGATGAAACATCTGGTTATTGGTGACAAGGATGGCTCAAGGGGTGAAGTACAAATCAGTATGACTAAGGGATAAGGTACAGGGCAGTTCATCAAGAGTCAGCGTGACTAAGGTCAGTTCACAAACAGGATTTCATGTTCATGTCCACACATTTTTATGTCCACAGGCTCTGATGTCAAAAGTCAGTCTGATGTCAGTGATGAGGCTCAGATTTCACAGTGAGGCTGGGATGTTACTGGTGAGGATCTGATGCTATAGCATGGCTGTGGTGTCACTGTTGAGGCTGTCATGTGACTGTGAGCCTGAGATATCAGCGTTGAGGCTGTTGTGTCATAATGAGGCTAGGCAGGTTGTCTATGGTGTCACTGATGCTATAATTTCAGAGGTTAGTGCTGTGTCCTTATCCAACCATGCTGTTTTGACAAGGTCCAGCATGATAGAATATTGTTTCAAGGAAACAATTTCTGGAAAAAGGACATGATGTTATTTGATATAAATAAAAGAAATAAGGAAAGCATGGAGATAGTCAGGCCTTGGTGTTACTGCCTGCCTTATTGTTACTGTCTGGTTCTGGCCTAAAGTCTGCTGGCTGGGGAGTGACATATTAACATGTAAATGGCCAATTGCTAGATCCTAGGGGCTCTCCCTATGTAAATTAAGTTTTGCCTCTGGTAGGAGGAGTCTACCTCTTGTATGTTCTTACATCTTTTTGTTATTGTTGTCGTTGTGTTTTTCTCAGGACTAGCTAGTTTGCAGTCCCTCCCCCACACATTTGGTGTTTATACATAAACCAGGGAAAATCTACTTTGAAACATTCATTGTCCCTTTGCTTTTAGCAATTGAGTGTCATGACTGCATTAACTCTACCTGGAGACATCATGTCTGTAACAACACAGAAAATATATGCACCTCTGCTCTTCCTTTGTTACCAGGAATGAATACATTTTACATAATCCTGTAAAGAATTTGGTCCTGGTTTTCTTTGATGTTTTCCCTATGGGCGTGGTGACACATCCCCTGGCCTTTACTCTGGATTTTTGAAAGTATATAAATTCTGCTAAAAACTTCAATAAAGAGTTCAGATTCACTCAGCCCAGAAAGTTGTCTGTCCTCTGTTTGCCGAAGCCTTGCACACCTTGTCGAGGGGAGCCCTGGATTCGAGGTTGCAGCTTGGACTGCAATGCAACATCTGGCTCTCAAACCTGGGACATTCCACTAGGTAAGTCTTTCCTTTTCTCTTTTTTTCTCTTTAAGTCTTTCAGGCAAGTTTAGGATCCCAACAAGGTGCAGAAGAACCCTCAGGCCAAGTGGAGCCCAGCTAAGAAGACAGGTAAGGATAGGATTCCATCAGGGTACAGAAAACCCCTCGATGAGAATGGAGCTGAGTGAAGAAGATGGGTAAGAAACATGGGCCATACTGAATCTAAAGAAAGTAGACTCTTTGATCGCATAACTAAGCAAATGATAAATGCACAAGGTGTTCATGTCTCTTCTAATCAGTTAAGAAATTTTTTTTCATTTTGTACAAAAATGTTGTCCTTTGAAATTAAAATGTCTAACAAATATCTTAAAAAATGCTCCACATCCTTAGCCATTATGGAAATGCAAATCAAAACTTCCCTGAGATATCATTTCATCCCAGTCAGGATGGCAAAAATCCACAATAGAAACAACACCAAGTGCTGGAGAGGATATGGAGAGAGGGGAACTCTCCTATATTGCTGGTGGGAATGCAGACTCATATAACCACTCTTGCGAGCCATCTGGCGATTCTTAAAGAAGTTAAAAATTGAAATGCCATATGACCCTGCTATTCCACTTTTGGAAATAACCCTCTATACAGCAAAATTCACCTCGATAGCACAAGCACGACCACATTCACAGCAGCACTGTTTATAATAGCAAAGTCATGGAATCAGCCCAAATGTCCAACAGTTGATGGGTGGATAAGGAAAATGTGGTACATTTATACAATGGAATACTACTCATGATGAATTAATGCAATTTGCAAGGAAATGAATGGAATTAGAAACAATTACATTGAGTGAAGTATCCCAGACATGGAAAATTAAATGCTGTATGTACTTCCTAGTAAGTGGATCCTAGTACCAAACTCACTTAGAGACACTCAAAGACAAATCTCTGTAATACCTATAGTAATTGTAAAGATTATAAACAGAAGGGATGGGGAAGGAGGGCCCCACCAGAAACAAGTAGAGAGGGGATGATGCTACAGCAGAGAAAAATAGGTTCCCATCAAGGACTGCAAGTAAGTAATGAGACATGTGGTTGGGCTCACAGACTCTCCTTACTGGTCACTTGTGTCTGATGGGGTATGATCTCACCAGAAGAGGAGGGCATATAGGCTACCTGATAGAAAGTAACCATTTTACAAATGGTGACTGACCCCTCTCTCACTGCAGTCTCCTACTTTTATTCTATCTACCTTTGAATATACTCTTATAACAAGACTCTAATTTAACAGGTTTCTATCTCTGGCCAGGGGGTGACTCCTACCCATCAGGATGGAGCCAAGGGCATTGCAGGAGCAGCAAAGCCAGAAAAAAAAATCAACAAACCATAATTCAGAACATCAGAGACTCTATATCAACCACCTGGAACTGGGCCAGCCTAATCTCTCCCCATCCTGAAGCTCAGGGAAATTTGTGGAAGAGACAGCGGTGAGATTATAAGAGCACAAGGATGGGAAGAGTAATGATATGCAAGATACTCCACACAAGTTAGGGCCAAAGCAATCATAATAGGACTTTGCATGACCTATGTGCTATGTCCAACACATTATTGATTCCACAAAGTCTAGCATGGACTAAAGTCACTAGGATCCTTGGAGGCTAGGGACTGACAGTCACAGTAGTGTTTCTAAGCTTAAGAGGAACACAGGAAAGGGTTCTGAGATATGCCCTGGGTCCTTGCACCTCATCGGAGAGGAGGACCCAGAGGAGAATTTGGCATGCACAGTAAAGGATGCTCCAGGGATGGGAGGGGGGGCACTGGGGGATGGGGAGGGAAGGGAGATGGGAGGGGGAGTAGGGGGATGGGGGAGGGGACCGGTGTACCTTTTAAGTTTGTATGAGCAGAAATAATAATAATAATAATAATAATAATAAAATGTTGTCCTTGGTTTCCAGAGAAAGGAACCTTGGATCTAGAAACTTAGAAAAGATAGGAAAAGAAATAAAAACTATTATCATGTTCATGGACCATGGATAAAAATTATGAAGGTTTAATTAAGCCTCAACATGTCATAACAATAAGCTTAAAGGAGGAAGTGGACAATGATGCCCTGTCTCCCTCTGAGGAGACTGGTTTAGGGACAGAAGTGGACAGTGATTTCCTGTCTCCCTCTGAGGAGACTGATTTAGAGAAGGAAGCAGAAGATGATGTCCCGTTTTCCTCTGAGGAGACTGCTTTAGTGAAAGAAGCTGACAGTGATGTCCTGTCTCCTTCCAAGGGGACTGATTAGAGGAAGAAGCAGCACTTCACCATAAGAGCACAAGAATGGGAAGAGTAATGATATGCAATATACTCCACACAAGTTAGGGCCAAAGCAATCATAATAGGACTTTGAATGACCTATGTGCTATGTCCAACACATTATTGACTCCACAAAGTCTAGCATGGACTAAAGGCACTAGGATCCTTGGAGGCTAGGGACTGACAGTCACAGTAGTGTTCCTAAGCTTAAGGGGAACAAAAAAGCTTCAATGCCATTTTCCCTTGTGAGTTCTATGAAGCCTCCCACAGAGATAGGCTTTCTTGAAGAAGTAAAACAGGCTAGAAGAATGGAAACTGAAGATCCCACGTGGGAGCCAAATCTAGAAGCTACAGAAATAGTTATAAAGCAATTTGAGAATACAAATACAATGTGCCAGGCTTTAATAAGATCAGTCAGAAAACAGTCTATGAGAGATTACATCAAAGTATGTATGGATGCCTCACCAGCCTATATGCAGGGAGTACAAATGTTAAAATGGTCAGATGATATTACATAAAAAAGTTTTCTGCCTTATGTCAACTCTCTCTTCCTTTTCCATTATGGGAAAGAGGTGTTTTATCCTCAATGGAAATGTTTATGATCCTGTAGAATCAAAATAAAACTTTAACTGGGGCCACTGTTACTTATTATGCTGATAAGATATAATATAAATCAAAAGATTTCCTAACATCAAAAGATATTAGGTTTATGAAAACATTAAAAATTAGAGATGATAGTTAAAGGAAAGAATGCCTTTGACATACAATTGTCATAACCAGACCCAGGGCACTCTGGAGTCTTGGAGGTCTTTGTGTTTCTCTATCAGCAGGCTCAGCTCTGTGGATTCTCAAACGTTTATTCTGCCCAGTGGAAAATCATAGACAGTCTCCCTGACAAAATGACAGCTCTCAGCTTACAGGAAAAAAGGAGTTGACATTGATACAGCCAAGTCAAAGAGCCAGATCCTGAAGGAGCCAGGATCCTTCTAGGATGGACTCCTGACCCCTGTTTAGACTGACTAAGAGTTTTTCACAAACTGGACTTTAAAAGTTAACTGTTTCTCACCATATGCTAAAGGATTTTATTTTTAATTTAAAATTCACTATTGTGTACCCGCCACATGTTTTCCTTTTGGTTCCTAAAAATGTATAATTTCCTGTTGACTTTTGCTAATATTTATACCACCAATTGTATCTACTCTTTAATGGCTAATTATATTTCACTTAGACACTAAGATAAAATTTATATTTAGGGGGCTGGAGAGGTGGCTCAGGGGTTAAGACTCCGCCTTGCAGGCGGAAGGTCCTGAGTTCGGATCCCAGATCCCACGTATAGACGCCAGGCGGAAGCGGGGGAGGGGGGGACCTGCGTTTCCGGTCCTGGTAGGGCAGAGCCTGTGAATCCTGGGGCAGAAGGAGGTGGAGGCGTCCATGGTGGTTCGTGAATTCGTCCGTGGTTTTACACAAACACACACACACAGACACACACACAGACACACACACACACACACGTGCACGCACATACACACGCACATGTGCACAGTTGAATAAATAAAAAAAATTTTTTTAATTTATATTTAGGACAAAATTCAGACTGATTTAAACTCCAGAATACATTTGGTGGGCTTGACTCTTAATGCCTAGATAAGTTTTTCCTACCTATCAAAACTAGTCTGTTAGACATATTAAGACTACTCTATATTTAAGTATATACAAATTGCTGAGTGCTACTACAATTGTATTGTTTAAGAGACATTCAAAGCCATCTTACCAACTTAAGGCTCTAAACACTTATGTAAATACTCATAAGAGTTTTAATGTTTTCCTTCAACCTGGTTCACTGTGTTGGTTCATATCAGCATGACAATTCTTACCATAGACATTGTTATAATTCTCTTTCCAGTCTTCAGATTAATCTCATCTGTTGCAATCAGCCTGCATGGTTGCTGATAAATGACCATCAAATGGCTTAAGGGAACATGGGGTTTATTCTCTTACGATTTCTGGTTACAGTTCTTAGTCCAGCTTGATGGGGAGCTTGCACCAACACTAGGGCTGAGGAAACTGGCCACACAATCGCTGCATAATGGTTGAGAGATGTTCAATCCTTACTTGCCAGACCAGCATATCTGGCCAACTCTCCCAGCTCTCTGTGATTTATTCAGGGCCTAATCCCACCCACTATGGGCTGGGTCTCCTCCAGCAGCTAGACAATCTCCTTCAGGTTTACTCTGGGCTTAACTCAACCATCAACTCTGTAGAACTGTGCCCAGAACTCAAATCCTCAACAGTCAAGTTGACATCTGTGCTTAACTATGATATTTTACCCTTTGTTAACTTGACACAAAAATGGTAGCACTTTTAAACTGTAACTTCCTTCTTCCCACAGATGTTAAAAGATAAAAATACATTTTGTGGACAAATTTAAAATGTTCTCATTAAAACTTCAGTTCCAACATTTTAAAAATTCAAAGGTTTTTAACTTTAAAAGGATATTAAATCAGAATAAGCTAAATACTTTAAAACAAATAAAACATTAAAAGAGAAGGATCTTAATACAATAAGAAAACATTTACATTAAGATCAAAGTCCAGCAAATTACTGCATCATGTACTTCAATGTCCATCTTCTGTTGCTCATCATGTAATCACTGTTGCCTCAAAGATTTCAGGAATTCCCAGTCCATGTTTGCAGCTCAAAGTTGTAAAAACAGAGTTCCTTTAGTCCTCACCATACATCCCACGATTCTGGCATCTCCAATACTCTGGGTTCGCCTCTGCAACTATAAGCTTCACCTTCTCTTGCAGGACTCTATGCCTGCCACTCAATGCCAAGATTTTACTGCTTTCCATGAACCCCTCAAATCATTCACCAAAACCAGTACCACCTGGTGGATGCTGCCAGACTCTGAAGCAAATTTAAAATGTAGCTTAGTCCACATGAGCCACAGCTATATCAAGTTTTATGGGCTGATTCTGGAAAAACCTCTTTTAGGCAGCCAAAAATCCAAAGGGCAAGATACAGCTTTAACTTGGGCTTTCGACCCCTGAAGAGATTTGAGTTTTCAAATCATGAAGTTGTCATATGGTGGTTTTCACGTCTTCCACCAGCCCAGTGCAAGTCACTAGGTTTTCCTTCACTGATGCTAATTTCTCCAACAGCAGCAGATATTTTGCTGCCTGCCCTTTGCACATCCAAACCTTTAAGGCTGCCAGCATAGCTCTCCTTTATCAAGCAAACCAGTCCATCATCTTTAAATTCAGCTTTACCAAAATCTCTGTTCCCCTCTTCACAAATTGGACCCAAACAATCCCTCTCAGCAATTGGCCCACTAAACTCTGAAGAACAGTATTTGTAAATCCAGAAAGTGAAAATTCCCAAGCATTTCCAACTTTGTCCAGTGAAACTGTTCAAAAGCCAAAAAGTCCATATAGTCATATTTATCAGCAACACCCCATTTCCTGGGTACCAAATTCTGTTGCAGTCATGGTTGCATAGTTGCTGATAAATGACCATCAAATGGCTTAAGGGAACAAGGGGTTTATTCTCTTACGATTTCTGGTTACAGTTCTTAATGCAGCTTGATGAGAGAGCATGCACCAACACCAGGGCTGAGGGAACTGGCCACACCATCACTGCATAATGGCTGGGAGGTGGACAATCCTTACTTGCCAGATTAGCATGTATGATCAAGTATACAGAAGGATGACAACTCTCTCCCAACTCTCTGTGATTTATCCAGGGTCTAATCCCACCCACTGTGGGCTGGGTCTTCCCCAGCAGCCAGACAATCTCCTTCAGGTTTACTCTGGGTTTAACTCAACTATCAACTCTTTACAACTGTGCCCAGAGCTCAAACTCTCAACAGTCAAGTTGACACCTGTGCTTAACTATGATATCATCTTTAAAAAATCAGAGAGAAAATGCTGCATCTTTATCCAACCATGCTGTTTTGACAAGGTCCAGCATGACAGAATATTGTTTAAAGGAAACAATTTTTAGATAAAGGACATGACAATATTTGATATAAATAAGAGAAATAAGGAAAATAAGGGGGTAGTTATGCCTTAGTATTACTGCCTGCCTTAGTGTTACTGTCTTGTTCTGGGCTAAAGCCTGTTGGCTGGGGAGTGATACGTTAACATCTAAATGGGCAATTGTTGGATCCTAGGGGCTCTCCCTATGTAAATTAAGTTTTGCCTCTGGCAGGAGGATTCCTCCCTCTGGATTTGAGTCTACCTGTTGTATGTTCTTATATCTTTGTATATCTTATATCTTATTGTTATTGTTGTTGTTGTTTTTCTCAGGATTAGCTAGTTTGCAGTCCCTCCCCCACACATTTGGTGTTTATACATAAACCAGGGAAAATCTACTTTGAAACATTGTCCCTTTGCTTTTAGCAATTGAGTGTCATGCCTGCTGGAGACATCATGTAACAACACAGAAAATATATGTCACCTCTGCTCTTCCTTTGTTACCAGGAATGAATACATTTACATAATCCTGTAAAGAATTTGGTCCTGGTTTTCTTTGATATTTTCCCTATGGGTGTAGTGACACATCCCCTGGCCTTTACTCTGGATTTTCTAAAGTACATAAACTCTGCTAAAATCTTCAATAAAGAGTTCAGATTCATTCAGACTAGAAAGCTGTCTGACTGTTCTCCATTTGCCAAAGCCTTTCCCACCTTGTCGAGGGGAACCCTGGATTCAGGGTTGCAACTTGGACTGCAACAGGTTAGCCTGTTATATCACAGTGAGGTTATGACTTTAGGATGTCAGTGGTGAAGCTGTGCAGTCAAACTGAGGCTGTGATGTTACTGTGATGCTGTGATGGTAACGTGATGTTGTGATATCTCAGTGAGGCTATGATATCAGTGATGATAGACTATGACATCATAGTTTGGCTGAGATTTCAGTGGTTTTGTTGGAACCGAGGTTCCCTTTGGGCCCCTTACCCAGACCCCCGAAGGAGACACGAGGACCACCGGGTTGCTGTAAAGGCAAGAGGCAAGCCTTATTAAAACTAGCGCGCCAGGACCGTCTCCCTGCTCAGGCAAAAGAGAACGGCCCCGACTGGATTTGGGGCAAGGTTTTTATAGGAAAGCAACTGCATTGAGCAAATACATTCTGTAAAAATTTCCACTACACACAGGGAAGTTGAGTTGGTTCACAGATGTTCTGGCCGATAACCTCGCCCTGGGCGGTTCCCGGCACGCCCAGGGGGAGAAGTCCAAAGGGCGAGGCAGGCTCTGGTCAGCACGCCTGCAGTGAGTTGGCCGCCGGTGGGAGATTTGAATTTTGCGCCGGCGGGAACTTGGGCTTCACAGCGGGAACCTGGGTTCCACATTCCCCCCTTTTCTTTAGGCACACTCCAATCATGGAGTGTCAGTTACAGTTCTTGTGGTAAATTTCTGGGAGGATTGAAGTCAGTTCCTCAGCAGGGGTGTTCCTTCCAGGTGATTCCAGCAGTAGGGGACGTCTCTTCAGAATTCTAAAGACCTTGAGAGACCCATCCCAGCATTGTTGCTATAATCCTGCCTCATTTCCCCATAAACCTATTTGAGAATTCAGACTGCTCTGGGGATAAGGGGCGATGATTCGATCTGGCTGCTTCCTGCTGACTCAGGGCGAAGGAAATAAGTGCAGTCTGATATCCTCATCTATGAAATGCTGGGATGGTCTAGAGGTCTTTTATAGATGGCCCTATTACTTTAAGGTCCATCTAAAAGAGACAAAACACAGGTTAAACTTTCAAGATCTACACAAGGATTAGACCATTGTAACTGGGAAGGCACATGAGATAAACCGAACAAGCTCAGCAGTCTTGCTGTGGGTACAAGCAAGCAGGAGTTAGTAAAAGAACACATTTACAAGGTGTAAAAGCCAAGGAGACCTTTTTCCTCTGGCTACTGTAGATCATATTTTAAAACCTGTCCAAAACAATGCGAACTGATTCTTTGTACAGAGCAATCTAAATTATCCTCCTTTTTTATTCTGAAAAATAAAGCAACATAAGTCTTTTTCTTTTGGGGGACCAAAGGGATGTAGCACCATTTCTCTAATCTAAATGAAAAGCCAGCATTAATTAGCTAATGGAGCTGTTCTGGAGCTACACCTGGAGTTTTGTTGTTTTTTTTAGTTTACTTCTTAAGTTTGTCATTGCTTTTTCTCTCTGTCAAGCACTGAGTTTAACTTTAGGCAACCTTTTAGGACAAGGGAAAAACTTTATTAAACTTTTTGCCAACCTATGTCTCTGGTTTTAATTCTACAGTACAAACTGTCTTTCTTGGGTGCCTTAGGCCAGAGCTGCAGCCTCGAGACCAGGGCTCCTCTGGATCAGGTGAGGCAAGGAGTCAGCAGACTGGAGAACAGAAACAACTCTCTTGGCTTAGTGAATCTGGACCCATTTACTGAAACTTCTGTGACAGCTTTATTTTTAGGAAGGACATTTTTCCAAGAACCTATCCCATTGCTTGAGGATAATGGCACTTAACAGAAATATTTTCTCAGTATTTGCAAATCTAGCCAGTCTATAATGCTGCACCATATAGCCAAGAGGCTGAGCCCACATACTTGTAACAGAGACTGCATTTTTTTTTAATATACAGAGAAGGATTGAGCTCTTTTTGATTTCAGAAAGAAACATATTTTACAATTAACTATATGTGTCTCCAACATTTTATAAGTCCCAGCGTGAGCTTAAGCAATATAATTATTAAAAGAATAATTCCTCTTATGATAGCATCTTTTCATTTTTCTGCTTTGTGCTTCAATCCAGGAATTTTGCTTGGATTTTAGGCACAGCATCTTTAACATTCTTGTTTGCAAGTCCTAGGTAATGATCTATCTGCACTTGGGATGTTAGTCATAAATAACAGGAATACTGACGAGTGAAATCAGCTAAAATCAGTGGTGTCAGACCGTTGAGCAAGGCACCAACATAAGTAAACACCCATATTAACACTGCAAACTTCAGAGAATCAACTAAATCATCACCTAAGAAAAGGCACCTGAGTTCTTTTATGGTGCAGTTCACATGACTGAGAGCAGAATCAATTCCTCGGATCTAGCAACATTAGATTCCAAATATGTCCTGAATGGGTGGCCCTTATCTGATTTCTGGATTGCTTGGGTCATACTCTTATATACTCTAAAGCTGATAGTCACAGAGAGCAGGGCCAAGGCAATGTAGGCCGTCACACTCACAATGCTGAATACTGTCAAGGAAAGCAGCAGGAACAAGCTGGCGTCAAACATCACTCCAGTCTTCTTAATCTCTCTAGTAGAGGAGGTCAACAACCACGGAGCCCAAACCCCTGTGGCCAGGGTGGAGAGGGGTGCGGCAGGGGCAGAAGGGGTCTAGGCGGGCTCGGCCTGGGGGCTCATGCCAGCCCGGGGCAAAATGTAAATTACCTAGGAAAGAATGTTTAGCACCTGTCTCTGGGCGTTATTGTGACATACCAAGAAATTCCTAGCACCTGCCCATGGGGTTACAGTGACCTTCCCCAGGGAACAGGCTTTAGGCCTGAACTGGGAAGAAACACCAAGACCTGACAATTTTTATATTTTTTATTTCTCTTAAAGCCATGTCTTTTCACCAGAAAATGTTTCCTTGAAATAATATCTTATCAGGTTGGAATTTTTTTTTTTTTCATCAGAATGGTTGGATAAGGATGCAGCATTTAGGGTCTTTGAACTGCAGACTTTTGTTACATGCTATCTGGCATTTTCTGTAATCCATGATTTTCTCTTCTAATACCTTTGGTGCGTCTAAAACCAATTTTATAACAGTGCTAAAATATTTTATTCTATTAAGCCTAAACCTTGAATATTCGGGCACTAAGGCATGTCTCAGTAGTTACCTTGTGAGTGCAATGAGCCTGTCATTTTCTTGATCTTAAACATTTTAGTAAAATCAAAAGTTGACAAAAGCCTAGGAAGGAAGTTGAGCACTAGAATTTTGTGCTCCCTTGTCTATAGAAACAAAGAGGCTTCCCATTTGCACGTTAAACCCAAGGTTCTCACGAGATGCTCAACCTGGCACTTTTTGGGCTTCCTTTTGCTGGATATCAGAGGCAGACTCCTTTTCCATCGGAGGGAAGCTATGAGCTTCAGGCCATTACATTGATCTCCACCGGGGTGTTCGACCCCTGGGCCCTGGGGTTCAGGGGGCAATCTTTCCTCCAGTGGAAATTCCCATGTTTGGGACATAGGCCATATGAAAGCTTCCTGTGCTCACAACCCTCTCAAAGTGCCCAGTCTGGTCATATTCAAAGCATCTTTTTCCACCTTTCCCCTGTCGGGAGGGGTCCTGGGTTGATCTGCTTGGGGTGCCTGTTTAACCTATCCCCTAAGGCAAATGTCAAGTTCTGATTTCTTTGCTTTCTGATTCTTTCTCTTTCTTTTTTTTTTTTTTTTTTTTTTTACTAAGTCCTAGGTCACCTGTCCTATTTTTAAAGTCCTAGGACAAACAGAAACAAAGGATTCTACCTCCAAGACAGAAATGAAAGCTTCCTGATGGTGCCAACCTCTCCCTTACAGATGATGGGGACCCATTTCCCTCAACAGATGAGAGCCCTGTTGTCCTCCACATGAGAGTTTACTTCCCCTGACAGATGAGGACTTTGGCTGACATGGAAGCTAAATGAAATTCCTGTCTGTTTCACCTTAGTCTTGAGGGCATTGAGAGGCAAAGCTTTTCCTGAGTTACTAGCTAGTACTTTTGGTACAAATGTTTATAGCCTCTTAACTTTCTAGTTGTATGGTATTATAATTTAAAGATCTTCCTGGGATCATCTCTTGTCTAAGATGTATACAGGGCATGTCTGAGAATATGCTATGACTTGACCCTCTTTTAGGTTGGTAGAACTAAGCATTCACAATTTCTAGATAGTCCCTGGACACAGGAAGGGGAAATCTCTCTCTATTGGCTTCAATTAGTGAACCTGGACTTGAGGAAAGGACGCGTGGCTTAGCAGAGTTCTGATAATCACTATACACAATGTTGTCAGCAAAGACATCCACTGACACAGCCCGTGGTGTGGTCCGGGGAGGCCAGCACTCCACCCAATGCCACCAGAGCCCCACCCGATGACACTAAAAGGAGAGAGTCCATGGTCCACACATGCCTGAAGCTTCCTGTATTCCCTATGCTATTTAAACAGCATAGTCATTGTCTCAGACTTGAAACACTTTCTTTCAGTGCAAACATTTTTAGGAATTCCCTTCCATTGACTAACAAAAGCTAAAGTTACATTGATCCCCACTGTACTACGTAGACCAAGAGCTAGAGTCACATTCATCCCCACCACACGACGCAGACAGACAAAGGTTGGGAATCCCTCCAGGAGAGATCATTCAAGTACCAGTCTGGTCACACTCTTTGCAGAGTCATGGGTGATAACTTAGCCATAGTGGGTTCAGCTGTTTCGTGACTTGCGAACGGATTCTAATCCGATCCCACCCTAGACCATATGTTATCACCATGGAAACGCAGAACTGGCCCAATAGAATCCCGTGGCTTTAAGAGATCTTAGGGATCTCGCCGTGGGACTACAAACTCGAGCACAGAGGTGTTACAGGTTTCCCACCTCAGGCCGACATTCACTCACACATTCATACAGAGGTTAAAACATTCCCTCCCCCATTTTTCAGGTGCCCTTTTCCTCCCCCTCCAAGAGAGGCCTGCTCCAAAAGGTGAGCAGAGGTTGGTTTAGCACAGTCTCTTTTACCGTAAAGTCCAAGATTTAGAGAAACTCCCTAGTTGGCCTTGAGTCTGTTCCAGGCTGCAGCTGAGGCGGGGCCTCAGTTTCTCCTGCTGGCCACCTCCCTGGGGGCAGGGAGGGCCCTGATCTTAGACTCCTCATTTATGACTCCACTGGTAAGATTCCTACTGTCCTTGAGAAGTTGGGATTTTAGAAGTAACCAATTTTCTGCTTTAAACAGACAACTGAAATACATTTGAATACATGAAGCTTAATTCTTAATTTCTAATTTCTGAGGCTCAATATCTTTTGTTTTATAACATGGAAGAAACATAACAAATAATATTTTCTTTAACCATCATCTCTTATTTTCAGTTTTCTCATAACTCTAACATCCCACAAACCTTCACCACATACTTTAACACTTTTTAGTAGACCTCATCTTAAAAATCATTATATCCCAATTAAGTTAGCAAGATTGTAACAGCACACAGGAGTACAGGAAACAGGAAATTAGCATACATGCCAGGAGAATGAAGAAATTCCAATGAATTTCTCAGAAATCAGTTTTCCATTCTGGTTGCTAGATATGTTGGTATTACATATGGAAAAACAAACTTTTAAAGGAATTACAAAAGTGATGTTATTAGATCCTAGGTAAAAATATAATATCATCTTTTGTGAAGCTTCATAGAAATCAAGATAAAACAAAATATTTTAGTCAGTACGTACTCAGGCCTTTTATGTTGTTCTTAAGTGTGCACGTGCATTTAAATTGAGCATGCCAAATAATAAAAAGTCAAAAAAACCAAGATGTAATTATAAGCGCGCAATAATTTGAAATGGCCATAGCTGTGTTATTTTGAAACATAAAACACACATATTATGGAAAATCCAGATAACTAAGCAAATCAAAACACTTAAAGTAACTCTTAAAATGAGATCATCATAAACACAGCACAAAACGACAGACAGTTCTTCTGGCCCCTCCAGTAAAGGGGGGCAGAGGCTTTCTTAAAACAAACATTTGCCACCCTAGAAAGTGGGCCATTCATCAGAACAGAGGGTGGTAAACTTCCAGTTTCCCTTCCTGATTTCCCTAACGTCCGTCCAATGGTTGATAGTCAAGTCAAGGGGCGTTGATTGAGTCTGTCCCATTATATATTGAATTTCTTGAATGCAAAAATACCCTAAAAACACAGAGAATGACACACAAACGAACCCGACAAATATCTGCAGCACCTGGTCCTTAAGCACTCGCTCGAGCGGTTTTTCTCCCGGGGAGAAAGTGAAAGTAAAAGAAGCCGGCAACAGAGGAGCTTGGAGGCCCGCTGCAGTTTGGGCATGTCCTCCTTCTCCAAAAAGTCTCACCATGAGCCCAGTTGGGAAAATCCCATCCAACTGCGGCTTACTCGACAGGGTTGGGTTCAATTGGGAATATACCGTCCAATTGCCCAAGTCTTATGGGGGTTCAGCTGGGAATATACCGTCCAACTGAGCCCAGCTGGGAATATACCATCCAACTGCGGCTTACCCCCTACAGCCCCCGGGGTCAGGGCGTCCCCTTTGCCCCCCTGCGAGGTCTTGGACACGTCTGTCCACCTCTTGACGGGTACAGCCCCAATTTCGTCCCACCTAGGTGGCCTGGAAAAGAAACTGACACGAGAGACCACAGACACAATGCACACGACACAGGACAATTCAGGAGCTCCATTTACCTCCAACCCTGGTCGTCAGCTCCTCCGAGTTGGGTCAGGGGCATCCCGGATGAGCCCCCATATGTTGGAACCGAGGTTCCCTTTGGGCCCCTTACCCAGACCCCCGAAGGAGACACGAGGACCACCGGGTTGCTGTAAAGGCAAGAGGCAAGCCTTATTAAAACTAGCGCGCCAGGACCGTCTCCCTGCTCAGGCAAAAGAGAACGGCCCCGACTGGATTTGGGGCAAGGTTTTTATAGGAAAGCAACTGCATTGAGCTTTCCACTACACACAGGGAAGTTGAGTTGGTTCACAGATGTTCTGGCCGATAACCTCGCCCTGGGCGGTTCCCGGCACGCCCAGGGGGAGAAGTCCAAAGGGCGAGGCAGGCTCTGGTCAGCACGCCTGCAGTGAGTTGGCCGCCGGTGGGAGATTTGAATTTTGCGCAGGCGGGAACTTGGGCTTCACAGCGGGAACCTGGGTTCCACAGTTTGGTTGTGAAGTCAGAAGTGAGGCTGATGTCATTGATGAGGCTGACATGTCACAGTAAGGCTGGGATGTCACTGTTAAGGCTCTGATGCAACAACATGGTTGTGGTGTCACTGTTGAGGCTGTCACATGACTGTGAGCCTGAATGTCAGCGATGAGGGTGTGGTGTCACAGCAAGGCTAGGCAGGATGTTCGTGGTGTCAATGATGCTATGATTTTAGAAGTTAGCCTGTTATGTCTCAATGAGGCTGTGATGTCAGAGGTGAGGCTGTGATATCACAGTGAGGCTGTGATGTCTGAAATGAGGCTACAATGTCACAGTGAGGCTGTGATGTCTGAAATGAGGCTATAATGTCACAGTGAGGCTGTGATATCAATTTTAAATTGTCATGTCACTGTGAGGCTATGACATCACAGAGAGGTTTGATGTCACAATGAGTATGTGAGGTCACTGTGGAAAAGTGATGTCAGTGGTAAGGCTGATTTCACAATGAGTCTATGTTGTATTAGTCATTGTGAGGTAACAATGAGGCTGTGATATCTGTGGGAAGATTGATGTCTCGGTGAGGCAGTGATATAATGTGAGGCTGTGGTGTCTCTGTTTAAAATGTCAAAGACTATAATGTCGCTGCTGAGGCTGTCACCTCACTGAGCCTGTGCTATGGGTGGTGAGGCTGTGGTGTCATGGCAAGTCTATGTTAGATACCATTGGTGAGGCTGTGATGTCACAGTGGGGCTGAGATGTTTTTACGAGGCTGTGATGTCACAGTGCATCTGTGAGACTGATGTGAGAGATGAGGATGAGATGTCGCATTGATGATATGATATACCTGGTGAAGCTGTAATGCAACAGTGAGGTTATGATGTCACAGTGAGGCTGTGGTCTCTCTGGTAAGGCTGTAATATCACGGTGAGCCTGTCCAATCAGTAGTGAGGCTGTGATTTTAGAGCCAGGCTGTGTTGGCACATTGTGCCTGAGGATATGATTTCAGTGGTTATGCTGTGATATCAGAATGAGGCTGATATGAGTGATGAGGGTATGATGGCAGAGTGAGACTCACATGTCACTGATGAGGCTGTGATTCCAGTCTGTGGCTTTGATGTCACCATGTGGATTTGGTGTTATCATGACCCTGTAATGTGACAAAAGTTGGTGCTGTCACAGGAAACTGTTAAGTCAGTGGCAAGAGTGATGTCAGAGTGAGGCTATGATATAAGTGGTGATGTTGTGATGTCACATTGAGGCTGTGATGTCACTGTAAGGTTGTAATGTCACAGTGAGTCTATGAGGACACAGTGTGGCTATGACATCACAGTGAGGCTCTGATGACACAGTAATGTTGTGATGTCACTGGAGAGATTTTGATGACACAGTGAGACTGTGATGTTAGTGGTGAGGCTCAGGTCACAATGAGGCTGTGATGTCACTTGTGAAGGTGTGATTTCCCAATAAGGCTGGAATGTCAGTGGTAAGAAACATGTCATAATGAGTCTATGATGTCACAGTTGATGCTCTGATATCAGTGGTGAACCTATTATGTGACAGTGACATTAGTAAGGTTGCAACATCAAAGGCTGTTGTGGCAGTGATGTCAATGTTCTGACTAATGTCCTTGGCAATCATGATTTCAAAGGTGAAGCTGTACTGTCACTGGTGAGGCTGTGATGTCAGAAATGTGGCTCTAATGCCACAGTGAGGATGTGATATCATTGTGAGGCTGTGACATCACGGAGAGGCTGTGATGCCACAGAGAGGTTGTGATGCCACAGTGAACTATGAGGTTACTCTGAAAGATGGATGTCTATGACAATGCTGATTTTTTCCATGATGTAACATGGTGTTATATGTTGTAACTAGCAGCTATGATGTAACAGGTGAATCTATCGTGTAACAGGTGAGTCTATCATGTAACAGATGAGTCTATCATGTAACAGGTTTCAAAGTGTGGTCACAGTAAGGCTGTGAGATCACAGGTAGGCTTTGATATCTGTGGTGTCAATGTTCTGACTAATGTCCTTGGCAATCCTGATTTCACAGGTGAAGCTGTACTGTCACTGGTGAGACTGTGATGTCACAGTGAGGCTGTGATGTCAGAAATGAGGCTCTAATGCCACAGTGAGGATGTGATATCACTGTGAGGCTGTGACATCACGGAGAGGCTGTGATGCCACAGAGAGGTGGTGATGCCACAGTGAGCTATGAGGTTACTCTGAAAGATGCCTCACAATGAGGCAGTGATGTAGCATGTGAGTTTGTGATGTCACTGTTTATGATGTCAAATGCTGTCACTACAGAAGCTGTCATGTCACAGTGAGCCTGTGCTATCTGTGGCGAGGCTGTGATGTCATAGGAAGGTTAAGTAGGATACCAGTGTTGAGTCTGTGATGTCACAGTGTGTCTGTGATATCACCATGAGGCTGTGATGCCAGAGTGTGCTTATAATGTCACCATGAGACTGTATTGTCACTGGTGAGGCTGTAATATCACAGTTAGCCTGTTCTATCAGTGGTGAGTCTGTCATGTCACAGTGAGGCTTGGTCAAAGGTATTTATGCGATGTACCATGAGGCTATTATGTCAGTGGCAAGACTGATGGCACAGTCAGTTTGTAATGTCCCAGTGAGGCTGTGATGGCACTGTTAGGTTGTAGCGTCACAGTGAGACTGTGAGGACACAGTGTGGCTATGATGTATCAGTGAGGCTCTGATGACACAATAATGTGATATCAATGGAAAGGTTTGGGTGGCACAGTGAGATTGTGATGTTAGTGGTGATACTGATGTCACAATGTGACTGTGATGTCACTGGTGAAGGTGTGATGTCCCAATAAGGCTGGGATGTCAGTGATGATAAAGATGTCATAGGGAGTCAATGATATCACTGGTGAGGCTATGATGTCAGTGGTGAACCTATTATGTGACAGAAACCCTGGAGAGGCTGTGATGTGAAAGACTGTGTTATCACTTGTGTAGCAGTGATATCAGTGTTCTGACTAATGTAAGTTGTGATGCTGTTGTCACAGGTGAGGAGTGATGTCACTGTGAGTTTGCATGTCACTGAGAGCTGTCATGTCACTGTTAGGTGATATCACTTTGGAAACTGTGATATCACAATCAGGCTGTAATGTCAGTGGCAAGACTGATATCACAATGAGGCTATAATGTAAGAAGTGAGCTTGTGGTGTCAGTGGGCAGGTCATGAGGTTCCTGTTAGGCTGTGATGTCGCAGTGATACTCTGATTTCAGGGCTGATTCTATGAGATGTCCATGAGGCTGTGATGTGAAAGGTGATGCTTGGATTTCATAGTGAGGTTAGGATGTCAGTGGTGAGGCTGTGCAGTCACACTGAAGCTATGGTGTTAGAGAGATGCTGTGATGTTACTGTGAATGTGTGATGTTATGGTGAGGTTGTGATATCACAGTGAGGCTGTGATATTACATGAGGCTGTGATATCAGTGGTAATAGTCTATGGCATCACAGTTCAGCTGAGATTTCATTGGTTGGCTGTGATGTCAGAAGTGAGGCTGTCAGTGATGAAGCTCAGATGTCACAGTGAACATGGGATGTCAGAGATGAGGCTGTGATGTCGCAGTGAGGCTGTGATGTCAGAGTTGTGGTTGTACTGTCACTTTTGAGTCTATCATGGACTGTGAGTGTGCAGTGTCAGTGATAAGTCTGTGTTGTCATAGCAAGGCTAGGCAGGATGACTGTGGTGTCACTAATGCTACGATTTCAGAGGATAGCTTGTTATGTCACAGTGAGGCTATGTTGTCAGAAGTGAGGGTGTGATATCACAATGAAGCTGTGATATCACAGGAAAGGCTGAGATGTCACAGTTAGGTTGTGATGTCACACTGAAGCTGTGATTTCACTGTGAAGTTTGTACATCATTGTGGACTGTCATTTCACCATGAAGTGATATCACTTTGGAACCTGTGTGTCACACTGAGGTTGTGATGTTATTGGCAAGACTGTTGTTACAATGAGGCTATGATGTAACAGGTGAGCCTGTGATGTCATTGGGCAGGCTGTTAGGTCTCTGTCAGACTGTAATGTTGCAGTGAGACGCTGATGTCAGGGCTGATTCTATAAGATATCCATGAGGCTGTGACATCAGGGTGATGCTTGGATTTCCCAGTGAGTTTAGGATGTCCATAGTGAGGCTATGCAGTCACACTGAGGCTGTGATGTCAGAGGAGAGGCTATGATGTCACTGTGAGTCGGTGGTGTTACCATGAAGTTGTGATATCACAGTAAGGCTGTGATCTGTGATATCAGTGGTGATAGACTATGACATCACAATGCGGCTGAGATTTCAGTGGTTAGGCTGTAATATCTTAAGTGTAGCTGATGTCAGTGATAAGGCATAGGTTTCACAGTGAGCCTTGGATGTTACCGGTGAGGCTGTAATCCAACAGTGAGGTTATAGTGTCACTGTTGAGGCTATCATGTGATTGTTATCCTGAGATGTCTACGAGGAGACAGTGGTGTCATAGCGAGGCTAGGTTGGATGTCAATGGTGTAACTGATGCTATGATTACAGAGGTTAGCCTGTGATGTCATAGTGAGTCTGTGATGTCATAGGTGAGGTAGTGATGTCATAGTGAGGCTGTGATGTCATAAATGGGATAATAATGCCACAGTGAGGCTGTGATGACAGTATGAGGCTGTGACATCAGAGAGAGGTTGTGATGTCACTGTGAGGCTTTAAAGTCACTCTGGAAGATATGATGTCAGTGGCAAGGCTGATTTCACCATGAGGCTATGATGTAACAAATGAGTCTATGATGTAACAGGTTAGACTGTGATGTCACAGTGAGGTTGTGATGTCACAGTACGGCTGTGAGGTGAGTGGTTAGGCTGTGATTTCAGAAGTGAGACTCATGTGAGAGATGAGGTTGAGATTTCACATTGATAATGAGATATAACAGATGAGGCCATGATGCCACAGTGATGTCATGATGTTATCATGAGGCTGTGGTGTCATTGGTGAGGCTGTGATATCACTGTGAGTCTGTGCTGGCACAGTGTAGCTGGGATGTGATCTGATATCACAGTAGATTGTGATGTTACTGGTGACTGTGCTTTTACAGAGAGACTATGTCATTGGTGAGGCTCTAATGTCACAGGGAGTTTATTGTGTCAACCTGAGGCAGTGCTATCACAGTGAGGCTATAATGACAGAGGTAATTTGAAGGCACAGTATGGCTGTGATGTCACAATGAGGCTGTGATATCACTGTGAGGTTGTGATGTCACTGGGGAAGTTGTGTAGTCACAGTGAGTTATAATGTCAATAGCAACACTGTGGTGTCACAGGGAGGCTGTCATGATTCAGTGAACCTGTGAGATCAGTGGTGAGGCTGTGGTGCCATACTGAAGCTAGGTAGGATATCAGTGATGAGGGTGTGATGTCACATTGAGGGTATGATTTCAAAAGTGAGCCTGTGATGTCATAGTAAGGCTGTGATGAAACAGTGAGGCTATAACCTCAGAGATATATCTATAATGTCATAGTGTGGCTGTGATATCACCATGAGGCTGTGAAGTAAAAGTGAGGCTGTGATATCATAATGAGTCGGTGATGTCACAGTGAAGTTGTGATGTCAGTGGTTAGGCTGTGATTTCAGAAGTGAGACTGATGTAACAGATATAGCTGAGATGTCACGTTGATGATGTGATATAACTGGTGAGTCTGTGAGGCCACAGTGAGATTATGATGTCACCATGTAGCTGTTGAATCCCTTGTGAGGGTGCAATCAGGGGTGAGGCTGTGATGACAGTGTGGCTGTGTTGGCACAGTGTGGCTGTGATGCCACAGTGAGGTTGTGATGTCAGTGAGGTTGTGATGTCACAGTGAGGTTGTAATGTCATGTACTTACACCTCTGACATCATAAGCTGTCTGTGACAGCACAGCTACACAGTGACCTCAGAGCCTGCCCACTGACAACACAAAATTACCTGTTACATTATAGCCTCATTGTGGCATCAGTCTTATCAGTGATATCACAGCCTCACTGTGACATCGCAACCTAATCATTGACAGCACAACTTCAACTGTGACATCAGTGTCACCACTGACATTAGTAAGAATGCTGACATCATTGCCACCCAAGTGACAACACATCCTTACCACTGACCTCACAGGCTCACTAAAACATGACAGCTTCCCTGTGATACCAAAGTGTCTCTATTGACATCACAACCTCATCATGACATCATAACTTCCCTGGTGATATCACAATCTCACAGTGACATCACAGCCTCATTGTGACATCATAGTCAAACCATGCAATGAAAGCATCACTGTGACATAAAGCTTCATCGTTTACATCATAACCTCACTGAGACACCACAGCCGCACCACAGATAGCACAGGCTCACAGTGACATAGCATCAGCAGTGACATCATAGCCTTTGACATCATACACAGTGACATCACAGACTCACCTGTTACATCACTGCCTCATTGTGACATCGGTCTTCCCACAGATATCACAGCCTCACAGTAACCTCACAGTCTCAATGAGATGTCACAATCAGTTTCAGTTCTGAAATCACAGCCTAACCACTGACCTCACAACTGGACTGTGACGTCACACCCTCAAGGTAACCTCACAGACTGCAACATCACACAATCACCACTGACAACATAGACTCACTGTGACATCACCCTTGCCACTGACATCACAGTCTCACTCTGACCTCACAGCCTCCACCATGACATCACCAACTCCCTGTGACATCACAGGGTCAAGATGACACTACAACCAAACAGTGGAATCACAGCCTATCTGTGATGCCACAGCCTCAACTCTGAGGTTATCGTCTCACTGTGACATTACAGTTTCACTATTACATCACAGGGTCTCCTCTGAAATTATTGCCCAACTGTGACATCACATCAATTCTGATGTTATAACCTCACTGTTTCATCACAGCCTCACTATAACATCACAAGCTCATCTCTGAAATCATAACCTCAATGTGACATCCAACCCTCATTGCTGACATCCTACCTAGTCTCACTATGGCACCACAGCCTCACCTCTGACCTCACAGCCTCACTGAAACATGACAGCCTCCCTGTGACACCACAGTGTTGCTATTGATATCACAAACTCACTGTGACATTACACCTTCCCCAGTAACATTACAACCTCACAGCGACTACACATCCTCAATGTGACAACACAGAATAATCACTGACATCATAGCCTCACTGTGACATCAATCTTGCCACTGACATCACAGTCTCACTGTGAACTCGCAGTCTCCACCATGACTTCATCAGCTCCCTGTGACATTATGGGCTCAAGGCCATACCACAGGTACACAGTTACATAAAGCCTCAATGTGACATCACAGCCTCACTTTGACATCACAGCCTCATGATGATATCATAGACACACTGTGATATCACAGCCTGACCCTGGTGTCCTGCCTAGCCTTCCTCAGACACCACAGCCTCACCGCAGTTAGCACAGGCTCACAGTGACATGATAGCCTCAGCAGTTTCATCATAGCCTTTGATATCATAAACAGTGACATCACAGCCACACTGTGCCAGCACAGCTTCACTGTAACATTACAGCCTCACCACTCATATGACAGGCTTACAGTTACACCACAATGTCTCCTCTGACATCACAGACTTTGTGACTGCACAGCCTTACCAATGACACCCTAATGCCACTGTGAAATCCAAGGAGCACCCCTGATGTCACAGCCTCACAGACATCTCATAGAATCAGTCCTGACATTAGAGCCTCACTGTGACATCATAGCCTCACAATGACCTCAGAACCTGCTCACTGACACCACAGGCTCACCTGATACATCACAACCTCATTGTGACATCAGTCTTGCCACTGCTATCACAGACTCACTGTGACATCACCTCTTTCAGAGTGATAGACTCACTATGATATCTTTCTCACAACTGACATTCCAGACTTACTGTGACATCACATGTTCATCAGTGACATCACAGCCTCATTATGATATCAACCTCACCATTAACATAACAATGTCACTGTGTGATCCAAATCTCTCCAGCAAAATCCCAACATCACTGTGTCATCAGAGCCTCACTGTGACATCATAGCCACACTGTGTACTCACAGCCTCACTGTGACATTACAGCCTTACTACTGATATGTCAGGCACACTGTGATATTACGCCCTCATCAGTGACACCACAGTCTCATGGTGACATCATAACCTCGCTGTGGCATCACAACCTCACCCATAATATTCCAGGTTTACTGTGGCATCACAGTCTCACAGTGGCCTCACAGCCTCACTGTGACTTCACAGTCTAACAGATAACATCACATGCTCACCTCTTACATCATAGCCTCATGGTGAAATCTCCATTGAAACTGACGCCACATCTTCCATAGTGACCTCACAGTCTCACTGTGACATCACAACCTCTCTGTGATGTCATAGCCTCTTTGTGATACCATATCTTCACAGTGATATCACAGCCTCACTCTGGTATTAAAACCTCATTTCTGACATTACAGACTTACTGTGACAACACAGTCTCACCTCTGACATCATAACCACACTATGATGTAACAGGCTAATCTCAGAAATCATATGATCAGTGACACCATGGACATGCTGCTTAGCCATGGACATGCTATGACACCATAGCCACATCACTAATATCTCAGGCTCATAGTGACACCACATGAGAACCTCAACAGTGACACCACAGCCTCACCAGTAACATCCCAGCTTCACTGTGACATCTCTGTCTCATCACTGACATCAGCCTCACTTCTGACATCACAGCATAACTGAAATCTCAGACTAACTGTGATGTTATTGTCTATCACCACTGACATCACACCCTCACTGTGATATCATAACCTTATGGTAACATCACTTCCTTGCAGTGACTTCACAGCCTCTACTCTGACATCACAGCCTCAGTGTGACTGTACAGCCTTACCACTGACATCTTAACCTCACTGGGAAATCCAAGCAACACCCCTGACATCACAGCCTCACTGATATCTCATAGAATCAGCCCTGACATCAAAGCCTAACTGCGACATCACACTCTCACAGTGTCCTCACAGCTTTCCCATTGACACCACAGGCTCACCTGTGACACCAAAGGCTCACCTGTGGCATCACCTGTGACAGTCTCACTGACATCACAAACTCACTGTGACATCACAACTTCCCCTGTGACATCCCAACCTCACAGTGACATCACAGCCATATCATGCAATCAAACAATCATTGTCATGTAAACATTCACCTCTGACATCGTAGCCTCACCATAACATCACAGCCACAGTTTGATACTGTAAACTCATTGTGACATTAGAGCCTCACCAGTGGCAATACAACCTCATCAATTACATAGTCTCTCTGTGAAAGCTCAGTAACTACTGACATCACACTCACACTGTGACATCACAGCCACACTGCTAGCACAGCCTCACTGTGACATCACAGCATCACCATGGATATGACAGGCTACCGTGATATTAAATCCTCACCAGTGACACCACAGCCTCATGGTGACATCATAACATCACTGTGATTTCACAGCTTCACCACTTATATCACATCGTCAATGCAACATCTCAGCCTCATCTCTCACATCAGTTTCATGTCTGAAATCACAGCCTAACCACTGAACTCACAGCTGTACTGTGACATCACAGCTGTACTGTGACATCATAGTCACACTGTCCTCACACCCTCACTGTGCCATTACAACCTGACAGTGACATCACAACCTCAGTGTGAAATCACAGCGTCACCACTGATATCATAGCCTCACTCTTACATCAGCCTTGCCACTGACATCACTGTGACCTCACAGCCTCCACCTTGACATAACCATCTCCCTGTGACAAAATGGGGTCATGGTTTCATCAAAGCCTCACAGTGGCATCACAGCCTCACCAGTGACATGCCTGCCTCACTGTAACACCATACTCTCATCACTCACATCAACCTCATTCTGATATCACAGCCTAATCACTGAAATCACATCCTCACTGTTTCATCACAGTCATGGTCCAATGCCATCTCAGCATCACTGTGATATTACAGCATCACTGGTGACAACAGTCTCACTGTGACATCGCAGCCTCACTTCTGAAGTTATAAGCTCACCATGCCATGACAGCTTTACTATGACTTCACAGACTCACCTATGAAACCATTGCCCAAAAGTGAAATTACAGCATTGACTCTGATATTATAGCCTCACTGTTTCATCACAGCCTCACTATGTCATCACAGGCTCACCTCTGAAATCATAGCCTCAATGCTGTGGCACTATCGATTCAGGGAGGCCCTACCAAGAGCTCCCAAATCTAGGAGGCCCAGCTACAGACAAGCCCAGACAAGTACGGACATGCCCTGAACATGTCCCAATAGAGGAACCATATAGGTAGAGGGATGAACAACCAATGGGAAGGAGGGATAGACAACCAATGGTAAGTGGCTACCTAACCTGGACACTTAATAGACAGCTAAATGATTGGTACTTGCTCCTCCCCCCCCCGAGCAGAGGGATGGCAACACCTGATTGTACCCCAAAACTATATAAGCCCAAACACTTCCTGAATAAAGCTGAGTCTGCAGCTAACTCATCCTCTGAGTCAGGCTGCTTCTCGCCTGATTCCCGGGGTCTGGGTGTTGACCCCATCGCTGGCTGGCCCATTCACCTCGAGTCCTCGAGGTCCCTGCCATTTTCACTCTTCCCCCCAGCAGGCCCGGTGGGGATTCAGCACACCCTCATCACTGACATCCTACCTACCATCATTATGGCACCACAGCTTCATTTCTGACCTTACAGGCTCACTGAAACATGACAGCCCCACAGTGACACCATGGTGTCACTATTGACCTCACAACTTCACTGTGATATCACAACTTCCCCATTGGCATCACAAACTCACAGTGACATCACAGCCTCATTGTGACATCACATCAATACCATGCCATCACTGTGGCATTCAGGTTCACCAGTTATATCACATCACCAATGCAATATGTCTGCCTCATCTCTCATATCAATATCACTTCTGAAATCACAGCCTAAACACTGACCTCACAGCTGCACTGTGACATCAGCTGTGCCACTGACATCACAGTCTTACTCTGTTCTCACAGCCTCCACCATGACGTCAATAAATCTCTGTAACATCACAGGCTTTAAGGTGACATCACAGCCACACAGTTGAACCACAGCATCGCATCACTGTGACATCACAGCCTCAACTCAGAGGGTGCACCTTCACTGGGACATCACAGCTACACTATGATATCACAGCCTTACTGTGACATCACAGCCATACTGTGATATCATAACCTTATTGTAGCATCACCAACTCACAATGAAATGAGAGCCCAGTGTAACATATAAAGCTCCAAGTGACATCACAGCCTCAGTGTGACATCACTGACTCACCAGTGACAACACAGTCTCCACTGTGACATCAGCATCGCCACTGATATTTTTCAAAACACTGACATCACTGACACACCAGTGACAACACAGTGTTTGTCATTACAGCCTCACCTGTGTCACTGTAAGGTTCACCACTGATATCAGAACCTCACCAGTGACATCATAGATTCACTATGACATCTTCCCATCACTAACATTCAGGCCTTATTGTGATCAACCTTCACCAGTGACATCACAGCCTCATTGTGACATCAGCCACCACTAACATCACAGCCTCACTGTGCCTTCAAAACCTCTCCAGTGACATCACATCACTGTATCATCAGAGCCTCACTGTGACATTATAGCCACACTGTGTCCTCCCAATCTCACTGTGATATTACAATCTGACAGTGACATCACTGCTTCACTATGACATCACAAATTCACTGTGACATTAGCCTTGCACTGATATAATAGCCTCCTCTTGGCATCACATACTCACTTCTGACATGGCCTCACTGTGACATCACAGACACAGCGTGACTTCACAGCATTACCACTGACCATCATAGCCTCACTTTGACATCAGCCTTGTTACTGACATCATAGTCTCATTGTGAACTCACAGCCTCCACCGTGATATCACCAACATCCTGTCACGGGCTTACAGTGTCAACACACTCACATGGTAACATCAAAGCAGCACGGTCCCATCACAGCCTCACCAGTGACATGCCAGCCTCACTGTGACATCATAGTCTCACTACACTGACATCACAGCCTCACTGTGATATCATGGCATGACTGGTGACAAAACATTATCACATCACAGTCTATGACATCAGAGGCTAACCTCTGAAACCATTGCCCAACTGTAACATCATAGCAACTCTGATGTTATAGCTTCACTGTTTCATCACAGCCTCACTCTGACATCATAGGTTCACATCTGAAATCATAGCCTCAATGCAATATCACACTCTCATCACTGACATCCTACCCAGCCTCACCATGACACCACAGTCTCACTACTGACCTCACAGTGTCACTGAAATATGATGGCTCCCCTGTGACACCACAGTTCTGCTGTTGACATCACAACCTCACTGTGACATCACAACTTCCCCAGCAACATCACAACCTGACAGTGACATCACAGTATCATTGTGACATCACAGCCATACCGTGCAATCAAAGCATCACTGTGACATAAAGCTTCACCTCTGACATCATAAGCTCACTGTGGCCTCACAGCCTCACAGCAATCTCACAGCCTGCCCACTGACAAGACAAGCTCACCTGTTACATCTTGAGCCTCATTGTGGCATCAGTCTTACTACTGATATTACCACCTCACTGTGACATCACAGCCATATTATGACATCACAGTCATACCATGCCATCAAAGCAGCACTGTCACATAAAGCTTCACCTCTGATATCGTAACCTCACTGTGAAATCACAGCCTCAGTTTGACATAATAATTTTACTGTGACATTAAAACTTCACCATTGTCAATAGAGCCTCACCAATGACAGAGTCTCTCTGTGAAAGCAGTCACTACTGACACCACAACCTCACTGTGATATCTCAACCTCACTGTGACATCACAGTATCACTGTGACATCACAGCCACTGTGCCAGCATACCCTCACTTGACATCACAGCCTCACTACTGATATCCTATCTAGCCTTATTATGACACCACTGCCTCACCACAGATAGCACAGACTCACAATGACTTGACAGCCTCAGCAGTGACATCATAGCTTTTGATATCATAAACAGTGACACCACAGCCTCATATGTTAGTTACATCACTGCCTCACTGTGACATCAATCTTACCACAGATATCACAGCCACACTATGACTTCACCACCTCACTGTGACCTCACAATCTTACCTGCTACATCATAGACTCACCTGTTACATTATAGTCTCATGTTGAAATCAGCCTTGCAACTGATGTCACATCTTCTGCAGTGACCTCACAGCCTCACTGTGACTTCACAACCTCTCTGTTGTCACTGCCTAATAGTGTCATCACAGCTTCACAGTGATATCACAGTCTCATTGTGGCGTTTTAGGGTCATTTCTGACATCACAGCCTCACTGTGACATCACAGCCTCACTACACTGACATTACAGCTTCAATATGACATAACAGGCTATCTTCTGAAATCACACCATCAGTGACACACAGACTTGCTGCCTTGTCTCATTGTGATACCACAGCCTCATCACTGACATTTCACACTCATGGTCATGTACAGCCTCACCAGTAACATCCCAGCCTCACTGTGATATCTCAACCTCATCACTGATGTCATCCTCACTTATGATATCACAGCCTAATCACTGAAATCACAGCTGAACCGTGAGGGGAATGAAAGGCGCCTCCTGGGCTCAAGGTGAATGGGTGAGCCAGAGACAGGTTCACCACCCAGATCCTGGGAGTCAGGTGAGAAGCAGCATGCAGAGGACAAGTTGGCTGAAGACTCAGCTTTATAAAGGAAGCATTTGGGCTTATATAGGGTCAAGGGTCCAATCAGCTGTGTCCACCCCTCCACTCAGGGGGAGGGGGTGAGCACCCACCAATAACTTAGCTGTTTACTAGGTATCCAGTTTAGATGACTACTCCCCATTGGTTGTTCATCTCTCTTTCCCATTGGTTGTTCATCCCTCCATCCCACTGGTTGTTTGTCCCTCCATCCCATTGATTGTTCATCCCTCCATCTGATTGGTTGTTCATTGATATGCCTGTATAGTTCCTCTATTGGGACATGTCTGGGGCATGGCCATACATGTTCGGGCTTGTCTGTAGTCAGACGTCCTGGATTCAGGAGCCTGGACTAGGGCCTCCCTGAATCGATAGTGCCACAAGCACTAACATCACAGCCTCACTGTGCCATCAAAACCTGTCCAGTGACATCACAATATCACTATGTCATCAGAGACTCACTGTGATATCATAGCCACAAAGTGTCCTCATAGCCTCATTTTGACATTACAAACTGATAGTGACAGCACAGCCTCAATGTGACATCACAAACTCACTGTGACATCAGCCTTGCCACTTACATAGTAGCCTCATGGAAACATCATATACACACATCTGACATAGCCTAACTGTGTCATCACAGCCTCAATGTGACATTACAGCATCACCAGTGACATCATAGCCTCATGGTGTCATCAACCTTGCCACTGATATCACACCATCACTGTGACCTCACAGCCTTCACTGTGATATCACCAACTCCATATGTCAGCATGGGCTCACGGTGACACCACAGCCACATGGTGACATAAAAGCCTCACTATGATATTACACCCTCACCAGTAATATCCCAGCCTCACTGTGACATCTTAGCCTCATCACTGACATCAATCTCACTTCTGACATCATAGCATAATCACTGAAAACTCAGCTGAACTATGATGTCATAGTCTTTCACCACTGATATCACAGCCTCACTGTGATATCACAAGCTCATGGTAACATCACTTTCTCACGGTGACATCACAGCCTCTCCTTTGACATCACAAATTCAGTGTGACTTTACAGTCTTACCACTGATGTTCTAACCTTATTGTGAAATCCATGCATCATCCCTGATATCACAGCTTTACAGATATTTTATAGAATTAGCCCTGACATCAGAGCCTAACTGCAACATCACAGCATCACAGTCAGCCTGCCCACCGACACCACAGGCTTACCTGTTACATCATAGCCTCCTTTTAGCATCACTCTTGCCACTGACATCACAGTCTCACTATGACATCACAGCTTCCAGAGTGATATCACCTCACAGTGACATGACAGTCCTCAGTGATATACAACCTTCACAGAGACATCAAAGCCTCAATGTAAAATCACATCATAGCTTCACTGTGAAATCAGCCTTGCCACCGACATCATAGTCTTACTGTGAACTCAGAGTCTCCACCATGACATCACCAACTCCCTGTGACATTACAGGCTCAAGATGACACCAAAGCCACACGGTGACATCATAGCCTCACTGTGGCATCATGGTCTCACTGTGCCATCATAGCCTCAACGCTAAGGTTATAGCCACACTGTGACATCAGAGCCTTATTATAAAATCACAGGCTCACCTCTAAATTCGTTGCTTAACTGTGACATCCCAGCATCGACACTGACGTTATAGCCTCACTGTTTCATCACAGCCTCACTATGACATAACAGGCTAACCTCTAAATTCATAGCATCAGTGACACCATGGACATTCTGCCTAGCCTCCTTATGAAACACAGCCTGATCACTGACATCTCAGGCTCACATTCACGTGAAAGCCTCAACAGTGACACCACAGCCACACTGTGGCATCAGAGCCTTACCATTAACAGCTTCACTTCTAACCTCACAGCCTAACCATGGAAATCTCAGCTGAACTGTGATGTCAATATCTATCATTACTGATAACACAGCCTCACTGTGATATCCCAACCTCATGGTAACTTCATAGAGTCACAGTGACATCAAAGCCTTTGTGCTGATATCACAGTCTCATTATGACTGCACATTCTCACCACTGACATCCTGAACTCACTATGAAATCCAAGCATAAACCCTGATGTCACAGCCTCACTGACGTCTCACAGAATCAGCCCTGATATCAGAGCCTCACTGCGAGATCACAGCCTCACAGTGACCACATAACCTGCCCATTGACACCACAGACTCATCTGTTACATCATAGCCTCATTGTGACATCAGTCTTTTCACTGATATCACAGCCTCACTATGGCATCACAGCTTCCAGAGTGATATCACCTCATAGTGACATGGCAGCCCACAGTGAGCTACAATCTTCACCATGACATTACAGCCTCAGTGTGACATCATGGCCTGACCATTGACAGCACAGCCTCATCTGTGACATTGGCATCACCACTGACATTAGTCAGAACACTGACATCATTGCCATACCAGTGAAAACACAGCCTTTGACATCACTACTTCACCAGTGTCACTGTCATGTAGTAGGTTTACCACTGTCATGAAAGCCTCACCAGTGACATCATTGACTCCCTATGACATCTTTCTCACCATTGACATTCAAGCCTTATTGTGACATCACACCTTCACCAGTGATATCACCACCACATTGTGACATCAGCACCACCACTAACATCACAGCCACACTGTGCCATCAAAACCCCTCCAGTGACATAACAACATCACTGTGTTATCAGAGCCTCACTGTGACATCATAGTCACACTGTGTCCACACAGCCTCACTGTGGCATTACATCATAACTGTGACATCACAGCCTCAGTGTAACATCACACTTTCTCCATGACATTGGCCATGGTCCTTACATAATATCCTCATGGTAACATCCATACTCACCTCTGACATAGCCTCAATGTGACATCACAGTCTCAATGTGACATGACAGCATCACCCCTGACATCATAGCCTCACTGTGACATCAGCTTTACCACTGATATCACAGTCTCACTGTGACTTCACAGCCTTCACCATGACATCACCATCTCACTGTGACACCTCGGGCTCACAGTGTCAACACAGCCACCCAGTGACATCAAAGCCTCACAGTGGCATAACACATTCACCAGGGACATGACCACCTCACTGTGACTTCATACCCTCATCACTCACACCAGCCTCATTCTGATATCACAGCCTAACCACTGAAATCACATCTTCACTGTGATATCATAGTTTCACTCCACTGATATCTCAGACTCACTGAGATATCTCAGGATCACTGGTGACAACACAGCCTCACTGTGACATCACAGCCATACTATGCCATCAAAGCATCACTGTGAAGTAAAGATTCACCTCTGACATCACAGCCTCACTGTGACATCACAGCCTCAGCTTGACACAATAAATTCACTGCGACATTAGAGCCTCACCAGTGACAATATAGTCTCACCAATGACATAGTCTCCCTGTGAAAGCAGTCATTACAGACATCACAAACTCACTGTGACATCACAGCCACACTGCCAGCACAGCCTCACTGTGTCATCACAGCCTCACCGCTGGTATCCTACCTAGCCTTACTAAGACACCAGCCTCACCACAGATAGCACAGGCTTACAGTGATGTGACAGCCTCAGCTGTGACATCATAACCTTTGACATCATAAACAGTGACACCACAGCCTCACATATTACATCACTGCCTCTGTGACATCAATCTTCCCACAGATATCACAGCCTCACAGCGACCGCACAGTCGCACCGTGACCTCACAGTCTAAACTCTTACATTGTAGATTCACCTGTTATATCATAGCCTCATGGTGACATCTGCCTTGCCACTGACACCACATATTCCACGGGGATCTCACAGCCTCACTGTGACATCACAACATCTTTGTGATATCAGAGACTCATAGTAACATCACAGCCTCACTTTGATATCACAGTCTCACCTCTGACATCACAGCCTTATTGTGACAAAAGACAAAACAAGCTAACCTCTGAAATGATAGCATACTTGACACCACGGACATCTTGCCTAGCCTCGCTATGGCACCATAGCCTCATCACTGACATCTCAGGCTCATGGTCACGTGACAGCCTCAACAGTGACACCACAGCCTTGCTATGGCATCACATCCCCACTAGTAACATCACAGCCTCACTGTCACATCTCAGTCCCATCACTGACATCAACTTCACTTCTGACATCGAAACCTAACTACTGAAATCTTAACCGAACTGTGATGTCATAGTCTATCACCACTGATATCAAAGCCTCACAGTGATATCACAACTTCACGGTAACATCACCACCTCATAGTAATACCACAGCCTCTCTTATGACATCACAGCCTCAGTGTGACTGCACAGCCTCACCACTGATGTACTAACCTCACTGTGAAATCCAAGCATGACCACTGACATCACAGCCTCACTGATATCTCATAGAACCAGCACTGACATCAGAGCCTCACAGTGACATAACAGCCTCAGAGTGACCTCACTGCCTGCCTACTGACCTCACAGACTAACCTGTTTCATCATAGATTCATTATGACATCAATCTTGCCACTGACATCACAGCCACACTGTGACATCACAGCTTCCATGGTGATATCACCTCATGGTGACATGACAGCCCACAGCAACAAAAGCTTCACAGTGACATTACAGCCTCAGTTTGACATCACAGCCTCACTCATCACAGCACAGCCATACCTGTGACATCACCGTCACCACTGACATTAGTCAGAACACTGACGACAGCACTGTCACACCGATGACAACACAGCTTTTGACATCATAGCCTTACAAGTGTCACTGTCATATAATAGGTTCACCCCTGACATTCCAGGCTTATTGTGACATCACACCTTCACCAGTGCCATCATAGCCTTATTGTGACATCAGCATCACCACTAGTATCACAGCCTGACTGTACCAACCTAACCTCTCTGTGACATCACAACATCCCTGTATCATCAGAGTCTCTGTGTTATCATAGCCACACTGTGTCACCACAGCCTGACTGTGACTTTACAAGCTGACAGTAACTTCACAGGCTCACTGTGACATCACACACTTTCTGAGTCATCAGCCTTACCACTGACATACTAGCCTCATGGTGAGATCACACATGCACCTCTGACATACACTTACTGTGAAATCACACCTCAATGTAACATTATAGTATCACCACTGACATCCTAGGCTCACTGTGACATCAGCCTTGCCACTGACATCACAGACTCACTCAGACCTCACAGTTTCCACCATGACAGCACCAACTCCCTCTGACATCACAGGATCACAGTATCACCACAGCCACAAGGTGATATCAAAGACTCACGGAAGCATCACAGCCTAACCAGTGACATGCCAACCTCGCTGTGACATCCTACCCTCATCAATCACATCAGATGCATTCTGTTATCATAGCCTAACTGCCGCAGACCAGAGTCGCGGCCTCAAGACCAGGGCTGCCCAGGACCGGGCGGAGAACAGAACACACGCGGCTCCCTCTCGTCCGAGTGTATCCTGAACCCGTTTATTGAAACTTTCGTGACAACTTTTATACAGAAAATTTTGGGGTAAAGAATGTTGCACCTACAACAGACATACAATTTTCTAGTCAGCAAAAATCACCTTCAGGGTGGACATTTTTTCAAGAACCTAACCCATTGCTTCAGGGCAAAGGCACTTAACAGAAACATTCTCTCAGTATTTCCAAACTTATCTAATCTATAATGCTTCACCGGATAGCTATGGGGCTGAACCCACATTTTAACTGCTTTTTTAAAATACAGAGACAGAATGATCTCCTTTTGATTTTAGCAAGGAACATATTTTACAATTAACTATAGGAGTCCCCAACATCCCATAAGTCCCAGCATAAGCTTTGGCTGTTGGCCTCTCCAGGTTGATACTCTCAGTCAGGCAGGTCGACATAGGCACCAGGCATGGCAGCAGGTTCTAACTTGGGAAGATGCATGGGGCTCATGTAGTCTCTACTATACAAGCTTAAACTACATCTCTAAGGAGGCCTTGACTTGGATACTCAAGGCCCATAAGCTATAGCTGTTTCTGTCGATGGAGCACTGAGGTATGCACTGAAGAAAAACACTTAAGCAATATAATTATTAAAAGAATAACTTCTATAATAGCATCCTTCTATTCCTTTAATAGTAAGGTTGCTTATGTCTACCTTTGAGGAATTCCAGAAGTGTATTGCCATCATTTAGATGACCCATCTGTGAACCATGCATACTCCAAACCTGGGGTCCAGTCAGGCCCCATATGCCGAGGGTGTCTCTTTCGAGGGTGTCTCTTTCGGGGCGGAGGCGATCATTGGTGGGAGTGCACTCAGATGGTCCATCTCTGTGATTTCTCATAAGAGTGCTGTTTGGGGTAGGAAAGACACGGCCCCCTTTGCTTCTGACATGGATTCTCCCAGTTTGGATTGCAAATACCATCTCCAAGGGCAGTCTTGGCATCTAGACTTTCTGGCATGATGGTCTCTTCCTTGGCCTTCAGCCAGGGTAAGAGGGTATCACAGTTTCTTTTAAGGTTCTGGTGGACTGAGAGCATAGTACAAGACAAGAATTTCTGAGTTAGTACGTAGGTGGGAATTTTACCCACCTATGTTTTAAGACTCTAGAAGTTATTCTCTAATTTCCTTAAAATCAGTGCACACATTCTGATTAACAAGTCTACTTATTGTAAATGACGAGACATGAAATTTCTATTTAGTATTTGACTGAAACTTAAAAGGCAGGCTTCTTCTCTAGAACAGAGAGCAGGAAGCTAGTTCCAAAAAACCCTAAGAAAGGGCACTTCTAAATCCCAGAAGAATTCTTCCTGCCAGAGGCAAAACTTGAATTATCCCAAACAAAACCTAGGTAAAAATGCTTAGCACCTGTCCCTGGACTTTATTGTGGCATACCGAGAAATTCCTAGCACTTGCCCATGGGGTTACTGTGACCTTCCCAGGGAACAGGCTTTAGGCCTGAACTGGGAAGAAACACCAAGACCTGACAATTCCCATATTTTTCCTTATTTCTCTAAAATAAAGCCATGTCCTTATCCCAAAACATGTTACTTTGAATCCACCTTTTCCAAACTGAGACATATTCTACCAGATTAGTTGGATAGGAGCACAGCACCTAACCACTGAAATCACATCCTCACTGTGATGTCATAATCTCGTTCCACTGACATCACAATTTCACAGGCTGTGATATCACAGCGTCACTGATGACAATAGAGCCTCACTGTGACATACAGCCCCAACTCTGAGCTCATAGCCTCACAGTGATATGACAGCATCACTATGATAACACAGGCTCACCTCTGGAATTATTTCCCAAATGTGATGTCATAGTCTACTCACCAATGATATCTCAGCCTAACTGTGATATCACAACCTCATGATAACATCACTCTCCCACAGTGACATCACAGCCTCTCCTCTGACATTACAATCTCAGTGTGACTGCACAGCTTCACCACTGATGCCCTAAACTCACTGTGAAATCCAAGCATCACCACTGACATCACAGCATCACCAGTGACATCATAGAATCACTATGACATCTTTCTCACCACTGGCATTCCAGTCTTATTTTGACATCACACCTTCACTAGGGACATCACAGCCTCCTTGTGACATCAGCCTCACCACTAACATCACAGCCTCACTGTGCCATCAAAACCTCTCCAGTGACATCACAATATCACTGTCATCAAAGCCTCACTGTGACATTACAATCTGACAGTAACCTCAAAGTTTCACTGTGACAATAAAAAATCACAATGACATCAGCCTTGCCACTGAGATAATAGCCTCCTGGTAACATCATATACACACCTCTGACATAGACTCACTGTGACATCACAGCATCACCTCTGAGTTTATAGCCTCACTGTGACATGACAGCCTCACTGGGATATCACAGGTTCGCCTCTGAAACAATTGCCCAGCTGTGACATCACAGCATTGACTCTGATGTTATAGCCTCCCTGTTTCATCACAGCCTACCTAGACATCATAGACTCACCTCTGAAATCATAGCCTCACTGCCACATCACATTCTCTTCACTGACATCCTACCTAGCCTCACTATAACACCATAGCATCATCATTGACCTCACGTGCTCACTGTGACATGTCAGCCTTATGACTGAAATCACTCTCGCTTCTGATATCATAGCCTAACCACTAAAATCTTAGCCAAGCTGTGATGTTACATCTATCACCACTGATATTATAGCCCTACTGTTATATCACAACCTCACGGTAACATCACGGCCTCAATGTAACATCACAGCATCACCACTGACATCACAGCCTCACTGTGACCACAGTCTTGCCACCAACATCACAATTTCACTATGACCGCATAGCCTCCACTGTGACAGCACCAATATCCTGTGACATCAGAGGCTCACGCTGACACCATAGCTACATGGTGAAATCGAATCCTCACGGTGGCATCACAGCCTAACTCTGAATTCACAGCTTCAACTCTGAGGTTATAGCCTCACTGTAACATCAGAGCCTCACTATGATATCACGGGCTCACCTCTGAAATCATCGCCCACCTGTGAAATCACAGCATTGACTCTGACGTTAGAGCCTCATTGTTTTATCACAGCCTCACTATGACATCAAAGGCTCACTCCTGATATCATAGCCTTAATGTAATATCACACTCTGATCACTCACATCCCACCTAGCCTCACTATGGCACCACAGCCTCACCACTGATATCACAGATTAACTGAAACATGACAGACGCCCTGTAACACTACAGTGTCGCTATTGACATCACAACCTCACTGTGACATCGGAACTTCCCCAGTGACATCATAACCTCACAGCCTATCGTGATATCACAGCTATACCATGGATCAAAGCATCACTATGACATAAACCTTCACCTTTGATATCACAGCCTCACTGTGACATCACAGCTGAAGTTTAATACAATAAACTCACTGTGACATTAGAATATCTCCATTGACAATATAGCCTCACCAATGACATAGTCTCCCTGCGAAAGTACAATTGTTACAGACATCATAACCTCACTGTAACATCACAACCTAACTGTGATATCACAGCCACACTGTGTGAACACATCTAAACTGTGACATCACAGTCTCACTACTGATTGGACAGGCTCACCATTATATTACAGCCTCAACTATACATCACCACCTAACAGTGATGTCATAACCTCACCAGTGACATCATTGACTCCCTATGACATCTTTCTCACCATTGACATTCAAGCCTTATTGTGACATCACACCTTCACCAGTGATATCACCACCACATTGTGACATCAGCACCACCACTAACATCACAGCCACACTGTGCCATCAAAACCCCTCCAGTGACATCACAACATCACTGTGTCATCAGAGCCTCACTGTGACATCAGAGCCACAGTGTGTCCTCACACGCCTCCTTGTGACACTACAACCTGACAGTGACATCACAGCCTCACTGTGACATCAGACACTCACTATGACATCACTATTGCCACTGACATAATAGTCTCCTTGTGACATCACATAGAAACCTCTGACATAGCCTCACTGTTTCATCACAGCCACAATGTGACATCACAGCATCATCAGCCTTACCACTGACATACTAGTCTCATGGTGAGATCACACACGCACCTCTGACATACACTTACTGTGAAATCACACCTCAATGTGACATCACAGCATCACTAATGACATCATAGCCTCACAGTGACATCACCCTCACCACTGACATCACAGTCTCACTCTCCTCACAGCCTGCACCATGAAATCACCAACTCCTTGTGACATCACAGGATCACGGTAATACTACGTCCACATGGTGACCTAAAACCTCATGATGGCATCAAAGCCTCATTGTGACATCACAGCCTCATCAATGACATCAGCCTCACTTCTGATGTCACAGCCTAAGCAATGAAATCTCAGCCAAACTGTGATGTCATATTCTAATCACAACTGAAAGCACAGACTAAGTTTGACATCACAAACTTACTGTGCATCAGTCTTGCAACTAACATAATAGCCACATGGTGACATGACAAGCACACCTCTGACATAACCTTACTGTGACATCACAGCCTCACCTCTGATATCACAGACTTATTGTGACATAACAGGCTCACCTCTGAAATCACAGCATCAGTGATACCATGAACATCCTGCTTAGCATCGATATGATACCACAGCCTTATCACTGACATTTCAGGCTCTCAGTCACATGACAGCCTTAACAGTGACACGACAGCCTCTCTGTGGCATCATAGCCTTAGCAGTGACATGCTAGCCTCTCTGTGACATCATGCACTCACATCAGGCTGATTCTAACATCATATCCTAACCACTGAAATCACATCCTCAGTGTGTTGTCATAGTCTTGCTCTACTGATGTCACAGCCTCACTGTTATATCAAGGTATCACTGGTGACAACACAGCCTCACTGTGACACCACAACCTCATCTCTGAGGATATAGCCTCCCTATAATATGACAACCTCACTGTGACATCACAGGATCACCTGTGAAATCATTGCCAAGGCATGAAATCACAGCATCAACTCTGATATTGTAGGTTCAGTGTTTCATCACAGCCTAATTATGACATCAAAGGCTCACCTCTGAAATCATAGCCTCAATGCAACATCACACCCTCATCACTGAAATCCTACCCAGCCTCAGTATGACACCACAGCCTCACTGATGGCCTCACAGGCTCACTGAAATATGACAGTCTCCCTGTGACAACACAGTGTCGCTATTGACATCACACCTCACTGTGACATCACACCTTCACTTGTGACATCACAACCTAAGAGTGACATAACATTCGAGCAGTTACATCACATACTTATTCTGATATCACAGCCATACCATGCCTTCACAGCATTACAGTCACCTATAGCTTCGCCTCTGACTTCGTAGCCTCACCTTGACATCACAGCCTGAGTTTGACACAGTAAACTTACTGTGACATCAGAGCCTCGCCAGTGACAATGGAGTCTCACCAATGACATAGTCTCCCTGTCAAAGTACAGTCACTACAGAATCATAACTTCCCTTTGGCATCACAACCTTATTGTGACATCACAGCCACACTTTGCTGGCACAGCCTCACTGTGACATTACAACCTCACCACTGATATGACATTCTCACTGTGATATTACAGACTCACTAGTCCCACCATGGCCTCATGGAGCCATCATAAGCTTCACGATGACATCACAGCCACACTGTGACATCACAACCTCACCACTGATATCCTACCTAGTCTTACTATGACACCACAGCCTCATCTCTGACATCTTAGGCTCACAGTCACATGACAGCCTCAATAGTGACACCACAGCCTCGCTGTGGCATCACAGCCTCACCAGTAACATCTCAGCCTCACTGTGAAACCTAAGCCTTATCACTGACCTCATCAACACTTCTGACATCATAGCATAACCACTGAAACCTCAGCCAAACTGTGATTTCATAGTCTATCTCTACTGTTATCACAGCCTTACTGTAATATATCAACCTCATGATAACATCACAGCCTCTCTTCTGACATTGCAGCCACGGTGACTGCACAGCTTCACCACTGATTTACTAAACTCACTGAGAAATCCAAGCATCACCCCACACATCACAGCCTCACTGATATGTCATAGTTTCAGCCTTGACATAGAGAGCCTCACTGCAACATCACAGACTCACTGTGAGAGACTCACCTGTTATATCATGGCATCATGGTGAAATCAGCATTGCCACTGACATCACTGCCTCACTGTGATATCATAGCCTCACCTTTGCCATTACAGCCATACTGTGAACATCACATCTTCAACAGTGAAATCACCTCATGGTAACTTGACAGCCCAGAATGACATACAACCTTCACAGTGACATAACAGACTCAGTATTACATCATGGTGTCACCAGTGACAGCACAGCCCCACATGTGACATCAGCATTGCCACTGACATTAGTCAGAACACTGATATCACTGGCACACCAGTGAAAACACAGCCTTTGGCATCACAACCTCACCAGTGTCACTGTCACATAACAGATTCTCTATTGACATCACTGCCTCACCAATGACATCATAGACTCACTATAACATCTTTCTCACCACTGATTTTCCAGCCTTGTGACATCACAGTCTCACCAGTGATATGCCAGCCTGTCTGTGACATCATACCATCATTACTCAAATCAGACTCATTCTGATACTTCAGCCTAACCACTGAAATCACATCCTCACTGTGATGTCATAGACTTGCTGCACTGACATCATGGCCTCACTGTAAATCACGGCATCACGGGTGACAACATAGCCTTACTGTGACATCACAGCGTCACCTCTGAGGTTATATCCTCACGATGAAATGACAGCCCCACTATGACAACAGAGAAACACTCCTGAATTCATTGCCAAACTGTGATATCACAACATCAACTCACATCATAGCCTCAATGTTTCATCACAGCATCACTATGACATCACAGGCTCACCTCTGAAATCATAACCTCAGTGTGACATCACACCCTCATCACTGACATCCTACCTAGCCTCACTATGACACCACAGCCTCACTGCTGACCTCATAGGCACATTGAAACATAGCAGCTTCAGCTTCCCTGTGACACCCATAGTGTAGACTAACAGTGACCTCACAGCCTGCTCACTGACACCACATGCTCACCTGTTATATCAAAGCCTCAATTTGACATCAGTCTTGCCACTGACATCACAGTCTCACTGTGACATCACACTTTTCAGAGTGATATCAGCTCATAGTGACATGACAGCCCACAATCATATAAAAACTTCAAAGTAATACACAGACTCAGTGTGATATCACGACCTCACCACTGACAGCATAGCCTCATCTGTGAAATCATTGTTGTCACTGACATTAGTCAGAACACTGATATCACTGTCACACAAGTGACAACACAGCCTTTCACATGGCAGCCTCACCAGGGTCACTGTCATGTAATAGTTTAAACACTGACATCAGAGCCTCACCAGCGACATCATAGACACACTATGACATCTTTCTCACCACTGATATTCTAGACTCACTGTGACATCACACCTTCATCAGTGACATCACAACCTCGCAATGACATCAGCCTCACCACTAACATCACAATCTCACAGTGCCATCCAAACCTCTCCAGTGACATCACAACATCACTGTGTCATCAGAGTCTCACTGTGACATCATAGCCACACTGTGTCTTAACAGACTCACTTTGACATCACAAACTCACTGTAACATCACAACTTCCCCATTGACATCACAACCTCACAGTGACATCACAACCATAATGAGCAATCAAACATCACTGTCACATAAACATTGATTTCTGACATTATAACCTCACTATGACCATACTCTCACCAGTAATATGACAGACTCACCATGATATCACAGCCTCACCAGTTATATCACATTATCAATGCTACATCTCATCCTCATCTCTCACATGAGTCTCACTTTTGAAATCACAGCCAAACTACAGACCTCACAGCTGCAGTGTGAAATCACACCTTCTTTGTGATACTACTGCTTCATGGTGACATCACAGACACACAGTGACATCACACCCTCACCACTGGCATCCTGCCTAGCCTTACTATGACACCTCAGCCTCACCACAGATAGAACAGGCTCACAGTGATGTGACAGCTTCAGCAGTGACATAATAACCTTTTACATCATAAACAGTGACACCACAGTCTCATATGTTACATCACTGTCTCATTGTGATATCAATCTTCCCACAGATATCTCAGCCTCACAGTGACTTCATAGCCTCAATGTGACCTTACAGTGTAACCTTTCAGATCAAAGACTCACCTGTTACATCATAGCTTCATGGTGAAATCAGCCTTAACACTGACATCACATCTTCAACAGTGACCTCACAGCCTCACTGTGACATCACAGCCTTTCTGTGACATCACAGCCTCATAGTGATATTTCAGATTCACATTGATATTATCGGCTCACTGTGGTATTATTGCCTCATTTCTGACATCACAGACTCATTGTGACATCACAGCCTCACTGCAATATAAGAGGCTAACCTCTAAAATCATAGCATCAGTGCTACCTCGAACATCCTGCTTAGCCTTGCTATGATACCACAGCTTCATCGCTGACATCTCAGGCTCACGGTCATATTACAGCCTCAACAGTGACATCACAACCTCACAGTGACATCATAACTTCCACAGTGACATCTCCACCTCAGAGTAGCATCACAGCCATACTGTGCCATCAAAGCATCAATGTCACATAGACATTCACCTCTGACATCATATGCTCACTATGACTTCACTGTCTCAGTTTGACAAAATAAACTCACTGTGACATTAGAGCCTCACCAGTGATGATACAGCTTCACCAATGAGATAGTCTCCCTGCGTGAGCATAGTCACTACTGGCATCACAACCTCACTGTGACATCACAACCTCACTGTGACATCACAACCTCACTGTGACATCACAGCCACACTGTGCAGGCACAGCCTCACTGTGATATTACAATATCACCACTGATAGGACATGCTCACCGTTATATTACAGCCTCACCAGTGACACCACAGCCTCATGGGGACATCATAACCTCTCTGTGGCATCATAGCCTCACCAATTATATCACATTGTCAATATGACATTTCAGCCTCATCTCACACATGAGATACACATCTGAAATCATAGCCTAACCATAGACCTCACAGCGGAACTGTGATATCACAGTCATACTCTGACATCACAGTGGTGCTGGGATATCAGAGCCTAACCACTGGTATCCTACTTAGCCTTACCATGACACCACATCCTCACCACAGTTAGCAGAGGCTCACAGTGACATGACAGACTCAGCAGTAATAGCCTTTGACATCATAAAGAGTGACACCCCAGCATCCCATGTTACATTGCTGCCTCATTGTGACATCAATCTTCCCTCACATGTCACAGCTCCACTGTGACCTTACAGTCTAACCTGTTACATCATAGACTCACATGTTACATCATAGCCTCATGGTGAAATCAGCCTTGCCAGTGACATCATATCTTTCACAATGACCTCACAGTATCACTGTGACATCACAACCTGTAATGTCACAGTCTCACAGTGTCACCACAGCTTCACAGTGATATCACAGCCTTACTGTGGCATTATAGCCTCATTTCTGACATTACAGCCTCACTGTGACATCACAGTATCATGGTAACATGACCTCCTCTGAAATCACAGTCTCAGTGTGACTGCATAGCCTCAACACTGATGTCCTAACCTCACTGTGAAATCCAAGCATCACCCCTAATATTACAGCTTCACTGACATCTCATAGAATCAGCCCTGACATCAGAGCCTCACTGCAACATCACAACCTCACAGTGACCTCACAGCCTGCTCACTAACACCATTGGCCCACCTGTTATATCATAGATTCATTGTGACATCAGTCTTGTCATTGACATCACAGCTTCACTGTGAAATCCCAACATCAAGAGTGGTATCACCTCACAGTGACATGACAGCCCACAGTGACATACAACCTTTACTGACATCACAGCCCCACCAATGACATCACAACCTCATGGTGATATCACACTCATTGTAACATTACAGTCTCTCCTCTCATATCACACCCTTAGTGTGAATGCACATCCTAAACTCACTGTGAAATCCAAGCATCACCCCTAAAGTCACAGCCTCACTGACATCTCATAAAATCAGCCCTGAAATCAGAGCCACACCGTAAAACATAGCCTCACAGGGACCTCAATTTCTGCCCATGGACAACACAGGATCAACTGTTACATTATAGCCTCATTGTGGCATCAGTCCTACAACTGCATCACAGCCTCACTGTGACATCACTGCCACATCAGTGACAACACAGCCTTTGACATCACAGCCTCACCAGTGTCATTGTCACGTAATAGCTTCACCACTGACTACATAGCCTCATCAGTGACATCAAAGACTCACTATGCCATCTTTATCACCAATGACATTCAAGTCTTATGTGACATCAAACCTTCACCAGTAATATCACAGCCTCATTGTGACATCAGCTTCAACACCAACATCATAGCCCCATTGTACCAACCAACCACTGTGTCCTCACAGCATCACTGTGACATAAAACCTGACAGTGACATCACAACCTCACTGAGACATCACAAACAGCCTTGCCACTCACATCACAAACTTACCAGTGAAAGTACAGCCTCACTTGTGACATCAGCATTGCCACTGACATTTGTCAGAACACTGACATTTGTCAGAACACTGACATCATTGCCACAAAGTGACAACCCAGCCTCACCACTCACCTCAGAGACTCACTGAAGCATGACAGCCTCCCTGTGACACCACAGTGTCTCTATTGACATTACAACCTTAATGTGACATCACGACCTCATTGTGACATCAAAGCCATATTGTGCCATCAAACTATCCCTGTCACATAAAGCTTCTAATCTGATATTCTAGACTCACTGTGAAATCAGAGCCTCAGTTTGACACAATAAACTGAATGTGACGTGAAAGCCTCACCAGTGAAAATACAGCCTCACCTGTGAGTCTCCCTGTGAAAGCACAGTCACTATTGAGGTCACAACCTCACTGTGACATCACAACCTCCATGTGACATGACAGCCACACTGTACCAACACAGCATCACTGTGACATCACAGTGTCATCACTAATAAGACAGGCTTACTGTTAAATTACAGCAGCACCATAGACAACACAGCCTCATGGTGACATCATAAACTAACTGTGACATCACAGCCTCACAAGTTATATCACATCACCAATGTGACATTTCATCCTCATTTCTCACATCAGTCTCACTTCTGAAATCACAGCCTAACCAGTGACCTCACAGCTGCACTGTGACATCAAAGCTTCACCAATGACATGCCAGCCTCATTGTGACATCATAACCTCATCACATCAGCCTCATTCTGATGTCACAGCATAACCACTGAAATCACATCTCTCTGTGATGTCATAGTCTTGCTCCACTGTAATCACAGCCTCACTGTGACAACACTGCCTCATTGTTTCATCCCAGCCTCATTGTGACATCAAAGGCTTACCTCTGAAATCATAGACTCAATGCAACATCATACCTTCATCGTTGACATCCTACCTATCCTCACTATGGCACCACAGCCTCATCACTGACTTTATTGGCTCACTGAACATGACAACCACCTTCTGACACCACAATGTTGCTATTGACATCACAACCTCACTGTAACATCACAACTTCCCCAGTGACATAATAAATTCACAGTGTCATTGCAACCTCACAGTGACATCATAGCCTCATTGTGACATCACAGCCATATCATGCCATCAAAACATCACTGTGACATAAACCTTCATCTCTGACATCATAGCCTCACTGTGACATCATAGCCTCAGTTTGACACAATTAACTCACTGTGACTTTAGTGCCTCACCAGTGACATAGTCTCCCTGTGAAAGCACAGTCACTACTGACATCACAACCTCATTGTTACATCACAGTGACACTGTGCCAACACAACCTCACTCACAGCATCAGCGCTGATACGTCTGGCTCACTGTGAAATTACAGTTTCACCAGTGACACCACAGCCTCATAATGATATTATAGCCTCACAGTGGGATCACAGCCTCACCAGTTATATCACAATGTCAATGTGACATCTCAGCCTCCTCTCTCACATCAGTCTCAAAGTCTCACTGTGACATCACAGCCTCACTGTGACATCATAGCCTCATCACTGGTATCCTATCTAGCCTTACCATGATAGCACAGCTTCACCTCAGATGGCACTGGCTCACAGTGATGTGACAGCCTATGTGACAGCCTCAGCAGTGACATCATAGCCTTTGACATCATAAACAGTGACATCACAGACTCACATGTTACATCACTGCCTCATTGTGACATCAATCTTCCCACAGATATCATAGCCTCATTGTCACCTCACAGTCTAACCTGTCACATCATAGACTCACCTGTTACATCATGGTCTCATGGTGAAATCGGCTTTCCCATTGACATCACATCTTCCACAATGATCTCACAGCCTCACTGTGACATAATAACCTCTCTGTGATGTCATAGCCTCATAGTGACATCATAGCTTCACTGTGATATCACAGCCTCACCTTGGGATTATAGCCTCATTTCTGACATCACAGCCTCACTGTGCCATCACAGCCTCACCCCTGACATAACAGCCTCTCTGTGACTGTAATGGTTACTCCTAACTTGCTGTGAGAGAGCACCCAAAGTCAAACATCTTAAAGGAGAAAGGGAGATTTATTCAGCTTACAATTCCAGAGGGGAGGTACAATCTGTCAAAACAGAGGTGGCATAGTCAGCTGGCCAAAGCTGGAGGAGACTATGTCACCGCAGACATCTTGGAAGCAGAGCTCTGCAGACTGCTTGCAGCAAAGGCAGATTTTTCCTGAAGGTAGGGTGGGACTAATCCACCTCAAAACCACCCCTTGTCACTGCCTTTCTCTAGCAAAGCTCCACCTCTCATGATGCCATGACCTTGCCAAATACATGAGACTGTGAGGAAATATTTCAAACCATGACACTCCACCCCTGGATCCCACAGGCTCATTGTAATCTCATTATATGAACTGTACTCAGTCCAACTTTAAAAGTTTTCATAGACTCCATCAGTAGTCCCAACAGTGTCCAAAGTCCAAAGTCTCCTGTAGAATCAAAACACAAGTTCCATACTTTCAACATACAATGGCACAGAATAAACATTACCATTCCAAAAGGAAGGAATGGGGGCATATCCAGGAAAGTCTGCAGGACTGAAAATCAGCAGGACAAACTCCAAATTTTGTAGTGCTAAATCCAACAGGTAAGCCTCTCCTTGAAATCATCTCAGTTACAAAGGGCATTGGTTCCACACCTCCAATGCAGCTGCCCATAGAATACATTGCTCCCTTGATCTGACTCCTCCAATTGTATAAAGCTCTCCTTGACACATGTCCAGCGTTGTCTCTGGAATCTCTAACATCTTTACTTCTCAATGGCAAATGAGGCTTTAACTCCACAGCACAAACTTCCCTTCTTGGGCCTCTAAACTGAAGACTTCCTGCCACATGCTGCCTGGCTTCCATCATTTTTTGAAATCTTAGAGGAGGACTCCACCATCTACTCCCTCTTGCATCCTTGATGCCTCTAAAACCAGAACCACATGGATGACATTGCCAAGACTGGCCCCCTTCAATCACAACTGATTCCATTTCTCTATGCTGATCATGGGGAAAAGCTCTTTCACAACTAGACAGTTGTTTTATAGAAGTGGATCCTTGCTTTGGAACTCTACCCTTTAGCTCATTTCTTCTAAAAGGATTTGCGTGCCTATGTATGGGAGCCTTCTCTGAGGATCTTGCCCTCAAGATAGAGCCTCTCCTATTATCCAAATTGAGAGTAGGCTTTGATTTACAAATGGAGCTGATCTCTTTAATAGCCATTTTGTTCCCTGCTTCTTCCTGGTTCAAGTCTTTAAGTTTGACTTTGTACTTTTCATCATTAGATCTTACAGTTTTTGCTTCTTCCAGCCTGATACTTTGCTCTTTTTCATAACTCTGAAGATAACTAAAAAGTAGCCATATCACATTGTCAAGACTATGTGAAATATCCTCTGCCAAGCACTCCAGCTTAACTTCAGGCAAGCTTCCAGGACAAGGGTAAAACTTCACTAAATTCTCCGACAATATATGACTCTATGTGTTACTTGTCCAGTTGCAAACACAGTCTCTGTTTCCCTCTGGTCTGGACCATCACAAGCTGGGTTTCCACTGTCTGTGTCTCTCACAGCATTGCTCTTCTCTGAGCTTTCACAAGAAGCGCCCACGCCAAGATGAAAAGAGTTTCCCAGCACAAAGTCCCAAAGTTCTCCATATTTCTCCCAACAAATAGCTCCAAAAGCACACTAGCTACATAACAGCATTGGCCATACTGCTGGGTACCAACTTCTCTCAGTTCACAAACAATTTGACGTTGTGGTATCAGTTGTTCTTAATCTCACACCAATACCCCTCTCCTGGTACTAATTTCTGTAATGGTTACTCATAGCTATTGCTGTGAGAGAGCACCCAAAGTCAAGCAAATATTAAGGGAGAAAGGGACATTTATTTAGCTTACAGTTCCAGAGGGTAGGTACAGTCTTTCAAAGCAGAGCAGTGTGGCTGGCTGCCCAAAGCTGGAGGAGACAAAATCACCATAGGCATATTTGAAGCATAGAACTGCAGACTGCTTGTAGCAAAGGCAGATTTCTCCTGGAGGTAGGGTGGGACTAATCCACCTCAAGACCCACCCCTTGTGGACTGCAAGGCTCCACCTGTCAAGGTGCCATGACCTTGGTAAATACATGAGACTGTGGGGGACATGTTTCAAACCATGACAGTGACATAACAGGCTAACCTCTGAAATCATAGCATCAGTGACACCTCGGATATCCTGCCTAGCCTCGTTATGACACCACAGCCTCATCAGATATCTCAGGCTCATGATCACATGACAGCCTCAACAATGACACCACAGCCACAATGTGGCATCACAGCCTCACCAGTAACATCCCAGCCTCACTGTGAAATTGTGGACTCATCACTGATATCAGCATCACTTCTGACATCACAGCCTAACTACTGAAATCACCACTGAACTGAATTGTCATAGTCTATCAACACTAATATAATCTCACTGTGATATCACAACTTCATGACAACAAAACAGCCTTCAAGTGACATCACAGCCTCAATGTGATATCACAGCATCAACAGTGACATCATAGCCTCATTGAAACAACAGGCTTGCCACAGACATCACAATCTCATTATGACTTCACAGCCTCCACTGTGATATCACCAACTTTCTATGACATCACAGGCTCATGGTGATACCACAGCCATACGGTGACATCAAAGCATCATGGTGGCATTACAGTATCATTGTGTCATCACAGCCTCAACTCAGAGGTTTTAACTTCGCTGTGACATCAGATCCTCACTATGATATCACAGGTTCAGCTCTTCCTTCATTACCTAACTGTGAAATCCCAGCATCGACTCTGACGTTAGAAACTCACTGTTTCATCATAGCCTCACTACGACATCACAGTCTCACCTCTGAAATCATAGCCTGATATGACATTACACCCTCATCATTGACCTAGCCTACTTAGCCTCACTATGGCTCTATGCCTCACCACTGACCTCACAGGCTCACTGAAACATGACAGCCTCCCTGTGACACCACACTGTCACTATTGACATCACAACCTCACCATGACATCACAACTTCCCCAGTGACATCACAGCCTCACAGTGACATCACAGCATCATTGTGACATCACAGCCATACCATGACATCAAAGCATCACTGTGACATAAAGCTTCACCTCTGACATCATAACCTCATTGTAACATCACAGCATCAGTTTAACACAATGAACTCACTGTTACATTAGAGCCTCAGCAATGCCAATACAGCCTCACCAATAACAAAGTCTTTCTGTGGAAGCAGAGTCATGACCGACATCACAATCTCACTGTGACATCACAGTCTCACTGTGCCAACCCAGCCTCACTGTGAAATCACAGCCTCACCACTGATATGACAGGCTCACCATGATATTATAGCCTCACAAGGAACACCAAAGCCTCATGGTGACATCATAACCTCACTGTGGCATCACAGCCTCACCAGTTATATCAACATCTTAGCCTTATCTCTCACATCAGTCTTGCTTCTGAAATCACAGTCAGCCTCAGTGTGACATCACAGCCTCACTGTGACATCAATGCCATACTGTGTCCCCATAGCCTCACTATGAAATTACAACCTGACAGAGACATCACAGCCTCACTGTGACATCACGAACTCCCTTTGACATCAGCCTTGCCAGTAACATAATAGCCTCAAGGTGACATCACATACACACCTCTGACATGGCCTTACTGTGACTTCACAGCCTCACTGTGACATCACAACCTTTCTGTGATGTCACAGCCTCACTGTGACATCACAGCCTCACCTCTGACAACCCAATCTCATTGTGACATAACAGGCTAACCTCTGAAATTATAGCATCAGTGGCACCATGGGCATCCTTCCTAGCCTTGCTATAACTCCACAGCCTCATCATTGACATTTTAGGCTCACTGTCACATGACAGCTTCAACAGTGACACCACAGCCTCGCTGTGGCATGACAGCCACACCAGTAACAGCCCAGCCTCACTATGACATCTCAGCCTCATCACTGACATCATCCTCACTTCTGACATCACAGGCTAACAACTGAAGTCTCAGCTAAACTGTGATGTCATAGTCTAACACCACTGATATCACAGCCTCTCTGTGATATCATAATCTCTTGATAACATCACAGCATCACAGTGATATCCCAGCCTCTCCTCTGACATCACAGCCTCATTGTTACTGCACAGCCTCACCAATGACTTCCTAATCTCACTGTGAAATCCAAACATCACCCCTGACGTCACAGCCTCACTGACATCTCACAGAATCAACCCTGACATCAGAACCTCACTGCGACATCACAGCCTCACAGTGACCTCACAAGCTGTCCACTTGTGACACTATCGATTCAGGGAATCCCTAGACCAGGCTTCCGAATCCAGGAGGTCTGGGTACAGACAAGCCTGAACAAGTATGGACATGCTCCAGACATGTCCCAATAGAGGAACCAAAGAGGCAGAGGATGGACAACCAATGGGCAGGAGGGATGAAGAACCAATGGGATGGAAGGATGAACAATCAATGGAAAGGAGGGATGAACAACCAATGGGAAGCAGCCATCTAACCTGGACACCTAGGAAATAGCTAAATGATTGGTGTCTGCTCTCCCCCTCCACCTGAGTGGAGAGGTGGCCACAACTGATTGGACCCCAACCATATATAAGCCCTAACACTTCCTTAATAAAGCTGAGTCTGCAGCCAACTTGTCCTCTGCCTGCTGCTTCTCGCCTGACTCCCGGGATCTGGGTGGTGACCCTGTTGTTGGCTTGCCCATTTGCCTCAAACCCACAAGGCCCCTGCCATTTCTCCTCTTCTCCCTGGCTGCCTGGCAGGGATTCGGCAACATCTGGCACTCCAACATGGGGTGGTGCTGGTTCGATGTAGACAAGACACTCATTCTGGTAAAGTTCGGTGAGCAGCCCCTTTGGTTTTGTGTTCTGTGTATTTATGTCGCCTGAAGGTGAGCAGATGGCCCCCTCCTCTTCCCTTTTCCCTGTTTGTCCTTAGGAACACAATTGCTCACTTGATTTGCTGATGATCAAGGAGTACCTCTTAATGCAATTGCTTGTTTGATTTCCCCACGATCAAAGAGCCCCTCTAAAACAATGCTTTTTCAGGTGAGTTCACATGAAAAATTGGTCCCCTCAGAACTCAGAGCCCAGGTTAGATTATATTGAAATGGCCTGAATGGGGGCATATGGCCTAGAGGAGTAACAAACCCCTAAAATTCCTCACTAAGCACAGGTCTCTTAGATCCAAAATACCTCTGCAAATGTCCTGCACTAGGTCTCTCCTTGGATGATGGTTACCTTTTTAGGAGTTGTTTTCACTTTCACCTTGGTTCTTGTCATTGCTTTTTATTTTTTGTGCTTTTTCGCCTTGCCCACTCGATTCCTAGTCATCTTTGCTCCATTAGGTAACCTTTCCTCCCCGTAATTAGTAACTTACTACCCCATCAGAAGGCACACTAGCTGACTTCCCTTAAGGCTTTACTACACTTATGTAGGATAAAAGTGATGCTGAAGGACTTAGATTTTTGGGAGAAAGTATTATAGCCTTGCTGTGACATGAAAGCCTCACTATGACATCACAGGTACACATCTGAAATGATTGCCCAACTGTGACATCACAGCATCAATTCTGATGTTAGAGCCTCACTGTTTCATCACAGCTTCGCTATGACATCATGTGTTCACCTCTGAAATCATAGCCTCAATGCCCCATCACTGACATCCTACATAGCCTCGCTATGATACCACAGCCTCACCACTATCCTCACTGACTCACTGAAACATGACAACCTCCCTGTGAAACCTGCTACTTCTCTCCTGACTCCCAGGTTCTGGGATTTGGCAACACCCACTGACACCACAAGCTCACCTGTTACATCATAACCTCATTTTGACATCAGTCTTGCCACTGACATCACAGCCTTACTGTGACATTACAACTTCCAATGTGATATCATGTCATGGTGACGTGACATCTGTTGCAGTCAGCCTGCATGGTTGCTGATAAATGACCATCAAACGACTTAAGGGAACAAGGAGTTCACTTTCTTATGACAGTCCGGTTACAGTTCTCAGTGCAGCTTGATGAGAGAGCACTCACCAACACCAGTGCCAAGGGAACTGGCCACACCATCACTGCATAATGGCTGAGAGATAGACAATCCTTACTTGCTAGACCAGCATGTCTGGCCAAGTATACAGAAGGATGCCCCCCCTCTCAACCAGCTCTCTGTGATTTATCCAGGCCCTAATCCCACCCACCATGGGCTGGGTCTTTCCCAGCAGCTAGACAATCTCCTTCAGGTTTGCTCTGGGCTTAACTCAACCATCAATTCTCCACAACTGTGCCCAGAGCTCAAACCCTCAAAAGTTAAGTTGACACCTGTGTTTAACTATGACACTCCATCCCTTGTCAACTTGACACAAAAACAATAGCACTTTTAAACTGTAACCTTTCTTTGTCCCTGCAGATGTTAAAAAATATAAATACATTGCATGGATAAATTTAAAATGTGCTCTCATTAAAAGTTCAGTTCCAACATTTTAAAAGTTCAAAGTTCTTAACCTTCTTAAATTAGAAATAAGTTAAATACTTTAAAACAGATAAACATTAAAACAGAACGATTTTAAACAAGAAAACATTAAAAAGATCAAAGTCCAGAAAAAAATCCGCATCCTTCACTTCAATATCCAGCCAAGCCTGCCAGTAAGCTGAGGTAGTCAATGATGGCCGCCAGCAGCCGAGGCAGTTCCAACGATGGCTTCCAATAGCTACCTGCTCAGTTCGGTAGTCAAGTGGGTGATGGTTGAAGGCTGGAGAACTCCTAGTCGAAGGCTAGAAGGTTGAAGAAGCCAGGCGGCCTGAAGGAAGAACGATTCCTAGCACAGCTGCAAGAAGGTGTCCGTTCTCCTTGGTGGCTTCTTTTTATATGATGCAGTATTGGGAGAATCCTTTGAGATCTTTGGAGTTCTGATAGTATCTGGGGCATGTATAATCCTTTCAAGTAGTCTCAGTTGATCCTTTCCAGAGGTGGTCTCCGCCCAGCTTAGTTAATACCGGGTGTGTCAAGTTGACACCCAGGCTAAACTATCATAACATCCCACAGTGAAATACAACATTCACAGTGACATCACAGCTCAGTGTGACATTACGGACTCACCAGTGATAGCACAGCCTCACCTGTGTTACTATTGACATCACAAACTCACTGTGACATCACAACTTCCCCAGTGACATCACAACCTCACAGTGACATCACAACCTCATTGTGACATCAGAGCCATACTATGCCATCCAAGCATCACTCAGAGGTGACATAAAGCTTCACCTCTGATATCATAGTCTCACCGTGACATCACAACCTAAGTTTGACACAATAAACTCACTGTGACATTAGAGCCTCAAAAGTGAGAATACTGCCCCACTAATGATATAGGTTCCCTGTAAATGCACGGTAACTACTGATATCACAACCTCACTGTGACATCACAACTTCACTGTGACAACGCAGTCACACCATGTCAACACAGCCACACTGTGACATCACACCCTCACTACTGGTATCCTACCCAGCATTGCCATAGCATGATAGCCTCCAAACAGATAGAACAGGCTCATAGTGACATGACAACCTTAGCAGTAACATCATAGCCTTTGACATCATAAACAGTGACATCCCAGCCTCACAAGTTACTTCACTACCTCTTTGTGATCAATCTCACCACACATATCACAGCCTCACAATGACCTCACAGATTCACTGTGATTTCACAGTCTAACATGTTACATCATAGACTCACCTGTTGCATCGTAGCTTCATTGTGACATCACCACCTCACCAGTGACAGCACTCCCTCACCAGTGACATCAGTATAACCACTGACATTAGTCAGAACACTGACATCACTGCCACACCAGTGACAACACAGTCTTTGACATAAACAGGCTCATCAGGGTCACTGTCAAGTAATAAATTCACCATTGACATAGCCTCACCACTGACATCATTGACTCACTATGACATCTTTCACACTACTGACATCACAGCCTCCTTGTAACATCAGCACCACCACTAACATCACAGCTTCACTGTGTCATCAAAACCCCTCCTGTGACATCACAACCTTAATGTGTTGTCAGAGGATCACTGTGACTTCATAACCACACTGTAGCCTCACAGACTCATGACTCACTGTGACATTAATACCTGACAGTGATATCATAGCCTCACTGTGACTTCACAATCTCTCTGTGACATCAGCCTTGCCTGTTACATAATAGCCTTATGGTGACATCACATACATATTTCTGACATAGCCTCAATGTGACAACACAGCATCACCAATGACATCATAGCCTCATTGTGACATCATCCCTGGCACCAACGTCACTGTCTCACTGTGACATCACAACTTCCACCGTGTCATTACCAAATCTCTGTTGACAGCATAGGTTCACGCTGGCAGCAAAGCCACATGTGACATCAAAGCCTCATGGTGGCATCACAGCCTCAGTGTGACATCACAACCTCAACTCAGATTATAGCTTCACTGTGACATCAGGGACTTACTATGACATCTCAGGCTCACCTAGGAATTCATTGCCCAAGTATGACATCACAGCATTGCCTTTGATGTTATAGCTTCCCTGTTTTATCATAGCATCACTATGACATCACAGGCTGACCTGCAAAATCATAGCCTCAAAGTGACATCACATCCTCATCACTGACATCCTCCCTGGCCTCAGTATAGCTCCAGAGCCTAACAACTGACTTCACAGGCTCACGGAAACATGGCAGCTTCCCTGTGATACCATGGTGTCGCTATTGACATCACAACCTCACTGTGACATTATAACTTCTCCAGTGACATTACAGCCTCACAGTAATATCATATCCTCATTGTGACATCACAGCAATATCGTGCCAACAAAGAAGCACTGTGACATAATTAAACTTTGACAGAATAAACTTATTGTGACATTAGAGCCTCACCAGTTCAGTACAGCCTCACCAAAGACATAGTCTCCCTGTGAAAGCATAGTCACTATTGACATCACAATTTCACTGTGACATCACAGCCTCATCACTGATAGCACAGGCTTATCACTGATAGCACAGACTTACCGTGATATTACAGCACCATCAGTGACACCAAAGCCTCATGGTGACATCATAAATTCACTGTGGCATCACAGCCTTACCAGTTATATCACATCATCAATACAACATCTCAGTTTCATATCTCACAAAAGTCTCACATCTGAAATTACAGATGAACTGTGATATCACTGCCTCACTGTGACATCACAGCCACACAGTGATATCACAGCCTCACCACTGGTATCCTACCTAGCCTTACCATACCACAGCCTCACCACAGATAGCACAGACTCAGTGATGTGACAGCCTCAGCAGTGATATCACAGCCTTTTACCTCATAAACAGTTACTCCACAGCTTCACATGTTACATCACTGCCTCACTGTGACATCAAAGTTCCACAGGTATCACAGCCTCACTGTGACCTCACAGTCTAACCTGTTACATTATAGACTCACCTGTTCCATCAAAGACTCATGGTGAAATTAGCATTGCCACTGACATCACATTTTCTCCAGTAACTTCACAGTGTCACTGTGATATCACAACCTCTCTACGATGTCATACCCTCACTGTGATATTACTGCCTCATTGTGACAGCACAGCCTTATTTAGTCATCCTAGCCTCATAGTGACATCACAGCTTCATTATGAAATCACAGCCTCACTGTGGCATTATAGCCTCATTTCTGATATCATGGTCTCATCAGTGACAGCAAAACCTCATCTGTAATATCAACATTGCCATGGACATTAATCAGAACACTGACATCACTGCCACACCAGTGATAACACAACTTTGACATCATAGCCTCATCAATGTCACTGTCATGTAATAGGTTCTACACTGACATCAAAGCCTTACCAGTGACATCATAGACTCACTATGACATCTTTTTCACCACATTTATTCCCGACTTCTTGTGACATCACATATTATACAGTGACATCGAAAACATCTCTGACATCAGAACCTCACTGTGACTTCATAGGCACACTGTGTCCTGACAGCCTCCCTGAAATATTTACAACCTGACAATGACATCGTAGCCTCTCTGTGACATCACAATCTGTGACATCAGCCTTGCCTCTTACTTAAAAGCCTCATGGTGACATCACATATACACCGCTGACATAGCCTCGCTGTGAATTCTGCCTCAGTTGAACAACAGAGCATCAACAATGACATCATAGCCTCATTGTGACATCAAGCCTCAGTTTGAAACAATAAACTCACTATGACAGTATAGTCTCCAGTGATAACAGAGAATCCACAATGACATAGTCTCCCTGTGAAAGCACAGTCACTACTGACATCACAACATCACTCTGCTATCACAACCACACTGTTCCAACACGCCTCACTGTGACATCACAGCCTCACTACTGATAGCACTGGCTCACCGTGATATTACAGCCTCACCAGTGACACCATAGCCTCATTTTGACATCATAAAATCATGGTGGCATCACAGCCTCACAATTTATATCACATCATCAATGTGACATCTCAGCTTCATCTCTCACATCAGTCTCACATCTGAAATTACAGCCTAACCACTGAACTTATAGGTGCACTGTGACATCACAGCCTCATTGAGACATCACATCCTCACAGTGACATCACAGCCTCACAGTGACATCATAGCCGCACTGCAACCTCAGAGCCTCACCACTGGTATCCTGCCTAGCTTTAGTAGGACACCACACCCTCACTGCAGATAGCACAGGCTCAGTGACATATCAGTATCACCAGTGACATCATAGCCTTTGACATCATAAATAGTGATACCACATCCTCATATGTTACATTGCTGCCTCATTGTGACATCAATCTTCCCACAGAAATCACAGCCTCACAGAGATCTCACAGTCTAACCTCTCACATCATAGACTCACCTGTTACATCATAGTCTCAAAGTGAAATCTTCTACAGTGACTTCAGAACCTCACTGTGACATCACAATTTCTCTGTGATGTCAGAGCCTCATAGTGACATCACAGCTTAATTGTCATATCACAGCCTCACTGTGGCATTATAACCTCATTTGTAACATCACAGCCTCACTGTAACATGACAGGCTAACTTCTGAAATCACACCACAGCATCACTGTGCCATCACAGCCACACCAGTAATATCCCAGTCTCCCTGTGACATCTCAGCCTCATCACTGTCATCAGCCTCACTTCTGACATCACAGCCTAACCACTGAAATCTCAGCCAAAATGTGATGCTATAGTCTATCATCACTTATTTCTCAGCCTGTGACATCACTACCTCACGGTAACATCACAGCTATAGTCTATCATCACTTATTTCTCAGCCTGTGACATCACTACCTCACGGTAACATCACAGCCCCACAGAGACATCATAGACTCTACTGTGACATCACAGCCTCAGTGTGACTGCACAGCCTCATCTATGATGTTATAGCCTGTGTCATCAGACCCACAATATGACATCATAGGTTCACCTCTGAATTCATTACCCACCTGGGACATCTCAACATTAACTCTGATGTTATAACCTCCCTATTGCATCACAGCCTCACTATGACATCACAGGCTCACCTCTGAAATCATAGACTCAATGCGATATCACACCCTCATCACTGACATCCTACCTAGTCTCACTATGGCACCACAGCCTCACCATTGACCTCTCAGGCTTACTTAATCATGACAGCCTCTCTGTGACACCACAGTGTGGCTATTGACCTCATTGTAACATCACAGTCTCATTGTAACATCACAGCCATAACATTCCATCAAAGCATCACTGTGACATATAGTTTCACCTCTGACATCATAGCCTCACTGTGACATCACAACCTCAGTTTGACTCAATAAACTCACTGTGATATTAGAGCCTCACCAGTGACAATACAGCCTCATCAATCACATAGTCTCCCTGTGATAGCACAGGAACTGCTGACATGACAACCTCACCATGATATCACAGCCACACTATGCCAGTAGAGCTTTAAGGTGACATAACAGCTTCACCACTGGTATGACGTGTTCACAGTGACATCACAGCCTTTCCTCTGACATCACAGCCTCAGTGTGGCTGCACAGCCTCACAACTAACATCAAAACCTTACTGTGACATCACAGCCACATTGTGCCAACATAGCCTCATTGTGACATCATAGACTCACTACTGATATGACATGCTCACCATGATTGACAGCCTCACCAGTGACACCACAGCCTCATGATGTCATCATAACCTCACTGTGGCATCACAGCCTCACTAGTTATATTACATTGTCAATGTGGCATCTCAGCCTCACCTCTCACTTCAGTCTCATTTCTGAAATCACAGCTTAACCACTGACCTCACAGCTGCACTGTTACCTCAGAGCCCTACTGTGACATAACAGGCTAACCTCTGAAATCATAGCATCAGTGACACTATGGACATCCTGTCTAGCCTTGCTATGACACCACAGCCTCTTCACTGACATCTCAAGCTCACAGTCATGTGACAGCCTCACCAGTGACATCACAGCCATGCTTTGGCATCAGAGCCTCACCAGTAACATCCCAGACTCACTGTGACATCTCGGCCTCATCACTGACATCAGCCTCACTTCTAACATCACAGTCCAAACATTGAAATCTGAGCCAAAATCTAGCCTCATTGTGATATCACAACATCACGATAACATCACAGCCTCACAGACATCACTGTGACAGCCTCAGTGTGACTGCACATCCTCACCACTGATGTCCTAACCTTACTGTGCAATCAAAGCATCACTCCTAATGTCACAGCCTCACTGTGACATAACAGGCTCACCTATTGCAGTCCAAGCTGTAACCATGAATCCAGGGCTCCTCTTGACAAGGTGGGCAAGGCTTCAGCGAATGGAGGACAGACAGACAGCTCTCTGGATTGAGTGAATCTGAACTCGTTATTGAAATTTTTTATTATTTATTCAATTGTGTGTGAGTGCGCATGTGTGTATGCATGTGTGTGTGTGTGTGTGTGTGTGTGTGTAGAACCACTGACGAATTCAGGAACCACCCCGGGATTCACAGGCTCCACCCTACCAGGACCAGAAATACAGGCCGTTCCTGCTTCCGCCAGGCATCTACACGTGGGGTCTAGGATTCAAACTCAGGACCTTCTGCCTGCAAGGCAGAGGCTTAACCCCTGAGCCACCTCTCCAGCCCCCTCTTTATTGAAATTTTTAGCAGAGTTTATTTACTTTAGAAAATTGAGAGTAAAGCCAGGGTATGTGTCACCATGCCCGTAGGGAAAACATCAAATACTAGTACCAAATTCTTTACAGGGTTAGGCAAAACTTAATTTATATAGTGAGAGCTCTAACACCTAGCAACATTTTTCTCACCACTGACATTCCAGGATTATTGCAACATCACACCTTCAGCAGTGACATCACAGCCTCACTAACCCATCAAAACCTCTTCAGTGACATCACAACCTCACTGTGACATCAATACTTCTCCAAGGACATCACAACATCACTGTGTCGTCAGAGCCTCACTTGGACACCAAAGCCACACTTTGTGCTCTCAGCCTTGCTGTGACATTCCAACCTGACAGTGCCATCACAGTTCACTGTGACATCACAAACTATCTGTGACATCAGCCTTGCCACTGACATAATAGCCTCATGGAGACATCACATACATACCTCTGACATCTCTTCACTGTGAAACCACAGCCTTAATGTGACATCACAACTTCACCACTGACATCATAGCCTCACTGTGACATGAGCCTTGCCACCAACACCAGTGTCACTGTGATATCACAGACTCCATTGTGACATCTCCAACTGCCTGTGACATCATGGGCTCACGGTGACACCACAGCCAGACAGTGAAATCAAAGCCTCATGGTGGCATCACACCCTAACCATGAACTCACAGACTGCCCACTGACATCACAGGGTCATCTGTTACATCATAGACTCACAGTGGCATCAGTTTTACCACTGAAATCAGAACCTCACTGTGACATCACAGCCTCACCTGTGACAGCACAGCCTTACCTGAGACATCAGCATCACAACTGACATTAGTCAAAACACTCACACCACTGCCACACCAGTGACAACACAGCCTTTGGCATCACAGCATCACCAGTGTCAATGTCACATAATAGGTTCACATTTACATCATAGATTCACCAGTGACCTCTTAAACCCACTATGACATCTTTATCACCACTGACATTCCAGCCTTATCGCGACATCACACCTTCACCAGTGAAATCACAGCCTCATGTGACATTAGACTCAACTCACATAATAACCTCTCCAGTGATATCACATCACTGTGCCATCAGAGACTGACTGTGACATTACAACCTGAAAGTGCCATCACAGCCTCATTGTGACATCACAGCATCACCACAGATGTGATAGTGTCACCATGATATTACATCCTCAGCAATGGCAACACAGCCTTATGGTGACATCATAACCTCACTGTGGCATCACAGCCTAACCAGTGTTAACACATTGTCAATGCGACATCTCAGCCTCAACACTCACATCAGTCTTACTTCTGAAATCACAGCCTATTCATGGATCTCACAGCTGCACTGTGACACCACAGACTCACTGCAACATCAGAGCCTGGTGTGACATCACAACCTCATCACTGATATTAGCCCCACTTCTGACATCACAGCCTAATCACTGAAATCTCAGCTGAACTCTGATGCTATAGACTATTACCACTGATATTATGTCCTCACTATGACATCACAATCTCACTGTGACATCAGCCTTGCCACTGGCATAATTGTCTGATGGGGTCACCACATACACACATTTGACATAGCCTCAACGTGACATCACAACATCACCACTGACATCATAGCCTCACTGGGATATCAGCCTCATCACTCATATCAGTCTGACTGATACCTCACAGCCTCCACTGTAATATCACAAAATCCTTGTGACATCATGGGCTCACTGTGATATCACATCCACATGGTGACCTCACATTCTCAAGGTGGCATCACAGCCTCACTGTGACATCATTGCATCAACTCTGATGTTATTTCCTCACTGTGACATCACAGCCTCACTATGAAATGACAGGTTCACCTATGAAAACATTGCCTCTAAAACCATTGTGACATCACAGCAACTATTCTGACCTTATAGCCTCACTGTTTCATCACAGCCACACTATGACATCACAGCCTCACCTCTGACATCACAGATTCACGGTGACATAACAGGTTAGTCTCTGAAATCATAGCATAAGTGACACCACAGACATCCTATGCTATGACACCACAGCCTCATGACTAATCTCACAGGCTCACTGACACATGACAGCCTCTTTGTTGCACCAAACTGTCACTATTGATATCACTGCCTAACTGACACATCACATGTCCCCAAGGACATCACAACTTCACAGTGATATCACAACCATACTGTGCCGTTAAAGCAAAACTATGACATAAAGCTTCACCCCTCACATCATAGCCTCAATGTGACATCAAAGGCTCAGTTTGACTCTAAAACTCACTGTGACATTAGAGCCTCACTAATGACAATACAGCCTCACCAATCATAGTCTCCTTGAGAAAGCACAGTTAACACTGACATCACAATCCCACTGTGACATCACAACCTCACTGTGCCATCACAACCTCACTGTGACATCACAGCCACACTGTGTCAGCACAGCCTCACTGTGACATAACAGCCTCACCACTGATAGCACAGGCTCACAGTAATATCACAGACTCACCAGAGAAACAACAGCCTCATGGTGACATCATAACAACACTGTGGCATCACAACCTCACCCGTTACATCACATCATCAATGCGATATCTCAGCCTCACCTCTCACATCAGTCTCACTTTTGAAATCACAGCCTAACCACCTACATCACAGCCTCACATCATATACTCTCCTTTTACATCATAGCCTCATGGTGAAATCAGCCTTGCCACTGTCATCATCTCTTCAACAGTGACTTCAGAGCCTCTCTGTGATGTCACAGCATCACTGTGGCATTATAGCCTCATTTCTGACATCACAGCCTCACTGTGATATCATAGCCTCACCTCTGACATCACAGACTCACTGTGACACAACAGGCAAACTTCTGGAATCATAGCATCAGTGATGCCAAGGATATCCTGCCTAGCCTCTCTATGACATCACAGCGTCATCCCTGATATCTCAGGCTCACAGTCACATAACAGCCTCAACATTGACCCCACAGCCTTGCTGTGGCATCACAACCTCACCAGTAACTTCCCAGCCAAACTGACATCTCAGCCTCATCACTGACATCAGCCCTACTTCTGACATCACAGCCTAACCACTGAAATCTCAGCTGAACTCTGATGTCATACTCTATCACCATTGATATCATATAGCCTCACTGTGATATCACAACCTTATTGTAACATAGCCTCACAGTGACATCACAACCTTTCCTCTGCTATCACAGCCTCAGATGTCCTTCACTGTGAAATCCAAACATCACCCCCGACATCACTGCCTTACTGATATCTCATAGAATCAGCCCTGATATCAGACTGCAACATCACAACCTCACAGTAACCTCAAAACCTACCCACTGATACCACAGGATCACTTGTTACATCATAGCCTTATTGTGACATCAGTCTGCCTCTGACATCACAGCCTCACTGTGACATCACAGCTTCCAGAGTGTTATCCCCTCACTGTGCCATGACAGCCCACAGTGACATACAACCTTTATAGTGACATCACAGCCTCAATGTGACATCACTAACATTAGTCAGTGAAGCTGTGAACACTGACATTATTGCTACACCAATGACAACACAGCCTTTGATATCACAGCTTCATCAGCATCTCTGTCACCTAATAGGTTCACCACTTACATTATAGTGATGATGCGTTATGCGTTATGATGGTTATGTGTTCCTAACCTTAAGAGCACAATGATGGACAAACAGGAAAAGGGGAAGAGGAGGGGGCCACTTGCTCACCTTCAGGCACCATAAGCACAGGAACACAAAACCAAAGAAGCCGCTCATCAAACACAAGAGTGGCTGTCTTGTCTACACCAAAGGAGGCACCACCCCCATTGTTGTGCCAGTGTCTCGTTCATTATCCGAATTAACCAGACAAATCACTGCACCAATTAAAAACATCCATGTACCACCACCAAGAGCTATCACTCTCTCAATCCCAACCCAGGGCCATATGGCCCAGGGGAGTAATGAAACCCTGAAGTCACTCACTAAGCCCAGGATGCTTAGATCCAAAACACCTCTGTATATGTCCTGCACTGGGTCTCTCCTTGGATGTTGGTTACCTTTTTAATAGTTGTTTTTTCTTTCACCTTGGTTCTAGTCATTGCTTTTTATTTTCTGTGCTCTTTTGCCTTGTCCTCTTACCTCCCAGTTATCTCTGCTCCATTAGGGAACCTTTCCTCTCCATGATGGGTAATTTACCACCCCATCAGAAGGCACCCCAGTTGACTGCCCTTAAGGCTCTATTAAACTTACATAGGATCAAAGTGAAACCAAAGGACTTAGAAGATTTTTGAGAGGAATCTTTAAAGAGTCTTTTTTAAAAATTTTATTATTTATTATTTATTCAATTGTGTGTATGCATGTGTGTGCACATGTATGTGTGTGTGTGTAGAACCACAGACGAATTCTGGAACCACCATGGACCGCCTCCATCTCCTCCTTTGTTTATTCTGCCCCGGGATTCACAGGCTTCGCCCTACCAGGACCAGAAACGCAGGCCACCCCTTCTTCCACCTGGCGTCTATACGTGGGGCCTAGGATCTGAACTCAGAACCTTCTGCCTGCAAGGCAGAGGCTTAACCCCTGAACCAGAGAGGAAGCTTTAATCTTAGCTCATGGATTTCCCAAGAAAATGTCTGGGACCCACAGATTTGGATGAGAGTGCTCTTCCTGGCCCATAAGAGGGAAGTTGAGGAAGGCCATATGTCTCCCGCACCCTTTGTTCCCATCCTCCTTGGCATCATAGCAAGCCTTAAAGGATCCTCCACTGAGTGGATAGAAAGACAATGGGAAATGTTAGCAATTCAGAAACCTCCTGCCATGTGTTGGGGCCCCTCCCAGGAGGAGCATGGAGTGGCTGCGGTGGCAGAAATGATGGAAGAATTGCATAGCCTGGGACCACAGTGGCAGAAATTGTTAGAGGCCAGGTGTATTGGAGTTGGTGTTAGTAAGGAGCCACTTAATAGTGACTCTACAGCAAACTCACCCTTTGCCTGCTCCTTATTGCCTGACTACCGGAGTCTGAGTGGTGACCCCATGACTGCTTGCACCTTCACCTCAAGCTCAAGATGCCCTGGCCGAATTCCCCCTGTATCCCCGGCACTGACGACAGGGATTTGGCAATAACCAGTGACATCATAGATTCACTATGACATCTTTCTCACTACTGACATTCCAGCCCTATTGGGGTATCACACCTTCATCACTGACATCTCAGCCTCATTGTGACATCAGCCTCACCACTAACATCACAGCCTCACTGTAATATCAAAACCTCTCCAGTGACATCACAACATCACTGTGTCATAAGAGCCTGACTGTAACATCATAGCCACACTGGGTCTTCACAGACTCACTGTGACATGACAGCCTCAACTCATGTTATTGCTTCATTGTTTCATCACACCCTCACTATGACATCACAGGCCCTGTAATGTCATAGCCTTATAGTGATATCACAGCTTCACTATGGTATCATAGGCTCACTGTGGCATTATAGCCTCAATTTGACACTATAAACTCACTGTGACATTAGAGCCTCACCAGTGACAATGCAGCCTCACAAATGACAGTCTCCCTGTGAAAGCACAGTCAATACTGACATCACAACCTCACTGTGACATCACAATATCACTGTGACACACAGCCACACTGTGTTAGCACAGCCTCACTGTGACATAACAGCCTCACCACTGAAATGTCACAGCCTCGCCAGGGAAACCACGGCCTCATGGTGACATCATAACCACACTATGGCAGCACAGCCTTATCCGCTATACCACATCGTCAATGTGACATCTCAGACTCATCTCTCACATCTGTCTCACTTCTGAAATCACAGCCTAACTACTGACCTCACAGCTGTACTGTGACATCACAACATCACTGTGTCATCACAGCCTCACTGTGACATCAAAGCTTTACCACTGGTATCCTATCTAGCCTTATTAGGACACCACAGTCTCACCAGAGTTAGCACAGGCTCACAATGACGTGATAGCCTCAGCAGTGACATCATAGCCTTTGACATCATAAACAGTGACACCATAGCCTCACATGTTACCTGACTGCCTCATTGTGACATCAATCTTCTTACAGATATGGCAGCCTCACAGTTACCTCACAGTCTCACTGTAACCTCAAAGTCTAACCTGTTAAATCATAGACTCACCTGTTACATGTTACATCATAGCCTCATGGTGAAATCAGCCTTGCGACTGTCATCACATCTCTCACAGTGACATCACAACCTCTCTGTGATGTCACAGCCTCACAGTGAAATCACAGCTTCACAGTGATATCATAGCCTCATTGTGGCATTATAGCCTCATTTCTGACATCACAGCCTCACTGTGACATCACATCCTCACCTCTGACATCACAGACTCACAACAGGCAAACTTCTGGAATCATGGCATTAGTGATGCCAGGGACATCCTGCCTAGCCTCTCTATGACACCACAGCCTCATCATTGATATCTCAGGCTCACAGTCACAGACAACCTCAACAGTGACCCCACAGCCTCACTGTGGCATCACAGCCTCACCAGTAACATCCCAGCCAAACTGTGACATCTCAGACTGATCACTAATATCAGCCTCACTTCTGACATCTCTGAAATCACAGCTGAACTGATGTCACAGACTTTCACCACTGAAGTTATATCCTCCCTGTGATATCAGTTACACTACACTGACATCTCAGCCTCACTGTGATATCACGGCATCACTGGTGACAACACAGTTTCACTGTGACATCACAACCTCACCTCACAACATCCCCAGATATCACAGCACCACTGGTGACAACACAACCTCACTGTGACATCACAGCCTCATTGTGACATCACAACCATACCATGTCATCAAAGCATGACAGTGACATAAAACTTCACCTCTGACATCACAGCCTCACTGTGTTTGAAACAATAAACTCACTGACATCACAAGCTCAATGTGACATCACAACCTCACTATGACATTACATCCACATCATGATATTTCAGACTCACCAGGGATAACACAGTCTCATGGTGACATCATAACCTCACTAAGGCATCATAGCATTGCCAGTCAAATCACATCGTCCATGTGACATCTCAGCCTCAACACACACATCAGTCTCACTTTTGAAATCACAACCTATCCACGGATCTCACAGCTGCACTGTGGCATCACTGTGCCAACACAGCCTCACTGTGACATCAAACCCTCAAGGTAACATCACAGCTACACTGTGACTTCACAGCCTCACCATTGGTATCCTACCTAGCCTTACTATGACACCACAGCCTCATCACAGATCGCACAGACTCACAGTGACAGAACAACTTCATCACTGACAACTCAGGCTCACGATCACATGATAGCTATCAACAGTGTCACCAAAACATTGCTGTGGATTCACAGCCTCTCCAGTAACATCCCACCCTCAGTGTAACACCTGAGCCTCATCACTGACAACACCCTCACTTCTGACATCACAGCCTAACCACTGAAATCTCAGCTGAACTATGATGTTAGTCTGTCACCACTAATATCACATACTCATTGTGATATAACAACCTCATTGTAACATCACCGCCTCACAGTGATATCACAGCCTCTTGTCTGAAATCACAGCCTCAGTGGGATTGCATAGACTCTCCATTGAGGTTCTAAAGACACTGAGAAATCCAAGAATCACTCCTGATGTCACCACCTCACTGATGTCTTATTGAATCAGCCCTTACATCAGAGCCTCACTGAGACATCACAGCCTCACTGTGACCTCACAGCCTCAATCTTGACATTATCAACTCCCTGTGTCATCATAGGCTCATGGTGAAACTATAGACACAAGGTGACATCAAAGCCTCATGGTGGCATCACAGCCTAGCAATAACCTCACAGCTTGCCCACTGACATCACAGGCTTACCTGTTATATCATAGCCTTATTGTGGCATCAGTCTTACCACTGACATAATAGCCTCACTGTGACATCACAGCCTCACCTCTGTGGTTATCGCCTCAAAGTGACATGATGGCCTCACTATGACATCACAGCCTCACCTTTGTAATAATTGCACAAGTGGGACATCACATCATCAACTCTTATATTATAGCCTCCCTGTTTCATCCCAGCCTCACTAAGACATCACAGGCTCACCTCTGAAATCATAGTCTCAATGCAATATCACTCCTTTATCACTGACATACTACCTAGCCACACAATGACACCACAGCCTCACCACTGACATCCTGAAACATGATATCCTCCCTGTGACACCACACTGTCACTACTGACATCACAGTCTCACTGTGACATCACAAATTCCCAAATGTCATCACACCCTCACAGTGACATCACAGCTTCATTGTGACATCACAGATATACTGTGCCATCAAAATATCACTGTGACATAAAGCATCACATCTGACATCATTGCCTCACTGTGACATGGCAGCCTCAGTTTGACACAATAAATGCACTGTGAAATTAAAGCTTCACCAGTGACAATACAGCCTCACCAATAACATAGTCTCCCTGTGAAAGCACAGTCACTACTGACATAAAAAAACACACTGTGACATCACAACTCACTGAGACATCACAGCCATACTGTGCCAGTACAGCCTCACTGTGAAATAACAGCCTCAACACAGATAGCAAAGGCTCACAGTGACAGACAGCCTCAGCAGTGACATCATAGGCTTTCAATCATATATAATGAAACCACAACCTCACATGTTACATCACTGCCTCAGTGTGACATCAATCTTTTCAGAGACATCACAGCCTCACAGGGAACTCACAGCCTCACTGTGACCTCAAAACGTAACCTGTTATATCATAGCCTCACCTGTTACATCATAACCTCATGGTTACCTCAGCCTAGCCACTGATATCACATATTCCACAGTGACCTCACAGCCTCACTGTGATATTGCAATATCGCTGTGATGTCACAGCTTCACAGTGATATGACAGTCACACTACGACATTATAACCTCATTTCTGACATCACAGCCTCACCGTGAAGCCACAGCTTACAGAGCGATATAAACTTACATTGACAAACAGCCCAGATTGAAATACAAACCTCACAGTGATATCACAGGCTCAGTGTGACATCACAGCCTCAAAAGTAACACCACCACCTCATAGTGACATCATAACCTCATTGTGGCATCACAGTCTCATCAGTTATAGCACATAATCAATGTGACATCTCAGCCTCATCTCTGACACAAGTATCAGTTCAGAAATACAGCCTACCCACTAGACTCACAGTCACACTGTGTCATCACAACCTCACTGTGATATCACAACCTCTCTGTGACATCAAAACCACACTGTGCCAGCACAGCCTCATTGTGACATCACAGCCTCAACACTGATATGGCAGACTCACCGTAATATGACAGGATAACCATGTTATTACAGCCTTACCAGTGCGACATCATAACCTCACTGTGGCATCTCAGCTTCACTGTGACATAACAGCCTCACTATGACATCATAGCCACACTGTGTCCTCATAGCCTCACTCTGTCATCACAAACTCACTGTGAGATCATAACTTTCCCAGTGACATCAAAACCTCACAGTGACTTCACAGCCATACCATGCAATCAAAGCTTCACTGTCACGTAAACATTCACTTCTGACATCATAGCCTCTATGTGACATTACAGCCTCAGTTTGACACAATAAACTCACTGTGACATTAGACTCTCACCAGTGACAATACAGCCTTGCCAACTACATAGTCTACCTGTGAAAGTATAAACACTACTGATGTCACAACCTCACTGTGACATCACAGCTTCACTGTGATATCACACCCACACTGTTCTAGCACAGATTCACTGTGACATCACAGCCTCACCAAGGATATGACATGCTCACCTTGATATTACAGCCTCACCAATGACACCACAGCCTCATGGTAACATCATGACCTCACTGTGGCATAGCAGCCTCACCAGTTATATCACATCATCATAGTGATCGTCAGTTATATCACAGATGTCATAGTGAGTCTAGATGTCACTGGTGAGGCTATAATGTCAGTTGTGAACCTATTACATGATAGTGACACTGGAGAGGCTGTGACAACAAAGGATGTGTTTTCACTGGTATGGCAGTGATGTCAATGTTCTGACTAATATCAGTGGCAATGCTGATTTCACAGGTGAGGTTGTGCTGTCACGGGTCAGGCTGTCATGTCATCATGAGGGGATATCTCTCTGGAAGCTGTGATATCACAGTGAAGCTGTGATGTCAGTGGCAACACTGGTCATAATGAGGCTATGGTATAACACATGAGCCTATAGTGTCAGTGAGCAGGTTGTGAAGTCACTCTGAGGCTGTGAAGTCGCAGTGAGGCTGTGATGTTACTATGAGGTTTTGATATCACTGTGAGGCTGTGATATCAGTGGTGATAGATAATGACATCACAGTTTGGATGAGATTTCAGTTGTTATGCTGTGATGTCAGAAGTGAGGCTGATGTCAGTGATGGGGCTGAGATGTCACAGAAATGCTGAGATGTTACTGGTGAGTCATGTGACTCTCAACCTGAGATGTCAGTGATGAGGCTGTGGTGTCATAGCAAGGCTAGGCAGGATGTCCATGGCGTCATTGATACTATGATATCAGAGGTTTGCCTGTTCTGCCACAGTCTTTGATGTCAGAGGTGAGAATGTGATGTCACAGTGAGGCTGTGATGTCAGAAATGTGGTTTCAATGACGCAGTGAGGCTGTGATATCACTGTGAATCTGTGATATCACTATGAGGTTATGATATCACAGAGAGGTTGTGAAGTTACTGTGGAAGATGTGATATCAGTTTCAAGGCCGATTTCATAATGAGGTATGATGTAACAGGTGAGTCTATGATGTAAAAGGTTAGATTGTGAGGTCCCAATGAGGCTGTGAGGTCACTGTGAGGCTGCAATATCTGTGAGAAGATTGATGTCACAGTTAGGCAGTGATGGTGTCACTGTTTATGATGTCAAAGGCTATGGTGTCACTGCTGAGGTAGTCACATGACTGTGAGCCTGTGCTTCTGTGGTTGGGCTGTGGTGTTCTAATAAGGCTGGATTGGATACCAGTGGTGAGGCTGTGATATCACAGTGTGGTTGTGATGCCTCCGTGAGGCTTTGATATCATTGTGTGTCTGTGGTGTCATCTTGCTCCCATGATTTCACAGGGAGTTGGTGATGGCACAGTAGAGGCTGTGAGGTCACAGTGAGATTAAGATGTGAGTGGCAAGGCTGATGTCACAGTGAGGCTATGATGTCAGTGGTGATACTGTGAAGTCACATTGAGGCTGTGATATCACAGTGAGGCTGTGTCAGAGATATGTATGTGATATCAAAAGGAGGCTACAATGTCAGTGGCAAGACTGATGTCACAGTAAATCTATGATGTCAATGGTGATGTCACAGTGAAGCTATGTCAGAGGGTGAATGTGATGTCTCCACGAGGCTATTATGTCAGTGTCAAGGCTGATATCACAGTGAGTTTGTGATGTCACTGTGATGATGTGATGTCACTGTCAGATTTTAATGTCACAGTGATGCTGTGAGAACACAGTGTGGCTATGATGTCATACTGAGATTGTGATGACACAGTGATGTTGTGATATCACTGGAGAAGTTTGGATGGCACAGTGAGGCTGTGATATTAGTGGTGAGGTTGATATCACAATGAGGCTGTGGAGTCAGTGGTGAAGGTGTGATTCACAATAAGGCAGGAATGTCAGTGGTGAGAAAGATGTCATAGTGAGTCTATGGTGTCACTGGTGAGGCTATGATATCAGTGATGAATCTAACACCTGACAGTGACCCTGGAGAGGCTATGATGTCAAAGGCTGTGTTGTTACTGGTGTGGCAGTGATGACATTGTTCTGACAAATGTCAGTGGTGATGCAGATGTTGCAAGGGCTCTCATGATGAGGCCGTGGTGTCACAATGAGGCTGTGATGTCACTGTGAGGTTGAATGTCATAATGAGCTGTCATGTCTACGTGAGGTGATATGACTCCAGAAGCTGTGATGTCACAGTGAGGCTGTGATGTCAGTGGCAAGACCGATGCCACAATGAGGATATGATGTAACAAATGAGACTGTGGTGTCAATGGACAGGCTGTGAGGTCCTGTGAGGTTGTGACATCGCAGTGAGGGTCTGATATCAGGGCTGATTCTGTGAGAGTTCAGTGAGGCTGTGACATCAGGGTGATGCTTGGATTTCACAGTGAGTTTAGGATGTCAGTGGTGAGGCTATGCAGTCACACTGAGGCAGTAATGTCAGAGGAGAGGCTGTGATGTCACTGTAAGGCTGTGATGTTACTATGAAGTTGTGACATTACAGTACAATTGTGATTTCAGTGGTTAGGCTGTGATGTCAGAAGTAAGGCTGATGTCAGTGATGAGGATGAGATGTCACTGGTGAAGCTGTAATGCCACAACGAGGCTATGGTGTCACTGTTCAGGCTGTCATGTGACCATGAGCCTGAGATGTCAGTGATGAGGCTGTAGTGTCATGGCAACACTAGGCAGGATGTCCGTGGTGTCACTGAAGCTATGATTTAAGAGATTAGCTTGTTATGTTACAGTCATAGTGAAGCTGTGAGGTCACTATGGAATATGTGATATCAATGTCAAGGTTGATTTCACCATGAGGCTATAATGTAACAGGTGAGTCTATGATGTAACAGGTTAGACTGTGAGGTCACTGTGAGGCTATGATATATGAGGGAAGATTGATTTCACAGTGAGGCAGTGATGTAACATGTGAAGTTGTGGTGTCACTGTTTATGATGTCAAAGTCTATGATATCACTGCTGAGGCTGTCACATCACTATGAGCCTGTGCTATCTGTGGTGAGGCTGTGGTACCATAATACCAGTGGTGAGGTTGTGATGTCACAGCAAGGTTGTAATGTCAGTAGTGACTGTCCTTTCTCAGGGAGACTATGTCATTGGTGAGGCTGTATTGCCCCTGGTGAGGCGTTAATGTCACAGTGAGTTTAATGTGTCATACGGAGGCTATGATATCACAGTGAGGCTAGAATATCAGATGCGAAGCTTTTTGTGACAGTGATGCTTTGATGGCACAGGGTGGCTGTGATGTCACAATGAGGCTGTGATGTCACATTGAGGTTGTAATGTCAATAGGGACACTGTGGTGTCACAGAAAGACTGTCGTGTTTCTATGAGTCTCTTAGGTCAATGGTGATGCCGGGTTGTCATTTGTGTGGCAATCATGTCAGTATTGTAACTAATGTCAGTGGCGACATTGATATCAAAGGTGAGGCTGTGCTGTCACTGTTAAGTCTGTGATATCACTAGCAAGGATGATATCACAGTGAGGTTATTTCAGAGTTGTGTATGTGATGTCATGATGAGGCTATTATGTCAGTAGCAAGGCTGATGTCAAAGAAAGTTTGTGATGTCACATTGAAGTTGTGATGCCACTGTCAGGTTGTAATGTCTCAATGAGGCTGTGAGGACACAGTGTGACTGTGTTGTCACAGTGAAACTCTGATGACAGAGTGATGTTTTGATGTTACTGGAGAGATTTTGATGGCACAGTGAGACTATGATGTTAATGATAAGGCTGATATCACGATGAGGCTGATGTCACTGCTGAAGGTGTGCTATCATAATAAAGCTGAAATGTGAACCTATTTCGTGACAGTGACACTGGTGAGGCTGTCTTGTCAAGATTGTGTTGTCACTGGTGTGGCAGTGATATCACAGTGAGGCTGTGATATCAGTTGTAAGACTGATGCCACAATGAGGTTATGATGTAACAGGTGAACCTGTGTTGTCCATGGGCAGAAATTGAGGTCGCTGTGAGGCTTTGTTTTCACATTGAGGCTCTGATGTCAGGGCTGATTCTATGAGATGTCAGTGAGACTGTGACATCAGGGGTAATGCTTGGATTTCACAGTGGGTTTAGGATGGCAGTGGTGAGGCTGTCCAATCACACTAAGGATGTGATATCAGAGGAGAGACTGTAATGTCACAATGAGACTGTGATATCACTGTGCGGTTGTGATGTCATTGGTGGGGCCATGATGTCTGAATCTGTGATGTCACTGTGAAGGTTGTAAGACACTGTGGACTGTCATGTCACTGTGAGGTGATACCGCTCTTGAAGTTGGTATTTCACAGTGAAGCTGTGATGTCAATGGTAAGACTGATGTCACAATGAATCTATGATATAACAGTGATGCTCTGATGTCAGTGCTGATTCTATAAGATATCAGTGAGGCTGTGATGTTAGGGGTGATACTTGGATTTCATAGTGGTGAGGCTGTGCAGTCACACAGAGGCTGTGATATAAAAGGAGGTCAATGAGAGCTGGTGATGTTACCATGAGACTGTGATGTCACAGTGAGGCTGGGATGTTAGACATGAGGCTATAATGCCACAGTAAGGCTGTGATATCACTGTGAAGCTGTGTGACACTGTGAGGCTGTGACATCACAGAGAGGTTGTTATGTCACAGTGAGTCTATGAGGTCACGGAGAAAGATGTGGTGTCAGTGGCAAGGCTGATTTCACCAAGAGACTATGATGTAACAGGTGAGTCTATGATGTAAGAGGTTAGACTGTGAGATCACAATGTGGCTGTAAGGTCACTTTGAGGCTGTGATATGTGGAGGAAGATTGATGTCACAATGAGATGGTGATGTAACATGGGAGGCTGGGGTGTCAGTGGGCAGGTTGTGAGGTCACTGTGAGGCTGTGATGTCTCACTGAGGCTCTGATGTCAGGGCTGATTCTATGATGTCAATCAGGCTATGATGTGATGCTTAGATTTTACAGTGAGGTTAGGAGTTCATCAGTAGAAACTCTGATGTCACTGTGAAGTGATGATGTTACTATGAGGTCGTGAATCACAATAAGTCTGTGATATCAGTGATGACAGACTATGACATCACAAGCAGCTGAGATTTCAGTTGTTACGCTGTGATGCCAGAAGTGAGGCTAATGTCAATGAAGCTATGCCAGTAAGGATTTGATAAGATTGTGAAGCTTTGAAGTCACTATGAGTCTGTGACATTGCTGAGACATTGTGATGTGACAGTGAGGCTGTGAAGTCACTGTGGAAAATGTGATGTCAAGGGCAAGGTTGATTTCACCATGAGGCTATTATGTATGTAACAGGTGACTCTATGATGTAACATGTTACATTGTGAGGTCACAGTGAGGCTGGGAGTTCACTGTGAGGCTGTGATACCTGTGATAAGATTGATGTCACAGTGAGGCAGTGATGTCAGAGGAAGCTGTGGTGTCACTGTTTATGATGTCAAAGGCTATGATGTCACTGCTGAGGCTGTCCTGTCACTGTGAGCCTGTGCTATCTGCGTTGAGGCTGTGGTGCCATAGTATGGATAGGTAAGACACCAGTTGTGAGGCTTTGATGGCACAGTGTGGCTATGCTATCACAGTGAGTCTCTGATGACACAGTGATGTTGTGATGTCACTGGAGATGTTTGGATGGCTCAGTGAGTCTGTGATGTTAGTGGTGAGGCTGATGTCACAATGAGGCTGTGATTTCACTGAGGTGAAATCACCTCATGAGGTGTGATATCACAATAAGCCTGGGTTGTCAGTAATGAAAAAGATGTCATAGTGAATCTATGCTGTCAATGGTAGAGGCTATGATGTCAGTGGTGAACTTATTATGTGACAGTGATGCTGGTGAGGTTATGATGTCAAAGGCTGTGTTGACACTGGCGTGGCAGTTATGTCAGTGTTCTGATTAATATTCGTGGTGATGCTGATGTCACAGGTGAGGCTGTGCTGTCACTGGTGAGTCTGTTATGTCACAGTGAGGCTATGATGTCACTATAAGGTTTGTATGACACTGTAGGCTATTATGTCACTTTGAGGTGATATGACTATGGAAGTTGTGATGTCACCATGAGGCCATGATGTCGGTGGCAAAACCGATGTCACAATGAGGCTATTATGTAACAAGTGAGCCTGTGGCAGATTGTGAGTTCACTGTGAATCTGTGATGTCGCAATAAGACTTTGATGTCACCATGTGGCTGTGGTCTCACTGTGAGCCAGTGATCTCACAGGGAGTAGGTGATGTCATGATGGAGGTCATGAGGTGACCATGAGACTTCGATGTCAGTGTCAAGGCTGATGTCACTGTGAGGCTATGATGGCAGTGGTGATACTATGATGTCACATTAAGATTATGTCAGAGATGTATATGTGAATTCACCATGAGGTTATTATGTCAGTGGCAAGGGTGATGTCCCAGAGAATTTGTGAAGCAGTGATGTCACAGTGAGGCTGTGATGTCACAGTGCTGCTGTGATGTAAGTGGTTACGCTCTGATTTCAGAAGTGACGCTGATATAAGAGATGAGGCCTAGATGTCACATTGACAATGTAATATAACTGGTGAAGCTGCAACGATACAGTGAGGTTAGGATGTCACCATGAATCTGTGGTGTCACTGATGAGGCTGTAATATCAAGGTAAGCCTGTCCTATCAGTGGTAAAGCTGTGATGTCACAGGGAGGCGGTGCTGGCACATTGTTGCTGTGATATCACAGTAAGGTTGTGATGTCACACTGGGGCTGTGATGTTACTGTGAAGGTTGTATGTCACTGTAGGATGTCATATCGCTGTGAGGTGATATCACTGTGGAAGCTGTGATGTCATACTGAGGCTGTGATGGTACTAGCAAGACTGATGTCCCAATGAGGCTATGATGGAACAATTAAGCCTGTGGTGTCAGTGGACTGGCTGTGAGGTCACTGTGAGGCTGTGATATCGCAATGAGTATCGATGTCAGGGCTGATTCTATGAGATGTCAGTTAGGGGTGATGCTTGGATTTCACAGTGAGGTTAGGACATCATGGGTGAGGCTTTGCAGTCACACTGAGGCTGTGATGTCAGAGGAGAGGCTGTGATGTCACTGTGAGGCTATGATGTCAATAGTGACTGTGTTTTCACAGGGAGACTATATCATTTGTGAGGCTGTATTGTCACCGGTGAGGCTCAAATGTCACAGTGAGTTTAGAGTGTCACACTGAGGCTATGATATCAGAGGTGAAGCTTCATGTCACAGTAATGCTTTGATGGGACAGTATGGCTGTGATGTCATAATGAGACTGTGATGTCACAGTGAAGTTGTGATGTCAATAGCGACACTGTGGTGTCACAGGGAGGTTGTCATGTTTCAGTGAACCTGTGAGGTCATAATGAGGCTGAGATGAAACAATGAGGCTGTATGGTCATAGTTGTTTCCGTGATGTCACAGTTGGACAATGATTACAGAGGTGAGGCTGTGATGTCTCAGTGAAGCTGTGATGTCACAGTGAGGCTGTCTTGTCACCAGTGATGCAGTGATATCACAGTGAGGCTGGATGTCAGTGGAACTAGAGACTGACATCACAGTGAAGATATGATTTCAATGATTAGGCTGTGATATTAGAATGAGTCTGGTGTGAATGATGAAGATATGGTGTCTGTGATATCAGAATGAGGCTGGTGTGAATGATGAAGATATGGTGTCAGAGTGAGCCTGGCATGTTACTGGTGATGCCAACATAAGGCCTTCATGTCACCATGTGGCTGTGGTGACACTGTTAGCCTGTGATGTCACATGGAGTTGGTGATGTCACAGTGGAGGCTGTGAGGTCATACTAAACTGTGATGTTAGTGGCAAGGCTGATGTCACAGAGAGTGAATAATGTCAGTCCTGATGCTGTAATGTCTCACTGAGGCTGAGATGTAAGAGTGAGACTATGTCAGAGGGACGTATGTGATGTCACCATGAGGCTATTATGTCAGTCAGTGGTATGTCTGATGTCACAGTAAGTTTGTGATGTCATAACAATGCCACAGGCCATAGCTGCAGTCTTGAAACCAAGGTTCCTCTGACCAAGGGAGGCAAGGCTTTGGCTGGTGGAGAACAGAAACTCACAACTGTCTAAATTGAGTGAATCTGGACCCACTTTATTGAAAATTTGTGACAACTTTTGTACAGAAAATTTTGGGGTGAAGAATTTGCACATGCAAAGAGACAGGTATTCCCTAGTCAACAGAAATCACCTTCAGGGTGGACATTTTTTCAAGAACCTTACCCATTGTTTGAGAGTAAAGGCATTTAACAGAAGCATTCTCCCAGTATTTCCAAATCTAGCTAATCTATAATGCTTCACCAAATAGACATGGGGCAGAGCCCACATAGTTGTAATTGATTTAACAGAGACTGCATTTTTAAAATACACAGAATAAGATTAACCTCCTTTTGATTTCAAAAAGGAACATGTTTTTCATTACAATTAACTACATGTATGCCCCAAATCCCATTAAGTCCAAGTGTGAGCTTTTACTGTTGTCCTGTGCAGGTTGGTCCTCTCAGTCAGGCAGGGTGACATCAGCACCAATCATGGTAGCAGGTTCTAAGTTGGGAAGTTGCATGCAGCCCATACAGACAATACAGGCCTGCCTAGTCCATTCCTCCTACATATCCATCCTGTTTGACAGACAGCGGGAGCTAGAGTTCTTTGCTCTGATCTTGTTGACCCCACCCAGAGGGGATCGGGCATAATGAAACCATGCCTTTCTTAGCTTGTCCTATCTCTCAGGATCTTACCCATCATTGACTCCCAGCCCTCAAAGGACCTCTCCTCTGGAAGGCGTGTCAGGATATGTGATAGTAGGTTAGACCAAGGCCTCATGAATCTCTGCAATCAAAGCTCAAACTGTGTCTCTAGGGGAGCCATGGCTTGGATGTTCAAGGGCCATAAGCACCTATAGTGTGGTCTTGTTGATGGAGCACTGCTGAGAAATGTGCTGAAGGAAACACTTAAGCAATATAATTATTAAAAGAACAATTCTTCCTATGATAGCATAAATTACAATCCAAGAGGGATCAAACAGCTTTTTAAAGTTCTAGTGAACAGATGTCATAGTCTCATACTTACAGAATTTCTGAGTTAGTTCATAGGTGAGAATTTTACCCACCTATATTTTAAGATTCTTGAAGTTGCTCTCTAATTTCTTTAAAATCTTTGTATATATTCTGGCTAACAAGTCTACTTACTGTGTATGACTAGACATAAAATCTCTGGGTGCATTTTGATTTAAAGTTAAAAGCAGGCTTTTTGTCTTGATCAGAGAGCAGGAAGCTAGTCTCATAAAACCTAAAAACAGGTAGAAGGCATACCTAATTCACAGAAAAATTCCTCATGCCAGAGGCAAAACTTAAATCACCTGTGGAGGAATTCCTAGCACCATGGGTGTTCTTGTGACATTTCTCAGAAAGCAGGCTTTAGGCCCCAACTGAGCAGAAACACCAAGGCCTGACAATCCCTGTACTTTCATTATTTTCTCATTCATTTCAAATAATGTCATATCCTTTTTCAAACGATGTTTCTTTGAATCCATCTTATCCAAGCTAAGACCTTATTTACTAGATTGGTTGAATAAAAATGCATCATAGTGAGACTGTGATTACATAGTCAGTTTGTAAATTCACAGTGAGGCTGTGAGGTCACAGGTGTGACTATGATGTCTCAGTGAGGCTCTGACGACAAGCTGATCTTGTGATATCACTGGAGAAGTTTGGACGACACAGTGAGGCTGTGATGTTAGTTGTGAGGCTGATGTCACAATGAGGCTGTGAAGGTATGATGTTGCAACAAGACTAAAATTTCAGTGGTGAGAAAGATGTCAAAGTGAGTCTATGATGTCACTGGTGAGGCTATGATGTCACTGATGAACCTATTATATGTCAATGACACTGGTGAGGCTGTGATGTCAAAGGCTGTGTTGTTACTGGTGTGGCAGTGATGTCCATGTTCTCTCTGTCACTGGTGATGCTGATGTCACAGGTTAGGCTGTGCTGTCACTGGTGAGGCCGTAATATCACAGTGAGATTATGCTGTCACCATGAGGGTTTTATGTCATTGTGGGCTGTCATTTCAAAAGAGATGATATCACTCTGGAAGCTATAATGTCACAGTGAGCCTGTGATGTCAGTGAGCAGGCTGTGAGGTCACCTTGAGTGTGTGAGGTCGCAGTGAGGCTCTGATGTTAGGGCTAATTCTATGAGATGTCAGTGAAGGCTGTGACATCAGGGGTGATGCTTGAATTTCACAGTAGGTTAGAATGTCAGTAGTGAGGCTGTGCAGTAACACTGAGTCTGTTATGCTATAACGAGGCTGTGGTGTCATTGTTGAGGCTGACATGTGACCGTGAGCCTGAGATCTCAGTGATGACCCTGTGGTGTCATAGCGAGGCTAGGCAGGATGTCCGTGGTGTCACAGATGCTATGATTTCAGAAGTAAGCCTGTTAAGTCATAGTGAGTATTTGATGTCATAGGTGTGTCTGTGATGTCACAGTGGGACTGTGATGTCAAAAATGAGGCTATAATGCCACAGTGAGGCTGTGATATCAGTGTGAAACTGTGATGTCACTATGAGGTTGTGACATCACAGAGTGATAGTGATGTCAAAGTGAGGCTGTGAGGTCACTGTGGAAGATTTGATGTCAGTGGCAGGGGCTGTTTTCACCATGAGGCTATGATATAACAGGTGAGTCTATGATGTAACAGGTTAGACTAAGGTCACAGTGAATTTGTGAAGTCACTGTGAAGCTCTGATATCTGAGGGAAGATTGATGTCACAGTGAGGCAGCGATGTAACATGTGAGGCTGTGATCTTGCCACATAAGTCTTGCCACTGAAATCACAGCGTTATTGTAACATCACAGTTTCCACAGTGATATTACCTCAAGGTGACATGACAGCCCGCAGTGACACAACCTTCATAGTGACATCTGCCTCAATGTGACATCATGCCCTCACCAATAACAGAACAGCCTCACCTGTGACATCAGCATTATCCCAGATATTTATGTTTATGATGTCAAAAGCTACAATGTCACTGCTGATGCTGTCATGTCACTCTATGGTGAGGATGTGTGTCATGGTAAGGATAGAAAGCATACCAGTGGTGAGGCTGTGATGTCACAGTATGGCTGAATATCACCATGACGCTGTGATGTCACCATGAGGGTGTGATGTCACCGTGAGGCTGTGATATCACAGTAAGACTGTGAGGTCTGTGGTTAGGCTGTGATTTCAGAAGTGAGACTGATGTGAGAGATGTGGCTGAGATGTCACATTGATGATGTGATGTAACTTGTGAGGCTGTGATGCCAAAGTGAAGTTATGATGTCACCGTGAGGCTGTGGTGTCATTGGTGAGGCTGTAATATAATGGTGAGCATGTCCTATCAGTGGTGATGTGAGATGTCATAATGAGGCTGTGCTTGCACAGTGTGCATGTGATATCATAGTGACCTTGTGATGTCACAGTGAGGTTGTGATGTCAGTAGTGACTATGCTTTTACAGGGAGATTATGTCATTGGTGAGGCTGTATTGTAACTGTTGAGGCTCCAATGCCACAGTGTTTTTTTTTGTCAAACTGAGGCTGCGCTGTCCCATTGAGGCTGTGATGTCAGAGGTGAAGCACTATGTCATGATGATGCATTGATGGCATGGTATGGTTGTGATGTCACAATGAGGCTGTGATGTCACTGTGAGGCTGAAATGCACAGGGAAGTTGTGATATCACAATGAGGTTATGATGTCAATAGCGACACTGTGGCATCAAAGGGAAGCTGTGTGTTTCAGTGAGCCGGTGAGGTCAGTCATGTGGCTGTGGTGCCATAGTGAGGCTTATTAGGATGTCAGTGATGAGGGTGTGATGTTGCATTTAGGCTATGATTTCAGAGGTGAGCCTGTGATGTCATAATGAGGCTGTGATGAAGCATTAAGGCTATAACATCAGGGTCAATGCTGTGATGTCACCGTTGGGTAATGATGTCACCATTGGATAATGATTTCAGAGGTGAGCTTGTGATGTCAAAGTAAGGCTGTGATGTCACTGTGAGGCTATATCCTCAGAGGTGAGGCTGTGATGTCACAGTGAGGCTGTGTTGTCACCAGTGATACCATGATATCACAGTGAGGCAGTGATGTCACTGTCTGGATATTATGTCACTGTAAGACTGAGGGGATACAGTGTGGCTATGATCTCACAATGAGGCTCTGATGACATAGTGATGTTAAGATGTCACTGAAGAGGTTTTGATGACATGGTGAGGTTGTGATGTCATTGGTGAAGTTGTGATGTCGCCATGGCATGGTATGGTTGTGATGTCACAATGAGGCTGTGATGTCACTGTGAGGCTGTAATGTCACAGGGAAATTGTGATGTCACAACTGGAATGCCAGTGGTGAGAAAGATGTCATAGTGAATCTATGTCACTGGTGAGACTATATTGTCAGTGGTGAAACTATTGATGTGGCAGTGATGTCAGTGTTCTGACTAATATCTGGGATAATGCTGATGTCACAGGTGAGGCTGTTCTGTCATTGGTGAGGGCACGATGTCACATTGAGGTAGATGTCACTGTGAAGGTTGTCTCACTGTGGGCTGTCATATCACCTTGACGTAATATCACTATGGAAATTGTGATATCACAGTGACGCTGTGATTTCAGTGGCAAGACTTATATCACAATGAGGCTGTGATGTAACAGATGAGCCTGTGGTGTCAGTGGGCATGTTGTAAGGTCACAGTGAGGGTGTGATTTCGCAGTGAGGCTCTGATGTCAGGGCTGAATTTATCGGATATCAATGAGGCTGTGTGACATTAGGGGTGATGCTTGGATTTCACAGTGAGGTGAGGACCTCAGTGATGAGGCTGGGTAGTCACACTGAGGTTGTGATGTCAAAGGAAAAACTGTGATGTCACAGTGAGTCAGTGATGTTACCATGAGGTGATATCATGGTGAGGGTGTGAAATCAGTGGTGATAGACTGTGAAACTATGACATCACAATTCGCCTGAGATTTCAGTGTTTAGGCTGTGATGTCAGAGTTGAGGCTGATGTCAGTGGTAAGCTGAGATGTCACAGTGAGGCTGGGATGTTATTTGTAGGCTGTGATGGCACAGCAAGGCTTTGGTGTCACTATTGAGGCTATCATGTAACCGTGAGTCTGAGATGTCAGTGATGAGGCTATGGTGTCATAGCAAGCCCAGGCAGGATGGTGTCACTGATGCTATCATGTCATACCTGAGTCTGTGATGTCAGAGGTGAGGCAGTGATATCACAGTGAGACTCTGATACCAGTGAGGCTGTGATGTCAGAAATTAGGCAATAATGCCACAGTGAGTCTGTGATGTGACTCTGAGGCTGTGATATTACAAAAAAATTGGGATGTCACAGTGAGGCTGTGAGATCACTGTGGAAGATATATATAAGTGACAATTTGGATTTCACATTGAGGCTATGCTATAACAGGTGAGTCTATGAGGTAACAGGTTAGATTGTGAAGTCACAGTTAGGCTGTGAAGTTACAATGAGGCTGTGATATCTGTGGGAAGATTGATGTTACAATGAGGCAGTGATGTAACATGTGGGGCTATTATTTCACTGTTTATGATGGTATAGGCTATGATGTCACTGCTGAGGCTCTCAGGTCACTGTAAGTCTGTGCTATCTGAGGCGAGGCTGTGATGTCAGAGTGTCGCTGTGATGTCACCATGAAGCTGTGATGTCACAGTGATGCTTTGTTGGCATGGTATGGCTGTGATGTCACTTTAAGATTGTGATGTCACTGGGGAAATTGTGATGTCACAGCAAGGTTGTGATTTCAATAGTGACACTGTGATGTCACAAGGAGGCTGTCATGTTTCCGTGAGACTGTGAGATCTGTGGCAAGGTTGTGGTGCTGTAGTGAGGTTGGGTAGAATGTCAATGATGAGTGTGTGATGTCACAGTTGGGCAATGATTTCAGAGGTGAGCTGTGATGTCATAGTGATGCTGTGAGGTAACAGTGAAGCTATATCATCAGAGTTGATGCTGTGATGTCACATTGAGACTGTCTTGTCACCAGTGATGCCATGATATCACTGTGAAGCTGTGATGTCAGTGGAGCGAGACTATTACATCAGAGTGAGGATGTGATTTCAGGGGTTAGGCTGTGATATCAGAATGAGGCTGGTGTGAGTGGTGAGGATATGTCACAGTGAGGCTGTAATGTCGCTGGTGAGGCTGTGATGCCACTGCAAGGTTTTGATGTCATCTTGGGGCTGTGGTATCACCATGAGCATGTATTTTCACAGGGAGTTGATGATGGCACGGTAGAGGTTGTGAGGTCACAGTGAAACTGTGATGTCAGTGGCAAGGCTGATATCACAGAGAGGTTATGATATCGATGGTGATGCTCTGATGTCACGTTGAGGCTGTGATGTCACAGTGAGGCTATGTCAGAGGTGTGTATGTGATATCACCCTGAGGTTATTATGTGGCCAGGCAGATGTCACAGTGAGTTTGTGATGTGACAGTGAGGCTCTGAGGACACAGTGATGTGATTTCATTGAGAGATTTTGTTTGCACAGTGAGGCTATGATGTCAGTGGTGAACATATTATGTGACAGTGATACTGCTGAGGCTGTTATGTCAAAGGCTGTGTTATCACTGGTGTGTGAGTGATGTCAGTGTTCTGATTAATGTCAATGATGATGCTGATTCACAGATGAGGCTGTGCTGTCACTGGTGAGGCCGTAATCACAGTGAGGCTGTGAAGTCACTGTGAGAGTTTTATGTCATTGTGGCCTGTCATGTCACAATGAGATGATATCACTCTGGAAGCTATGATGTCACAGTGAGCCTATGATGTCAGTGGCAAGACTGATGTCACAATGAAGCTATAATGTAACAGTTGAGCCTGTGGTGTCAGTGAGCAGGCTGTGAGATCACCTTGAGTGTGTGAGGTCGCAGCGAGGCTCTGATGTTAGGGCTAATTCTATGAAATGTCAGTGAAGGCTGTGACATCAGGGGTGATGCTTGGAGTTCACAGTAGGTTAGGATGTCAGTAGTGAGGCTGTGCAGTCACACTGAGTCTGTGATACTATAGCGAGGGTGTGAGTCTGTGATACTATAGCGAGAGTGTGATGTCACTGTTGAAGCTGAGTGAGGGCTATGCAGTCACAGTGAGGATGTAATGTCAGAGGATAGACTGCGATGTCACTGTGAGTCGGTGATGTTACCGTGTGGTTGTGACATCACAATTTGCCTGTGATTTCAGTGGTTAGACTGTGATGTCAGAAGTGAGGCTTATGTCATTGATGAGGGTGAGATGTCACAGTGAAACTGGGATGTTTCTAGTGAGGATATGATGCCACAGCGAGGCTGTGGTCTCACTGTTGATGGTGTCATGTTATCATAAGCCTAAGGTGTCAGGGATGAGACTATGGTGTCATAGTGGGGTTGGACAGGATTTCCGTGGTTTCACTGATGCTATGATATCCCAGCTTAATCTGTTGTGTCACAGTGAGGCTATGATATCACAGGTGAGGCTGTCATGTTACAGTGAGCTTGTGATGTCAGAAATGAGGGTATAATGCCACAGTGAGGCTGTGAGGTCACTGTGAGGCTGTGACATCACAGAGAGGTTGTAAAGTCACAATGAGGCTTTGAGTTCCCTGTGGAAGATGAGTTTGTGATATCACCCTGAGGCTGTGCTGTCACTGGTGAGGCTGTGATGTCACAGTGAGGCTGCGATATCAGTGATGATGTCACAATGAAGCTATGATGTCACAAGTGAGCTTGTGCAGTCTGTGGGCAGGCTGTGAGTTCACTTTGAGGCTGTGAATTCACAGTGAGGCTAAGGTGTCAGCAGTGAAGTTTTATGTCACAGTGATGCTTTGATGGCACAGTATGGCTTTGATGTTGCATCAGACCAGAGTCGCGGCCTCAAGACCAGGGCTCCCCAGGACTGGGTGGAGAACAGAACACATGCGGCTCCCTCTCGTCCGAGTGTATCCTGAACCCGTTTATTGAAACTTTTGTGACAACTTTTTTACAGAAAAGTTTGGGGTAAAGAATGTTGCATACACAATAGATAATCAGCAAAATCACCTTCAGGGTGGACCCTTTTTTCAAGAACCTAACCCATTGCTTCAGGGCAAAGACACTTAACAGAAACATTCTCTCAGTATTTCCAAACTTATCTAATCTATAATGCTTCACCGGATAGCCATGGGGCTGAGCCCACATTTTAACAGAGACTGCTTTCTTTTAAAATACAGAGGCAGAATGTTCTCTTACTGATTTTAGCAAGGAACATATTTTACAATTAACTACAGGAATCCTCAACACCCCATAAGTCCCAGCATGAGCTTTGGCTGTTGTCTTCTCCAGGTTGATACTCTTAGTCAGGCAGGTCGACATAGGCACCAGGCATGGCAGCAGGTTCTAACTTGGGAAGATGTATGCAGCTCACATCGTCTCTACTATCCAAGCTTAAACCCCATCTCTAAGGGGGGGCCTTGACTTGAATACTCAAGGCCCATAAGCTATAGCTGGTTCTGTCGATGGAACACTGAGGTATGCACTGAAGAAAACACTTAAGCAATATAATTATTAAAAGAATAACTTCTATAATAGCATCCTTCTATTCCTTTAATAGTAAGGTTGCTTATGTCTTCCTTTGAGGAATTCCAGAAACGTATTGCCAGTTAGATGACCCATTTGTGAACCATGCATACTCCAAACCTGGGGTCCAGTCAGGCCCCATATGCCAAGGGTGTCTCTTTCGGGGCGGAGGCGATCATTGGTAGGAGTGCACTCAGATGGTCCATCTCTGTAATTTCTCATAAGAGTGCTGTTTGGGATGGGAAAGACACGGCCCCCTCTGCTTCTGACATGGATTCTCCCAGTTTGGATTGCAAATACCATCTCCAGGGGCAGTCTTGGCATCTAGACTTTCTGGCATGATGGTCTCTTCCTTGGCCTTCAGCCAGGGTAAGAGGGTATCACAGTTTCTTTTAAGGTTCTAGTGGACTGATAGCATAGTCTTATACTTCTGGAATTTCTGAGTTAGTACGTAGGTGGGAATTTTACCCACCTATGTTTTAAGACTCTAGAAGTTATTCTCTAATTTCCTTAAAATCAGTGCACACATTCTGGCTAACAAGTCTACTTATTGTAAGTGACTAGACATGAAATCTCTATTTAGTATTTGACTAAAACTTAAAAAGCAGGCTTCCTCTCTAGAACGGAGAGCAGGAAGCTAGTTCCAAAAAAACTCCTAAGAGCAGGTAAAGGGCACTCCTAATTTCCAGAAGAATTCTTCCTGCCAGAGGCAAAACTTGAATTATCCCAAACAAAACCTAGGTAAGGGGCACTCCTAATTCCCAGAATTCTTCCTGCCAGAGGCAAAACTCGAATTATAGGAGAGAGTGTCCAGTCCCTGTTCATGGGCTTTACTGTGACCTTCCTCGGGGGACAGGCTTTAGGCCTGAGCTGGGAAGAAACACCAAGGCCTGACAATTCCCATATTTTTCCTTATTTCTCGAAAATAAAGCCATGTCCTTATCCCAAAACATGTTACTTTGAATCCACCTTTTCCAAACTGAGACATATTCTACCAGATTAGTTGGATAGGGACACGGCAGATGTCACAATGATACTGTGATGTCACTGTGAAGTTTTTTTTTTTTTTTTTTAATTTTTTTTTATTATTATTTATTCAACTGTGTGTATGTGCCCGCGCGTGTCTGTGTGTGTGTGTGTGTATGTGTGTGTAGAACCACGGACGAATTCGCGAACCACCATGGACGCCTCCACCTCCTTCTGCCCCGGGATTCACAGGCTCCGCCCTACCAGGACCAGAAGCGCAGGCCGCCCCCGCTTCCGTCTGGCGTCTATACGTGGGATCTGGGATCCGAACTCGGGACCTTCCGCCTGCAAGGCGGAGGCTTAATCCCTGAGCCACCTCTCCAGCCCCGTCACTGTGAAGTTTTGATGTCAGTAGCTACACTGTCATTTCACAAGAAGGTTGTCATGTTTCAGTTATTCTGTGAGGTCAGTGCTGAGGCTGTGGTGCTATAGTGAGGCTAGGTAGGATGTCAGTGATGAGGGTGTGATGTTGCATTGAGACTATGATTTCAGAGGTGAGCCTGTGAAGTCATAGTGTGGCTGTGATGAAACAGTGAGGCTATAACCTCAGAGGTGAGGTCAGAGTCGATGCTATGATATCACAGTTGGGCAATGATTTCAGAGGTGAGCCTGTGATGTCATGGTGAGGCTGTAATGTCACAGTGAGGCTATAACCACAGAAGTGGCTGTGTTGTCACAAGTGATGCAGTGATATCACAGTGAAGCTAGTAAGTCAGTAGAGCAAGAGACTGACATCACAGTGAGGATGTGATTTCGGTGGTTAGGCTGTGATATCAGAATGAGGCTGATGTGAGTGATGTCACACTGAGTCTGGCATGTACACTGGTAAAGCTGTGATGCCACTATGAAGTTTTGATGTCACAGGGAGTTGGTGATGTCATGGTAGAGGCTGTGAGGTCACAGTGAGACTGTGATGATTGTGGCAATGCTGTGACATAGTGTGTCTATGATGTCAGTGATGATGCAGTGATGTCACATTGAGGCTGCTATTTCACAGTAAAGCTTGTCAGAGGTGTTTTTTTGATGTCACCATGAGGCTATTGTGTCAGTGTCAAGGCTGATACACAGTGAGTTTGTGAAGTCACAGTAAGGCAATGATTTCACTGTCATGTTTTCATGTCACAGTCAGGCTGTGAGGACACATTTTGACTATGATGTCACAGTGAGGCTCTGATAACACAGTGATGTTGTGATGATACTGGAGAGGTTTTGATAGCACAGTGAGGCTGTGATTTTAGTGGTGAGACTGATATCACAATGAGGCTGTGGAGTCAGTGGTGAAGGTGTGATTCACAATAAGGCAGGAATGTCAGGGGTGAGAAAGATGTCATAGTGAGTCTATGATGTCACTGTTGAGGCTATGATGTCATTAGTGAACATATTACATGACAGTGACACTGGTGAGGCTGTGATGTCAAATAATATGTTGTCACTGGTGTGGGAGTGGTGTTAGTGTTCTGACTAATATCAGTGGCAATACTGATGTCACAGGTGAGGTTGTGTTATCACTGGTGAGGCCATGATGTCAAACTGAAGCTGTAATGTCACTGTGAAGGTTGTATGTCACTGTGTGCTGTCATGTCACTGTAAGCTGATAGCACTCTGAAAGCTGTGATGGCATAGTGAGGCTGTGTTGTCAGTGGCAAGATTGTTGTCACATGAGGCCATCATGTAACAGGTGAGATTGTGGTGTCAGTGGGCAGGTTGTGAGGACACTGTGAGCCTGTGATGTGGCAGTGAGACTCTGATGTCAGGGCTGATTCTATGAGATGTCAGTGAGGTGAAGTCTGGATTTCACAGTGAGTTTAGGACATCAGTGTTGAGGCTGTGCAGTCACACTGAGATTGTGATGTCAGAGGAGAGGATATGATGTCACTGTGAGCCTGTCATATCAGTGGAGAGGCTGTGATGTCACTATGAAGCTGCAATGTAACTGTTGATCCTGTGTGGTCAGTGAGTAGGTTATGAGTTCACCATGAAACTGATGTTACAGTGAGACTTTGATGTCAGGGCTGATTCTTTGAGATATCAGAGTGGCTGTGATGTCAGGGGGGATGCTTGGATTTCACAGTGAGTTTAGGGCATCAGTGATAAGGCTGTGCAGTCACATTGAGACTATAATGTCATAGGAGAGGTTAATGTCACTGTTGTGATGTTACAGTGAGGTTGTGATATCGCAGTGAGGCTGTGATTTTAGTGGTTAGGCTGTGATGTCAGAGGTGAGGCTGATGATAATGATGAGGCTGAGATGTCACAGGGAGGCTTGGATGCTACTGGTGAGGCTCTAATGCCACAGCAACACTATGGTGTCACTGTAGAGGTTGTTGTGTGACTGTGAGCCTGAGCTGTCTGTGATGAGTCTATGATGTGACAGTGAGGCTAGGCAGGATGTCCATGGTGTCAAAGATGCTATGATTTTAGAGGTTAGCCTGTTAAGTCACAGTGAGGCTGTGCTATCAGAGGTGAGACTGTGATGTCATAGTGAGACTGAAATGTTGCTATAATGCCAGAGTGAGACTGTGATATCACCATGTAGCTGTGATATCACTGTGAGGTTGTGACATTCCAGAGAGGTTGTGATGTCACAGTGAGGCTGTGAGGTCACTGCAGAAGATGTAAGGCTAGGTAGGATACCAGTGGTAAGGCTATGATGTCACAGTGTGGCTGCGATGTCATCATGATATCACAGTAAGGCCCTGAGGTCAGTGGTTAGTCTGTGATTTCAGAAGTATGACTGATGTGAAAGACGGGGCTGAGATTTTGCATTGACAATGTGATATGACTCATGAAGCTGTGATGCCACAGTGATCTTATGATGTTAACATGAGGCTGTGGTGTCACAGATGAGGCTGTAGTATCATGGTGCGCCTTTCCAATCAGTGCTGAGGCTGTGATGTCAGTGAGGCTGCGTTGACAGTGTTACTGTGATTTCACAGTGAGGTCATGATGTCATAGTGAGGTTGTGATGTTTAAGCACTGACTGTGCTTAAACAGGGAGACTATGTCATTGGTGAGGTTGTGTTGTCAGGTTGTGTTGTCACTGTTGAGGCTTTAATGTCACAATGAGTTTATTGTGTCAAACTGAGGCTGAAATTTCACAGTGAGGCTATGATGATAGAGGTGAAGCTTTATATCACAGTGATGCTCCGATGGCATGGTATGGTTGTGATGTCACAATGAGGTTGTGATGTCACAGTGAGGTTGTGATATCGATAGCAACACTTATATGTCATGTTTCAGTGAGTTTGTGAGTTCTGTGGTGAGGCTGTGGTGCCATAGTGAGGCTAGGTAAGATGTCAGTGATGAGGGTGTGATGTTGTATTGATGCTATGATTTCAGAGATGAGCCTGTGATGTCATAGTGAGACAGTGATGAAACAGTGAGGTTATGTATTAGTTAGGGTTCTCTAGAGTCACGGAATTCAAAAAATGAATATATATATGTAAATTATATGTAGGAAATTTATGAGTTGGCTTACAGATATGACCGAGGTAATCCAGCAAAGACTTCCAGTAGCCAAAGTAGTCCAACAATGGCTGCCAGTAGCCGAGGCAGTTCCAATGCTGGCTGCCAATAGCTGGCTGCTCAATTCAATAGTCAATTGGTTGATGGCTGAAAGCTGGAGAACTACTAGAGTCTTAGTCTAGTCCAAGGCTAAAAGGTTGAAGAAACCAAGCAGCTGGAAGGGAGAACGATTTATAGCACAGCTGCAAGAAGGCATCTGTTCTCTTTGGTGGCTCATTTTTATATGATGCAGTACTGAGAGCATCCCATGAGAGCTTTGGAGGTCCCGATAAGACCTAGGGCAGGTACAATCCTATCAAGTGGTCTCAGTTGATCCTCTCCAATGGTGGTCTCAGCCCATTTTATTTAATACAGGATGTGTCACGTTGACTCCCATGATTAACTATCACAGGCTATAAGGTCAGAGTTGATGCTGTGATGTCACAGTTGGGTAATGGTTTCAGAGGTGAGTCTGTGATGTCAGGGTGAGACTGTAATGTCACAGTGAGGCTATAGCCTCACAGATGAGGCTGTGATGTCACAGTGAGGTGCTGTCCTCACCAGTGACGCCATGATATCACAGTTAGGCTGAGATGTCAGTGGAGCATGACTATGACATCACAGTGAGGATGTGATTTCAGTGGTTAGGCTGTAATATCAGAATGAGGCTGGTATGAGTGATGAGGGTATGATGTCACAGTGATGCTGGCATGGCACTGGTGAACCTATGATGCCACTGTGTGGATTTGATGTCACCGTGTGGCTGTGGTGTCTCCATGAGCTCATGATGTCACAAGGAGATGGTGATATCACAGTGGAGGCTGTGAAGTCACAGTGAGACTGCGATGAGAGTGGCAAGGCTAATGCCACAGTGAGGCTATGATGTCCGTGGTGATACTGTGATGTTACACTGAGGCTATGATTTCACAGTGAGGCTATATCAGAGGTGTGTATGTGATGTCACCATGAGGATGTTGTTTCAGTGGCAAGCCTGATGACACAGTGAGTTTGTGATGTCATAGCGAGGATGTGAAAGCACTATAAGGTTGTAATAACATAGTCAGGCTGTTAGGACCCAATGTGGCTATGATGTCACAGTGAGGCTCTGAGGACAAGCTGATCTTGTGATGTCACTGGAAAGGTTTGGATGGCACAATTAGGCTGTGATGTTAGTGGTAAGGCTGATGTTACAATGAGGCTGTGATGTCACTGGTGAAGGTGTAATGTCATAATAAGCCTGGAATGTCAGTGGTCAGAAATATGTCATAGTGAGTCTATGATGTCACTGATGTGGCTATGATGTCAGTGTTGAACGTATTATGCAACAGTGACACGGGTGAGGCTGTGATGTCAAAGGTTGTGTTGTCAGTGGTGTGTCAGTGATGTCAGTGTTCTGACTAATGTCAGTGGCGATGCTGATGTTACAGGTGAGGCTGTGCTGTCACTGGTGAGGCCATGATGTCTCACTAAGGCTGTGATGTCACTGTGAAGGTTGTATGACACTGTGTGCTGTCATATCACCATGAGGTCATATCACTCTGGAAGTTGTGATGGCATATTGAGGCTGTGATTTTAGTGGCAAGATGTCACAATGAAGCTATGATGTAACAGGTGAGCCTGTGGTGTCAGTGGGCATATTGTGAGGTCAACATGAGGCTGTGATATCACAGTGATGCTCTCATGTCTGGGCTGATTCTCTCAGATGTTAGTGAGGCTGTGACATCAGCGTGATGCTTGGGTTTCACAGTGAGGTTAGGACATTAGTGGTGAGGCTGTGCAGTCACACTGAGGCTTGAAGACAGAGGAGAGGCTATGATGTCAAAGGAGAATGTTTACATGACTGTAATGCTTTGAACTGAAACTGTGTTGTCACAGTGTGGCTATATCAGAGGTGAGGTTGTGATATCACAATAAGGCTGTGAGGTCACTGTGAGAGATGTGATGCCAGTGGCAAGGCTGATTTCACCTTGAGGCTATGATGTAACAGGTGAGTCTGTGATGTAACAGTTTAGACTGTGAGGTCGTAGTGAGTCTGTGAGTTCACTGTGAGGCTCTGATATCTGTGGGAAGATTAATGTCACAGTGAGGCAGTGATGTGACATGTGAAGCTGTGGTGTCATTGTTTATGATGTCAAAGGCTATGATGTCAGTGCTGAGGCTATCATATCACTCTGAATGTATGCTATCTGTGGTGAGGCTGTGTGTCATGGTAAGGCTAGATAGCATACCAGTGGTGAGTCTGTGATGTCACAGTGTGGCTGTGATATCACCATGAGGCTGTAAGGTCATAGTGAGGCTCTGATGTCAGGCCTGATTCTATGAGATATCAGTGAGACTGTGACACTAGGGTTGATGCTTGGATCACAGTGAGTTTAGGATGTCAGTGATGAGGCTGTGCAGTCACACTGAGGCTGTGAAGTCACTGTGAGGCGGCAATGTTACCATGAGGTTGTGAAATTACAGTGAGGCTATGATATCAGTAGTGATAGACTATGATGTCATAGTTTGTTTGAAATTTCAGTGCTTAGACTGTGATATCAGAAGTGAGGCTGAAGTCGGTGATGAGGTGGAGATGTCACAGTGAGACTGGCATGTTACTGGTGACACTGTGATACCAAAGCAAGGGTGTGGTGTCACTGTTGATGCTGGCATGTGACAGTGAGCCTAAGATGTCAGTGATGAGGCTGTGGTATATTGGGAGGTTCAGCAGAAGCCATTGTGTCATTCATGTTATGATTTCAGAAGTTGTCCTGATATGTCACAGTGAGGCTATGATGTCAGACGTGAAGCTGTGATATCACAATGAAGCTCTGATGCATTAGGGATACTGTGATGTCAGAGTGCAGTTGTGAGGTCAGTGGTGAGGCTGTGATTTCAGAAGTGAGACTGATATGAGAGACGAGGCAGAGATGACACATTGACGATATGGTGTAACTGGTGAGGCTGAGATGCCACAGTGAAGTTATGATGTCACCATGAGGCTGTGGTGTCATTGATGAGGCTGTAATATCGTGGCGAGCCTGTCATATCAATGGTGAGGCTGTGATGTCACAGTGAGGCTGTCATGTCAGTAGTGATTATGCTTTCAGAGGGGGACTATGTCATTGGTGAGGCTCTATTGTCACTGATGAGCCTCTAATTTCACAGTGTTTATTGTGTCAAACTGAAACTGCAATGTCACAGTGATGCTGTGATATCAGAGTTGAGGATATGATATCACAGTGAGGCTGGCATGTCACTGGTAAGGCTGTGATGTCACAATTTAGCTTTGATGTCACCATGTGTCTGTGGTGACACAGTGAGTCCTTGATGTCAGAGGGAAATGGTGATGTCACAGTGGAGAGAGTGAGGTCACTTTGAGACTGGGATGTCAATGCCAAGGCTGATGTCACAGTGAGGCTATGATGTAAGTGGTGATGCTGTGAAGTCACACTGAGGCTGTGATACCACAGTGAGGCTGTGCCTGAAGTGTAAATGTGATGTTGAAATGAGGCTCTATGTCAGTGGCAAGGCTGATGTCACAATGAGTTTGTGATGTCACAGTGAGGCTATGAGGACACAGTGATGTTGTGATGTCACTGGAGAGATTTTGATGGCACAGTAAGGCCGTGCTGCTAGTGGTGAGGCTGATGTCACAATGAGGCTGTGATGCCACTGGAAAAGTTGTGCTGTCAACAATAAGGCTGGAATATCAGCACTGCTAAAGATGTCTTAGTGAGACTTTGATGTCAGTGGTGAGTGTATTACGTGACAGTGACACTGGTGAGGCTGTGATGTCAAAGGCTGTGTTGTCACTGGTGTGGCAATGATGTCAATGTTCTGACTAATGTCAGTGGCGATGCTGATGTCACTGTGCTCTCACTGTGCTCTCACTGGTGAGGCCGTGATGTCACATTGAGGCTGTGATGTCACTGAGAGGGTCGTATGTCACTGTGGGCTGTCATGTCATCACGGTGACATGACTCTGAAAACTGTGATGTCATAGTGAGACTTTGATGTCAGTGGCAAGGCTGATGTCACAATGAGGCTATGATGTAACAGGTGAGCCTGTGGTGTCAGTGGGCAGGCTGTGAGGTCACAATGAGACTGTGATATTCCAGTGAGTCTCTGAAGTCAAGGCTGCTTCTATGAGATGTCATTGAGGCTGTGACTTCAAGGGTGATGCTTGGATTTCACAGTGAAATTAGGACATTATTGGTGAGGCTGTGCAGTTACACTGAAGCTCTGATATCAGAGGAGTGGTTGTGATTTCCCCTTGTGGTGGTAATGTTACTGTCAGGCTCTGATATCACAGTGAGGTGTGATATCAGTGCTGATAGACCACAATATCACATTTTGATAGAGATTACAGTGGTTAGACTGTGATGTCAGAAGTGAGGTTGAAGTCAGTGATGAGGCTGAGATGTCACAGTGAGGCTGGCATGTTACTGGTGAGGCTCTGATATCAAAGCAAGGCTGTGGTGTCATTGCGGAATCTGTCATGTGACTGAATGTCAGTGAGGCTCTGGTGTCACAGTGAGCATAGGCAAGATGTCTGTGGTGTCACTGATGATAAGATTTCAGAGGTTCACCTGTTATGTCACTATGAGGTTGTGACATCACAGAGAGGTTATGATGGCACTGTGAGGCTGTGAGATCACTATGAGGCTGTGATATCTGTGGGAAGATTGATGAGACAATGAGTCTCTGATGTAACATATGAGGATATGATGTCACTGTTTATGATGTCAAAGACTATGATGTCACTGCTAAAGTTGTCACATCACTGTGAGGCTGTGCTATCTGTGGTGAGGCTGTGGTGTCATAGTAAGACTAGGTAGGATACAAGTAGTGAGGCTGTGATGTCACAGTCCACCCGTGATGATAACATGAGGCTGTGATGTCAGAGTGAGACTGTGATGTCACAGTGCTGGTGTGAGGTCAGTGATGAGGCTGTAATTTCAGAAATGAGGCTGATGTGAGCGATGAGGGTGACATGTTGCATTGATGATGTGATATAACTGTTAAGACTGTGATGCCACAGTGAGGTTATTATATCACCATGAGGCTGTGGTGTCACAGATAAGGCTGTAATATCTCGTTAAACTTATCCTATCAGTGGTTAGGCAGTGATGTCTCAGTAAGACTGGCTGGCGCAGTATGGCTGTGATGTCACAGTGAGGTTGTGACATCAGTAGTGACAGTGCATTCACAGGGAGACTATGTTATTGGTAAGGCTGTATTGTCACTGGTGAGGCTGTAATGTCACAGTGAGTTTATTATATCAAACTGAGGGTGTGATGATACAGTGAGTTTATGATGTCAGAGATGAAGTTTTCTGTCACAGTGATGCTTTGATTGCACAGTATGGCTGTGATGTGACAATGAAGCTATGATGTAACTGTGAAGATTTAATGTCAATGGGGAACTTGTCACAATGGAGATATCATATCAATAGATAAACTGTGGTGTCTCAGGGAGGCTGTCATGTTTCAGTCAGGTGTGGCTGTGGTGTGATGGTGAGGCTAGTAGGATGTCAGTGATGAGGGAGGGTGTTATGTCTCATTGAGGCTATGATATCAGAGGTGAGCCTGTAATGTCATCGTGAGGCTGAGATCAAACAGTGAAGCTATAACGTCAGAGTCAAGGCTGTGATGTCACAGTTGGCAAATAATTTCAGAGGTGACCCTGTGATATCATAGTGAGGCCATCATATCATAGTGAGGCTCTAACCACAGAGGTGAAGCTGTGATGTTATATTGAAGTTTTGTTTTCACGAATAATGTCATGATGCCGTGATATCTCAGTGAGACTGTGATGTCAGTGAGCAAGACTATAAAATCACTGTCAGATTGTAATAACACAGTGAGCCTGTGAGGACGGGCTATGATGTCACAGTGCAGCTCTGATGACACAATGATTTTATGATGTCACTGGCGAGGTTTTAATTGTACAGTGAGCCTGTGATGTTTGTGGTGAGATTGATGTCACAAGGAGGCTGGGATGTCACTGGTGAAGGTATGATGTCACAAAAAGGCTGAAATGTCAGTGGTGGAAAAGATGTCTTTGTGAATCTATGACTTCACTGGTGAACCTATTATGTGACAGTGACACTGGTGAGGCTGAAATGTCAAAAGCTATGTTGTCACTTGTGTGGCAGTTTTCTGACTAAAGTCAGTGGTGATGCTGATGTCACTGGTGTGGCTATGATGTCACTTGTGAGGCTGTTATGTCACTCATGAGGCTGTGATGTCACAGTGAGAATGTGATGTCAGTGGTAAGACTGATGCCACAATGAGGCTACAATGTAGGAGTTGAGCCTTTGGTGTCAATGGTTAGGCTGGAGGTCACTGTGAAGTTGTGATGCCATCCTGAGAAATGATGTCACCATGTGGCTGTGGCTTCACAATGAGCCCATGATGTCATAGGGAGTTGGTGATGTCATGGTGGATGCAGTGAGATCACAGTGAGACTGTGATGTCAGTGGCAAAGTTGATGTCACAGTGAGGCTATTATGTCAGAGGTGATGCTGTGATGTCACATCGAGGCTATGATACAGTGAGGCTGTATCAGAGATGTGTATGTCAGTGGCAAGGCTGATATCACAGTGAGGCTATGATGGCACTGTCATGTTGTAATGTCACAGTGAGGCTGTGAGGACATAGTGAGGTTATTATGTCACCATGAGTGTCCTTAGTGAGGCTGTAATATCACGGTGAGCCTGTCATACCAGTGGTGAGGCTGTGATATCACAGTGAGGGTGTGACATCAGGGGTGATCTTGGATTTCATAGTAAGGTTAGGATATCAGTGATTAGGCTGTAGAGCCACACTGAAGCTGTGAAATCAGTTGTTAGGCTGTGATGTCAGAATTGAGGGTGATGTCAGTGATGAGGCTGAGATGACACAGTGAGTGTGTGATGTCAGAAATGAGGTTATAATTGCACAGTAAGGCTGTGATACTACCGTGAAGTTGTGATGTCAAGATGAGGTTGTGACATCACAGAAAGGTTGTGATATCACTATGAGTCTGTGAGGTCACTGTCGAAGATGTGATGTCAGTGGCAATGCTGATTTCACCATGAAGCTATGATGTAACAGGTGAATCTATGATATAACATGTTAGACTGTGAGGTCACAGTGAGGCTGTGAGGACACTGTGAGGCTGTGATGTCTGTGGAAAGATTGATGTCACAGTGAGGCAGTGATGTAACATGTGATGCTGTGGTGTCACTGTCTATGGTGTCAAAGGCTATGATGTCACTGCTGAGGCTGTCACATCACCGTGAACCTGTGCTATCATTGGTGAGGATGTGATGTCATAGTAAGGCTAGGTAGGATATCAGTGGTGACCCTGCCACCATGAGGCTGTGGTATCCTTCTCGAGGCTGTGATATCACGGTGAGACCGGCACATCAGTGGTGAGGCTGTGATGTCACAGTGAGGCTGTACTGGCACAGAGTGACTGTGATTTCACCATGAGGTTGTGATGTCATAGTGAGGTAGAGATGTCAGTAGTGACTCTGATATTACAGGGAGGCTATGACATTTGTTGAGGCTGTATTGTCACTGGTGAGACTCTAATGACACAGAACACAGTGAGGTTGTGATGTCAGTAGTGACAGTGCTTTCACAGGGAGACTATGTTATTGTCGATGTTGTATTGTTACTGGTGAGGTTCTAATGTCACAGTGAATTTATGTGTCAAACTAAGGCTGTGCTATTATAGTAAGGATAGGATGCCAAAGATCATGCTTTTTGTCACAGTGATGCTCTGATGGCACAATATGGTTGTGATGTCAAAATGAGGTGAGGATGTCACTGTGAGGTTATGATGTCACTGGGGAATTTGTGATGTTGCAGTGAGTTTGTGATGTCAATAGCGATACTGTGGTGTCACAAGGAGGCTGTTATGTTTCAGTGAGCCTTTGAGTTCAGTGATGCCACAGTTAGGCAATGATTTCAGAGTTGAGCCAGTGATGTCATAGGGAGGCTGTCATGTCACAGTGAGATTATAACCTCAGAGGTGAGGTTGTAATGTCACAGTGAGGCTGTGGTTGTCACCAGTGATACCATGATATCACAGTGAGGCTGTGTTGTCAGTGGAGTGAGACTATGACATAACAGTGAGGATGTGATTTCAGTAGTTAGGCTGTGATATCAGAATGAGGATGATGTTAGTGATGAGGGTATAATATCACAGTGAGGCTGGCATGTCACAGGTGAGGCTGTGATGCCACAATTAGGCTTTGATGTGTCCATGTGTCTGTGGCATCACTGTAAGCCCATGATGTCACAAGGAGATGGTGATGTCACAGTGGAGGTGTGAGATCATAGTGAGATTTTGATGTCAGTGGCAAGACTGATGTCACAGTGAGGCTCTCATGACAGTGGTGATGCTGTGATATTACAGTGAGGCCATGCCAGAGGTGTGTATGTGATGTAACCATCAGGCTGTTAGGTCAGTGTCAAGGCTGATGTCACAGTGAGTTTGTGTTGTCATAGTGAGGCTGTGATGGCACTGTCAGGTTGTAATGTCACAATGAGACTGTGAGGAAAAAGTTTGGCTCTGATGTCACAGTCAGGCTCTGATGAAATAGTGATGTTATGATGTCACTGCATAGGTTTAGATTGCATACTGAGGCTGGGATATTATTGTTGAGGCTGATGTCACAATGAAGCTTTGATATCACTGTTGAAGGTGTGATGTCAAAATAAGGCTGTAATGTCAGTGGTTAGAAAGATGTCATAATGAGTCTATGATGTCATTGGTAAGGTTATGATGTCAGTGGTTAACTTATGTGACAGTGACACTGGTGAGGATGTGATGTCAAAGGCTGCATTGTCACTGGTGTGGCAGTGATGTCAGTGTTCTGACTAATCTCAGTGGTGAAGTTGATGTCACAGTGAGGCTGTGCTGTCATGGTTGAGGCTGTGATGTCACTGTGAGGGTTGTTTGTCATTGTGGGCTGTCAATGTCACCATGAGGTTATATCACTCTGGAAGCTGGGATGATGCAGTGAGGCTCTGATATCAGTGACAAGACTGATGTCACAATGAAGCTATGATTTAACAGCTGATCTTCTGGTGTCAGTTGGCAGGTTGCGAATGCACTGTGAGGCTGCGATGTCTCAGTGTGGCACTAATATCAGGGCTGAATCTGTGAGATGGCAGTGAGGCGGTGACATTGGGGTGGTGCTTGGATTTCACAGTCAATTTAGGACATCAGTGGTGAGACTGTTCATTAACACTGGGGCAGTGATGTCAGAGGAGAGGCTGTGATGTCATTGTGAGTTGGTGATATCATAGTGGAGGCTGTCAAGTCGCAGCTAGACTATGATGTCACTGGCAAGGATGATGTCCCACTGACTTTGTGATGTCACAATGAGCCTCTGATGTCACTGTCAGGTTGTAATGTCACAGTGAGGCTGTGAGGACACAGTGTGGATATGATGTCAGTCTGATGAAACAGTGGTGTAATGTCACTGGACAGGTTTTGATGGCACAATGAGGCTGTGATATTAATGGTGAGGCTGATGTCACAATGAGGCTGCGATGTCAAGGATGAAGGTGTGATGTTGGAATAAGGCTATAATGTCAGTGATGAGAAAGATGTCATAGTGAGTCTATGATGTCACTGGTGAGACTAGGATGTCAGTGGTGAATCTATTATGTGACAGTGACACTGCGGAAGCTATGATGTCAAAGGATATGTGGTCACTGGTGTGGCAATGATGTCAGTGTTGTGACTAATGTCTGTGGCGATGCTGATGTCACAGGTGAGGCTGTGCTGTCACTGCTGGGGCCATGATGTCACACTGAAGCTGTGATGTCACTGTGAAGGTTGTATGTCACGGTGGTATGTCATGTCACTGTAAGGTGATATCACTCTGGAACATGTGACATCACAGGTTGTGATGTCAGTGGCAAGACTGATGTCACAATGAGGCTATGATGTAACATGTAAGCCTGTGGTATCAGTGGGTAGGCAGTGAGGTCACTGTGAGGCTGTGATGTCTCATGAAGCTCTGATGTCAGGGCTGATTCTATGAGATGTCAATGAGGCTGTGACATCAGTGATCATGCTTGGATTTCACAATTAAGTTAGGACGTAAGCAGTGTGGTTCTACTGTCACACTGAGGTTGTGATGTCAGAGGAGAGGCTGTGATGTCACTGTGAGGCTGTGATGTTACCATGACATTGTGATATCAGTGGTGATAGACTATGGCATCACAGTTCAGCTGAAAGTTCAGTGGTTAGACTGTGATGTCAGAAGTGTGGCTGATATTTTTCATGAAGCTGAGATATCTAGTGAGGCTGGGATGTTACTGGTGAGGCTGAGATGCCACAGTGAGGCTGTGGTGTCACTGTCAAGGCTGTCACGTGACCGTGAGTCTGAGATGTCAGAGATGAGGCTGTGGTGTTGTAGCGAGGCTAGGAAGGATGTCCATGGTGTCACTGATGCTATGATTTCAGAGGTTATCATGTTATGTCACAGTGAGGTTGTGATGTCAGATGTGAGGCTGTGCTGTCACAGTGAGGCTATGATGTCGGAAATGACACTATAATGCCACAGTTAGTTTGTGATATCACTCTGAAGGTGTGATGTCACGATGAGTCTTTGTCATCACAAAGAGGATATGTTGTCACAGTGAGGCTGTATGGTCACTGTTTAAGATGTGGCTGATTTCACCATACGGATATGATGTAACAGGTGAGTCTATGATGTTACAGGTTAGACTATGAAGTCATAGTGAGGCTGTGAGGTCACTATGAGGTTGTGATGTCAGTAGTTACTGTGCTTTCAGGGAGACTGTGCCATTGGTGAGGCTGTACTGTCACTGATGAGGTTCTAATGTCACATTGAGTTTATTGTGTCAAACTGAGGCTGTGATGTTATGATGTTAGAGGTGAAGCTTTATGTCAGAGTGATGCTTTTATGGAATGGTTTGGCTGTGATGTCACTGTGAGTCTGTGATGTCACATTGATGTTGTGATGTGGCATTGAGACATCACAGTGAGGATGTGATTTCAGTGGTTAGGCTATGATATCAGAATGAGGCTGATGTGAGAAGGGTATGATGACACAGTGAGGCTTGCATGTCACTGGTAAGTCTTTGATTCCACTGTAAAGCTTTGATGTCATTGTGGGACTTTGGTGTCATCATGAGCCCGATTTCACAGGGAGTTGGAGATGTCATGGTACAGGCTGTGAGGTCACAGTAAGTCTATGATGTCATTGGTTATGCTGTGACCTCACAGTGAGGCTGTGAGGTCACGGTAAGGCAGTGTTGTCACAGTGCAGCTGCTAGGTCAGTGGTTAGGCTGTGATTTCAGAAGTCAGACTGATATGAGAGATGAGTATGAGATGTTGCATTCACAATGTGATATACCTGGTGAGGCTGTGATGCCACAGTGAGGTTATGATGTTACCATGAGGCTGTGACACAGTGATTGTAGGGGGACCTCAGTCTAGGTGACCTCAATAACCTGGCAAGTTTAGCCAAAGATGATTTGTTGGAGGAAGTCTGGAGGGCAACTCAGGATGTTTTGACCAGCTCAGGGGAAGTCAGGAGGGGGCGGCTCAGGATGTGTTGAACAGCTCAGGATGGAGGAAGTCAGGAGAGAGTAGCGCAGGATGTTTTAAGGAAATTTCACTACATACAGCCTGTGTGCTGGCTTGACCTTTAAGATGATTGGTTGCCCATTTCCCCCCCCTGGAATTCCCCTGCCTATATAAGATGGCTGTGGACTTGCAATAAATGAGTTCCTGCTTGACTAGACTCCCTGTCATGTCTGATTGTCCTCAGGAAGCAAGGACTGGGAGCGGGAGGACAGCACACTCACCTTTCCCTGATCCCCTGCGTGGAGGACCCGCCAGAGGGGCCTGCAGAACGAAGCTGAGATCCCGGGGACCCCCACATCTGGCGCCCCATGTGGGGCATGAAGAACTCAGTGTTGAAGAATTCGATTGGGGCCAAGCGGTCTTTGAGGTGAGTGAGACCCTAACATATGGGTAACACAACTACTAAGTCTGAAGACCCAGCGCTTAAGGTACTGAGATACATGCTTAAAAGTAGGGGCTTGGAAATCTCTGATTCCAAGGCTTTAAAGCTTTGGGAGGTGGTTGTGCAACTCACCCCCTGGATCACATCCACCAATCTGTTTGACTAGGACACTTGGTACCTAGTCGAACAACTCTCGAGATAGAGAGCTTCTACCCCATCATATCCACCCTTAAGTCATGCTTTCGACCTGAGGGTCATGAGCCCTCTGCTCCCTCAGATCCCAGCCTGACTAGCACTGATCCATCTCTTGAAGATTAGGAAACATTTGATGAGGAGAGGAAAAGCATATTAAAAGTAAAACCTCCACAGCCTAAAGTGACAGATTGGCCAACAGAGTCCTTAGAAATGTCCCATGAAGGTAAAAGTGAGTCCCCAGAGAGAAATTCCCCTAAGCAGCTATACAGAGCTCTTTTTCATTCACCCTCACCAAAGAATATGAGACATGGGGATTATGAAACTTTATGGCCCCAATCTCCAGCCTATGGGGACTTTAACTGGAAACCCAACCATAGGGCCATTGAAGCGTTCCCAGTAAACCTCAACCACGGAGGGAACCGCCCTGCAGCCTGGTATCCTTTAGAGGCTAAAGACCTCAAGGAGTTAAAAAAGGCTGTAGAAGGTCTGCAAGTAAGTAATGAGAAACCTGGTTAAGTTCACAGATGTTCTTTCCTGATCTCACCAGAAGGGGAGGGCATATAGTCTAGCAGATAAAAAGTAATCATTTTGCAAATGGGTGATGGACCCCTCCCTCACTGAGGTTTCCTACTCTTATTACATCTACCCTTGAATGTGCTATTATAACAAGACTCCAGTTTAACAGCTTTTTGTCTCTGGCCAGGGGGTGACATACAGTGCCCAGCAGAATGGAGTGAAGGGCATTGCAGGAGCAGCAAAACTGCAAAAGAAAATCAACAAACCACAATCCAGAACTTCAGAGACTATATCAATCACATAGAACTAGGCCAGCCTCATCTCTCCCCATCCTGGAGCTCAGGGACATTTGCGGAAGAGGGGGCGGTAAGATTGTAAGAGCAAAAGGATGGGAGGAGGAGGACCCAGTGGAGAGTTAGGCGTACACAATAAAGGACTCTCTGGAATTGGGGGGGAGGCACTGGGGGATGGGGAAGGGGAGGAGGGGGTTTGGGGGGAGGAAGGGGGAGGGAGGGAACTGGTAAAAAATTTTAAAATGTATAATTAAATTTTTAATAAAAAAATAAATAAATTGAACCAACATAAAAAAAAAAAAAAGGCTGTAGCAGAAGACGGGCCTAATTCACCTTAGGCAGAGACATTACTCCAAGGTCTAGCCCACCAATCCTGTACTACCAAAGACTGGATGAATATCACCAAGGCCATCCTCCCCAGCCCCACATTCATTAAATGGTATGCCCTCTTTAAGGAGGAATGTCGTGTCCAAGCAGAGAGAAACCAAGCGGCTAACCCACCGATCCCTATTTCATTTGGGATGCTCTCAGGATCAGCAGATCAGTACTCCACTGGGCTACAAAGGCAGCTATTGCCCCCCCCCATATGTGGACCAGGTCCGTGCTTTGGGATTGGCTGCATGGGGAAAACTAGATGAAGGGCCATCAGAGGCTCCTATTGTGGGAGTAACTCAAAAACCCACAGAATCTTTCCCTGAATTCATAGATAGAGTTGAAAAAAGTTTAAGACGCAAGTTCCCACCAGATCCCCTGAGGGATCAATTTATCAAATTGTTGGTCTGGAAAGGAATGACTGTGGATCATAAATTGGCTTGTGCGGGCCTCAAAGATAGATCTATGAGCCAATGGATAATCGCATCTAAGGACATAGGGACTCAATCACAATAGACTAGGTCCATGACTACAGCCCTACAAGCCCAAACGGAAGCTTTAACTTCTGCACTTATGCAGGCCTTTGCAGGATTGACCTGGGAAGGAAAAGGAGTTGAGATGCCCACTAAGAATAATGGAGAACAATGCTTTGGATGTGGCCAAATAGGACACTTTAAGAGAAACTGCCCAAGAGATGGGGGGGCGACCCAAACCTACAGCTGCTGAAGGACAGAGAACCACAAAAAGGGCCCCTTGTCCCCGTTGCCACAAAGGCTACCATTGGCAGAGAGATTGCAGATCTAAATTTAACAGAGAGGGAAATCCTTTAAACTAGCTATGGTGTATCCTCCAAAGAGGTGTCAAAGAGTTGCTCATTTGGCCAAAGCCCAATGCCTATAACACAACCCACTCAAAATCCCTCTGCCAATTGGATGGTTCCTATCGTTCCAGGATTGCGGCCTAAAATGGATATTTTCATTCAAGGAAAAAGGTTCCGGGGACTGGAGAGGTGGCTCAGGGGTTAAGCCTCTGCTTTGCAGGTGGAAGGTCCTGAGATCGGATCCCAGATCCCACGTATAGACGCCAGGCAGAAGCGGGCGGCCTCATTTCTGGTCCTGGTAGGGCGAAGCCTGTGAATCCCGGGGCGGAGGAAGTGGAGGCGGTCCATGGTGGTTCCCGAATTCGTCCGTGGTTCTACACACACACAGACACACATGCACGCACACATCCATATGCACACATGCACAATTGAATAAAAATTAAATTTAAAATTAAAAAAAAAGGTTCCGATGCTTGATTGACATAGGAGCAGACAGGAAGGAAGAGATTCCCCACCATTGGTCTCTGGTCCTGGGGTCCCATATCCTAGGGGTTGGGGGAAATACAAAGTCAGAGGAAACCAAGGATTGGCTTTATTGGAAGGATGTGGATGGGACTCAGGGTGAAGTCTGTCCTTTAATAGCCCCGGGCTTATCAGCCAATCTTATAGGACAGGACATCCTGGGGGACGCACAAGCCTATATTACCACTGACCATACGGCCTTTTACGGAGATATCTTAGACATGGAATAATGTGCCTGTGCACCTCCCCTTCAAGAAGATTTTGTTTTCAACTATCGGGGGGACCTACCAAAGAGGCCCCGGGTATATACCTAATTCTAGAGGCCACTGCTCCTCAGGTGCCTGCCATCCAATGGTCCCCTGGACCCCCAGTTTGGGTGGAGCAGTGGCCAATCCACAAAGAAAAATTACAGACCCTACAAGAGATAATACAAGAACAATTAAAATTGGGGCATATCCAACCTTCCACAAGCCCCTGGAACACTCCAGTTTTTGTTATCAAGAAGTCCTCTGGTAAATGGAGAATGCTACAAGATCTCCATAAAATCAATGCCAGGATGACCCTAATAGGCGTCCCACATAGAGGGATGCCCTGGATTCCTGCTATTCCCTCTGATTTATATCTAATGATAATAGATATTAAAGATTGCTCTTCCTCCATACCATTACAGCCACAGAACTATGAGAAATTTGCCTTTTCTGTACCCTCTACTAATTACCAGGTGCCTGATAGTAGATATGAATGGACAGTCTTACCTCAAGGCATGGCTAACAGTCCAGCATTTTGTCAAAACTATGTAAAGACCCTATTAAAACGTGCAATACAGGTGCCCCAGGTCACACTCTATGTTTATATGGATGACATCATCCTGAGGGCACCCAATCCTTTATTGTTGGGAGAACTTTATAGGGTTACTAAAGAATGTCTTCAAAGGGGAGGACTACATATATCAGCTGATAAGGTCCAAACTGTACCATCCTTTAAAATATTGGGTACCCAACTCCACTTAGAAGGGGTGAGTCCTCTAAAACCTCAGCAGGCCATTGCCACTCTGTTAATTTTAACGGAACTCCAAAAATTACTAGGAGAAATAAATTGGCTGAGAGCTTGGATACCGATATCCACTGAAACGTTAGAACCCTTATTCCAGCTACTAAAGGGGAAGCAACACTCTGACCTAATCACTTTAACCCCACAACATCTTGAGATCTTCCACACAATTCAAAAGGCACTAGATCAAGCTCAATTAGCTCTCCATTCACCTGATAAACCCTTAGAATTATGGGTTCTCCCTGGTAAGACATTAATGACTTCTGCCTTTGTACAGGATGGACTACCTGTAAAGGCTCAGCCCAATTCAAAGAATTTATGGTGGTTACAATGGCATTAACTAAAGTAAGGGGCCCCATGAACCTATTCTCTGATAGTCTCTATGTAATTAATCTTCTCCCTGGGTTTACTACATTCCCACATCCGATTGGAGAAAAATCCCATTACATCCCTGATGATTTAAGCCCAGACAATTCTTAAAGAAAGGAATAGCCCAATCTTTCTACAACACCTTAGAGGACATCAAGGTTTGCCTGTCTTCGTATCTCAAGGGAATGCTGAAGCAGATAAAATGGCTTCTGTTCATCTACTGTCCACCAATCTAAAGAAAGCTCAGGACCTACATGACCTCACTCATGTCAATTGGAGCTCCATAAGAGGTTCTCTCAGGTACCTATAAAAGACCTAAAAAAGGTTGTATGCACTTGCAAGTCCTGCCAGCCCCTTTTACAGGTACCACCATTACAACTATTGAGGGTAAATCCTCGAGGCTTGAGACCCAACTCTTTATGACAAACTGATGTTACACATTATGCTCCATTCAGAAAGCTTAAATCATCTTGGTGTCCATTAACACATTTTCCCAAGCTTGCTGAGCTATGCCCACATGGGGGAAAGGACTAGACATACTCAATCCCACTTCCTTCAATGTTTTGCTATACTAGGATTGACACAAAAGATAAAAAGTTATAATGGGCCATGCTTTATAAGCAAAAGCCTACAGGACTTCTTCACGTTATGGGGGATTCAACACACTACAGGGATTCTTTACAACACACAGGGCCAAGCTATTGTAGAATGTAATCATCAAAATATTAAGGCCCAATTACAAAAACAAAAGGGGGGAAGAAGCCCCCCAACACTATGGCCTTGTTCACTATTAACATTCTCAGTTTTCAAAAACATCAAATAGAGTCTCGCTTCCAAAAACATTGGGGGCAACAAGAACAAAGACCTGAAATACAGGTAAGATGGAAAGACCCCGTCACGGGACGTTGGATGGGCCCAGACCCATTATTAACAATGGGTCGAGGCTCTGGGTATGTCTACCCTATAGGAGACTCAAATCCATATGGGTGCCTGCTAGAAATCTTAAATTCTATTGTCAGGGGAAAGATGACCCTGATCAACCAGAGTTAGACACCACCAAAGACTAATAAGGACAAAAAGAATGGTGGCTTTGCAACAGGCTCAGCAGGCTCTTGACTAGTACTTGTAAAAGGGAGAAGAAGGGAAAAAAGAAAAAGAAAAACCAGATCCATGGGTGCCTTGAGATAGATTTTATTATCTTCCCACAGGCCATGATGAACACGGAATGGACCATCACATTGATCCTAATTGGAGGGGCCATGATCGTGTCCTGTTCCTAATTACTTCTGCCTTAATCCATCAGCTCGGAGGGATCAATTCAACCTTTTGAGAGAGACTAAAATCATCTTGGCAGTGTTCCTAACCTGGACATACTTAATGCTATTCTCATGGATCATCAGAGAAGGCTTAAATTAAGCTTACAGACTTGTGATTATCTTGCTACTGCTATGGGTAGAACTTGAGGGGTTGGGATTGATTTGGAGCTATGTAATTAATCCCGGTATGCTGCAACCGATGGGTTGGGACTTAGTCCCCCAGCCCATGCATGGCCTGTATTGTTGGGTTTGCTTTGCTGTAAGATTATATGCATCATAATCATACTACACAACAAAAGATGATTACGCTTGCACAGATCCTAGAGGAGACACCGACTGGAGGCCCTCAGGACCCTTGGATACAATTGGCCCTCTAAGAGGTTGCTCAGATTCCTCGATAGAGACAACTACTCTAAGGGTGTAGCCACCTTCATGAGGTATCCCTGGGGTTTGCTCAAAGAACAACTCTTTGAGCCCACCTCATTACAAAACAAAAAAGGGGGATATGTGGGGACCTCAGCCTAGGTGACCTCAGTAATCTGGCAAGTTTAGCCAAAGATGACTTGTTGGAGGAAGTCTGGAGGGCAACTCAGGATGTTTTGACCAGCTCAGGGGAAGTCAGGAGGGGGCGGCTCAGGATGTGTTGAACAGCTCAGGATGGAGGAAGTCAGGAGAGAGTAGCGCAGGATGTTTTAAGGAAATTTCACTACATACAGCCTGTGTGCTGGCTTGACCTTTAAGATGATTGGTTGCCCATTTCCCCCCCTGGAATTCCCCTGCCTATATAAGATGGCTGTGGACTTGCAATAAATGAGTTCCTGCTTGACTAGACTCCCTGTCATGTCTGATTGTCCTCAGGAAGCGAGGGCTGGGAGCAGGCGGACAGTGCACTCACCTTTCCCCGATCCTCCATGTGGAGGACCCACCAGACTGGCCTGAAGGACGGAGTTAAGATCCCCGCGGACCCCCACAAGTGATGATGTGTTAGCACAGTGTGGCTGTGATGTCAAAGTGAAGTTGTGATGTCAGTAGTGAACGTGATTTCACAGGGAGACTATGTCTTGGGTGAGGCTGTATTTTCACTGGTGAGGTTCTAATGTCACAGTAAGTTTATTGTGTCAAACTGAAGTTGTGATGTCACAGTGAGGCTATGATGGCAGATGTGATGCTTTATGTCACAGTAATGTTTTTGTGTCACGGTAAGGCTATGATGTCAAAATGAGGCTGTGATATCACTGTGAGATTATGATATCAATAGAGACACTGTGGTGCCACAGGGAGGTTGTCATGTTTCAATGATCCTGAGAGATCGGTGGTGAGGTTGTAGTGGCATAGTGAGTCTAGGTAGGATGTCAGTGATGAGGGTGCGATTTGGCATTGAGGCTATGATTTCAGAGGTGAGCCTGTGATTTCAGAGTGAGACTGTCATATCACAGTGAGGTTATAACCTCAGAGGTGAGGCTGTGATGTCACAGTGAGCCCATGATACTACCATGATGCTTTAATGTCACTGTGTGGCTGTGGAATATCCATGAGTCTGTTATGTCAGAGAGAGTTGATGATGTCACAAGGGAGCCTGCAAGGTCACAGTCAGACTGTGGTGTTGGTGGCAAGGCTGATGTTACAGTGAGGCTATGATGTCAGTGTTGATGCGTTGATGTCACATTGAGACTATGATGTCACCATGAGGCTATGTCAGTGGCGTGAATATGATCACAGCACAGTGTGGCTGTGATGTCATAGTGAGGTTTGGATGGCACAGTGAGGCTGTGATGTTAGTGGTCAAGGTGTGATGTCTCAATAAAGCTGGAATATCAGTGGTGAGAAAGATGTCATAGTGATTCTGTGATGTTAGTGGTGAGGCTGTGATGTCAGGGGTAAACCTATTATGTGACCATGACTCTGGTGAGGCTGTGATATCAAAGGCTGTGTTGTCACTGGTGTGGCAGTGAGGTCAGTGTTCTGACTAATGTCTCTGGCTACACTGATGTCACAGGTAAGGCTGTGCTGTCACTGGTGAGGCTGTGATATCACAGGCTGTGATGTCACTGTGAAAGTTGTATGTCACTATGGGCTGTCATGTCACTGTGAGGTGATATTACTCTGGAATCTCTGATATCACAGTGAGGCTGTGTTGGCATAGTGTGGCTGTGAAGTCACAGTGAGGTTGTGTTTTCACAGTGAGGTTGTGATGTGAATAGTGACTGCTTTCATAGGGAGACTATGTCATTGGTGAGGCAGTATTATCACTGGCATGGCTCTAATGTCACAGTGAATTTATTGTGTCAAACTCTGTGATGCACACTGAGGCTATGATGGCAGAGGTGAAGCTTTATGTCACAGTGATAATTTAATGGCATGGTATGTCTGTGAAGTCACAACGAGGCTGTGATATCACTGTGAGGTTGTGATGTCCATAGCAACACTGTGGTGTCACTGGGAGGCTGTTATGTTTCAGTGAGATTGTGAGATCAGGGGTGAGACTGTGGTGCCATAGTGAGTTTAGATAGGATGTCAGTGATGAGGGTATTATGTCGTATTAAGGCTATGATTTCAAAGATGAGCCTGTGATATTATAGTGAGGCTATGATGAAACAATGAGAGTATAATGACAGAGTCAATGCTATATGTCACAGTTGGTCAATGATTTCAGAGGTAAGCATGTGATGTTGTAGTGAGTTTGTCATGTAACAGTGAGGCTGCAACCTAAGAGGTGAGGCTGTGATGTCACAGTGAAGCTGTGTTGTCACCAGTGATGCTGTGATACCACAATGATGCTGAGACACTACAGTGATGCTGAGATGTCAGTGGAGTGAGACTGTGACATCACAGTGATGATGTGATTTCAGTGGTTAGGCTGTGATATCAGAATGAGGCTGGTGTGAGTGATGAGGGTATGATATCACAGTGAGGCTGGCATGTCACTGATGAGCCCGAGATGCCACCATGAGGCTCTGATGTCACCGTGTGCCTGTGATGATACCATGAGCCTGGGATGTCACAGAAAGTTGGTGATATCTTGGTGAAGGCTGTGAGGTCACAGTGAGAATGAGATGTCAATGGCAAGGCTAATGTCACAGTGAGGCTATGATGTCCGTGGTGATGCTGTGATGTCACAGTGAGGCTATGTCAGAGGTGTGTATGTTATGTCACCATGAATCTATTATGTCAGTGGCAGTGCTGATGTTACAGTGAGTTTGTATTGTCACAGTGAGGCTGTAATGGCACTGTCAGGTTGTAATGTCACAGTGAGGCTGTAAAGACACAGTGTGGCTATGGTGTCACAGTAAGTCTTGGATGACAAAGTGATGTTGTGATGTCACTAGAGAGATTGGATGGCACAGTGAGGCTGTTATGTTAGTGGTGAAGCTGATGTCACAATGAGGCTGTGATCTCAGTGGTGAAGGTGTGATGTTGCAATAAGCCTGGAATTTCAGTGGTGAGAACATGTCATAGAGTGTCTATGGTGTCACTGGTGAGGCTATGATATCAGTGCTGAACCCATGACGTGACAGTGACACTGGTGAGGCTGTGATGCCAAAGGCTGTGTTGTCACTGGTGTGGCAGTGAGTCAGTGTTCTGACTAAGGCCAATGGCAATGCTGATGTCTCAGGTGAGCCTGTGGTGTCATTGGTGAAGGTGTAGTATCACAGTGAGCCTGTCTTACCAATGGTGAGGCTGTGATGTCACAGTGAGACTGTGCTGGCACAGTGTAGCTGTGATGTCACAGTGAGGTTGTGATATCACAGTGAGGTTTTGGTGTCAATAGTGACTGTGCTTTCACACGGAGACTATGTTATTGGTGAGGCTGTATTGTCACTGGTGAGGCTTTAATATCACAGTAAGTTCATTGTATCAAACTGAGGCTATGATGTCACAGTGAGCCTATGATGTCAGAGGTGAAGCTTTATGTCACAGTGATGCTTTATGACATGGTATGCCTGTGATGTCTCAATGAAGCTGTGATGTCACTGTGAGGTTGTGATGTCACTGGGGAATTTGTAATGTCACTGACTTATGATATCAATAGCGATACTCTGGTGTCACAGTTTATTAGTCTGGTTCTCTAGAGATGCGGAATCGACACGATGAAAAAAATATGTAAATAATATATGGAATGCATTGAGTTGGCTTACAGTATGGCCGAGGTAGTCCAATGATGGCTGCCGGTAGCTGCTCAGTTTGGTAGTTAAGTGGGTGATGGCTAAATGCTGGAGAATTCCTAGAGGGTAGTTTAGCCAACAATAACTTGGTGAGTTGTTAGGCTACAGGGTTGAAGAAACCAGGGGGCTGGAAGGAAGAGAGATTCCTAGCACAGCTGCATATAAGGCATCTGTTCTCTTTGGTGGCATCTTTTTATATGATGCAGTACTGGGAGGATTGTATAAGAGCTTTGGAGGTTCTGATAGGACCTAGGGTGGGAACAATCCTAAAAAATTGACTCAGTTTATCCTTCCCACAGGTGGCCTCAGACCATCTTAGTTAACACCTGGTGAGTCAAGTTGACACACAGGCTTAACTATCATACATAAGGAGGCTGTCATGTCACAGTGAAGCTGTGATGTAATAGTGAGGCCATAACATCAGAGTCAGTGCTGTAATGTCACAGTTGAGCAATGATGTCAGAGGGGAGCCTTTGATTTCATAGTGAGGCTGTGATGTCACAGTGAGGCTACAACCTTAGAGGTGAGGCTGTGAATTCACAGTGAGGCTGTGTTGTCACCAGGGATGCTGTGATATCACAGTGAGTCTGAGATGTCAGTGGAGCAAGACTATGAGATCTCAGTGAGGATGTGATTTCACTGTTTAGGCTGTGATATCAGAATGAGGCTGATATGCGTGATATGGGTATGATTTCACAGTGAGGCTATGATGTCAGAGGTGAAGCTTTATGTCACAATGATGCTTTGATGGCAAGTATGGCTGTGGTGTCACAATGAGGCTCTGATGTCACTGCAAAGTTGGGATGTCACTGGGAAAGCTGTGATGTCACAGTGAGGTTGTGATATATTAGTGACATTGTGGTATCATAGGGAGGCTGTCATGTTTCAGTGAGCCTGTGAGGTGAGTGGTGAGGCTATGGTGCCATAGTAAGTCTAGGTAGATTGTCATTGATGAGGGTTTGATGTTGCATTGAAGGTATGATTTTAGAGGTGAGCTGTGATGTCATAATGAAGCTATGATGTAACAGTGAGGGTGTAACATCAGAGTTGAGGCTGTGATATCACAGTTGGTCAATGAAGTGAGCCAGTGATGTCATAGTGAGGCTGTGATGTCACAGTGAGGCTATAATCTCAGAGGTGAGGCTGTGATGTCACAGTGAGGCTGTGTTGTCACCACTGATGCTGTGATATCACAGTGAGTCTGAGATAGACATCTGGAGCAAGACTATGCCATCACAGGTAGGATATGATTTCAGTAGTAGGCTGTGATGTTTGAATGAGGCTGATGTGAATGATGAGGGTTTGATGTCACAGTGAGGCTGGCTTCTCACTGGTGTGGCTGTGATGCCACCGTGTTGCTGTGATGTCACTGTGTCGTTGTGTCACCATCAGCCTGTGATGTCACAGGGAGTTGGTGATGTCACGGTGGAGGCTTTGAGGTCACGGTGAGACTGATATCAATATCAAGGTTAATGTCACAATGAGGCCATGATGTCAATGGTGATGCTCCAAAGTCACATTGAGGCTGTGATGTCACAGTGAGTCTATGTCATAGGTGTACATGTGATGTCACCATGAGGCTATTATGTCAACATCAAGCTGATGTCACAATGAGTTGGTGAGGCTGTGATGGCACTGAGGCTGTGAGGACACAGTGTGGCTTTGATGTCACAATGAGGCTCTGATGACACAGTGATGTTGTGATGTCACTGGAGAGGTTTTAATGGCACAATGAGGCTGTGATGTTAGTGGTGAGGCTGATGTCACAGTGAGTTTGTGATATCAATAGTGGCACTGTAGTGTCACGGGGAGGCTGTCATGTTTCAGTGAGCCTGTGAGGTCAGTGGGAAGGCTGTGTTGCCATAGTGAGCCTGGGTAGTATGTCAGTGATGAAGGTGTGATTTTAAAGTTTACCCTGTGATTTCATACTGAGGCTGTTATGTCACAGTGAGCCCATAACCTTTGAGGTGAATGTGTGATTCACAGTGAGACTGCATTGTTACCAGTGATGCCATGATATCACAGTGGGAATGATATCACAGTGGGACTGTAATGTCAGTAGAGCAAGACTATGGCATCGCAATGAGGATGAGATTTCAGTGTTTAGACCATGATGTCAGAAAGAGGCTGATGTGAGTAATGGGGGTATGATGTCACTGTGAGGATGGCATATCACTGTTGAGGATGTGATGCCACTGTGAGATTTTGACGTCACCGTATGGCTGTGGTGTCACCGTAAGCCCATGATGTCACAGGGAGTTGGTGATATCATGTGTAGGCTGTGAGGTTACAGTGAGACTGTGATGTCAGTGGCAAGTCTAATATCACAGTAAGGCTCTAATGTCAGTGGTGATGCTGTGATGTCACATTGAGGCTATGATGTCACAGTAAGGCTATGTCTGTGGTGTGTATGTGATGTCACCATGAGGCTATAATGTCAGTGGCAAGGCTGATGTTACTGTTAGGTTATAATATCACAGTGAGGATGTGAGAACAGAGTGTGGCTATGATGTTACAGTGAGGCTTGGATGTCACAGTGAGGTTTTGATGTCACTGGAGTGGTTTTGATGGCACAGTGAGGCAGTGATGTTAGTGCTGGTGCTGATGTCACAATGAGGCTGTGATGTCACTGTGAGATTGTGATGTCACTGGGGAAGTTGTGTTGTCTCAGTGACATTGTCATGTTAGTAGCTACACTGTGGTATCACAGGGAGGCTTTCATGTTTCAGTGAGCCTGTAAGGTCAGTGGTGAGGCTGTGGTGTCATAATTAAGCTAGGCATAAGTGATTAGTATGTGAAGTCACATTGAGGCTATGATTTCAGAGGTGAGCCTGTGATGTCATAGTCAGGCTGTCATGTCTCAGTGAGGCTATAACCAGAGGTGAGGCTGTCATGAGACAGTGAGAAAGTGTCACTGTTGTGTGTGTGATTTCACAGTGAGGCTTTGATGTCACTATGAAGTTTGTATGTCACTGTGGACTGTCATGTCACCATGAAGTGATATCACCCTGGAAGCTCAGTGTGGCTGTGATGTCAGTGGCAAGCTTGATGTTATAATGAGTCTATGATGTAAGAGGTAAGTCTGTGGTGTCAGTGGGCAGGCAGTGAGGTAACTGTAAGGCTGTTATGTCACAGTGAAGCTCTGATATCAGGGCTGGTTATATGAGATATCAATGAAGCAGTGACGTCAGTAGTGATACTTGGAATTCACATTGAGGATAGTACATCAGTGGTGAGACTGTGAAGTCATACTGAGGCTGTGATGTCAGATGAGAGTCTGTGATGTCACTGTGAATTGGTGATGTTACCATGAGATTATGATATCACAATGAGGCTGTGATATCAGTGATGATAGACTATGATATCAAAGTTCGGCTGAGATTTCAGTAGTTAGGCTGTGATGTCAGAAGTGAGGCTGTTGTCAGTGATGAGGCTGAGATGTCACAGTGAGTCTGGGATATTGCTGGTGAGTCCGTGATGCCAGAGCTAGGCTTTAGTGTCACTGTTGAGGCTGCCATGTGACCGTGAGCCTGAGATGTCAGTGATGAGGTTGTGGTGTCATAGCGACGCTAGGAAGAATGTCCGTTATGTCATTGTTGCCATGATTTCAGAGGGTAGGTGATATATGATGTGAGGCAGTGATGTCAGAAATTAGCCTATAATGCCACAGTGTGCCTGTGATATCACTGTGAAGCTATGATGTCACTTTGAGGTTGTCACATCACAGAGAAGTTTTGATGTCACAGTGAGTCACTGTGGAAGATGTGATGTCAGTAGCAAGGCTGATTTCACCATGAGGCTATGATGTAACAGGTGAGTCTATGATGTAACAATGAGGCAGTCATGTAATATGTGATGCTATGGGCTCACTGTTTATGATGTCAAAGACTGACACTGTTGAGGCTATCATGGCACTGTGAGCCTCTCTATTTGTAGTGAGGCTGTGATTTCATGGTAAATCTAGGTAGAATGCCACTGGTGAGGCTGTGTTGTCAGAGTGTGGCTGTGATGTCACCATGAGGCTGTGCTGTCTCAGTGAGGGTCTGCTGTGACAGTGGAGCTGTGATGTCAGTGGTTAGGCTGTGATTTCAGAAGTGAGACTGATGTGAGAAACAAGGCTGAGATGTTGCATTGAGGATATAGTATAATTGGCGAGGCTGCTACGCCAGAGGGTGATAATGTGTCACCATGAGGCTGAAGTGTCACAGGTGAGGCTGTAGTATCATGGTGAGCCTCTCCTATCAGTGGTGAGGCTTTGGTGTCACAGTAAGGCTGTGCTGGCACAGTGTGATTGTGATGTTACAGTGAGGTTGTGATGTCAAAGTGAGGTTGTGATGTCAAAAGTGACTGCTTTCACAGGGAGATATTTCATTGGCGAGGGTGTATAGTCATTGTTAAGGCTTGAATGTCACAGTGAGTTTATTGTGTCAAGATGAGGCTGTGATGTCACAATGAGGCTATGTTGTCAGAAGTGAAGCTTTATGTCAGAGTGATGCTTTGATGGCAAGGCATGGCTGTGATGTCACAATGAGGCTGTTATGTCACTGTAAGTTTGTGATGTCACTGGGAAAGTTGTGATGTCACAGTGATGTTGTGATATCAATAGCGACAATATGATGTCACAGGAAGGCTGTCATGTTTCATTGAGCTTGTGAGGTCTGTGGTGAGGCTGTGGTGCCATAGTGAGTCTAGTTAGGTTGTCAGTGATGAGGGTGTGATGTTGCATTGAGGCTATGATTTCAGAGGTAATCCAGTGATGTTATAGTGAGGCTGTGATGAAACAGTGAAGCTATAAAATCAAAGTGGATTCTATGATCTCACAGTTGGGCAATGATTTCAGAGGTGAGCCTGTGATGTCATAGTGAAGCTGTCATGTCACAGTGAGGCTATAACCTCTGAGGTGAAGCTGTGATGTCACAGTGAGGCTGTGATGTCAGTGAAGCAAGACTATGACTTTGACAGTGAGAATATGATTTCTGGGGTTAGACTATGATTTCATGAGGCTGATGTGAGTGATGAGGGTATGATGTCACATTGAACCTGGCATGTCACTGGTGAGGTTGTGCTGTCACAGTGAGGCTGTGAAGTCACTGTGAAAGTTGTGATGCCAGTAGCAAGGCTGATTTCACCATGAAGCTATGATGTAGCAGGTGAGTCTATGATGTAATGGGTTAGAATGTGAGGTCACCTTGAGACTGTGAGGTCACTGTGAGACTGTGTGATATCTGTGGGAAGATTGATGTTACAGTGAGGAAGTGATGTAACATGTGAGGCTGTGATGTGACTAGTTGTTTGTGAAATCAAAGGCTATGATGTCTCTGCTGAGGCTGACATGTCACTGTGAGCCTGTGCTATGTGTGGTGAGTCTGTGGTGTCCTAGTAAGCCTAGGTAGAATACTAATAATGAGTCTGTGATGTCACAGTGAGTGTGATGTCATAGTGAGGCTGTGATATCACAGAGAAGCTGTGAGGTCAGTGTGTAGCCTCTGATTTCAGAAATGAGACTGATGTGAGAGATAAGGCTGAGATGTCCCATTGATATGTGATGTCACAGTGTCGCTGTGATGGCACTGTGAGGCTAGATCCTCAAGATGGGAATGTGATGTCACAGTGAGGCTGTGTTTTCACCAGTGATGCCGTGTTATCACAATGAGACTGTGATGTCAGTGGAGTAAAGATGTGATTTCAGGCGTTAGGCTGTGATATCAGAATGAGACTGATGTGAGTGGTGAGGCTATGATGTCACAGGGCGGGTGGCATATCAATGGTGAGACTGCGAGACCACCATGAGAATTTGATGTCACCGTGTGACTGTGGTGTCACCGTGAGCCCTTGATGTCACAGAGAGTTGATGTCATGGAGAAGGCTTTGATGTCCCTGTGAGATTTAATGTCACAGTGAGACTGTGATGTTTCAGTGAGGCTGATTCTATGAGATGTCAGTGAGTCTGTAACATCAGAGGTAATGCTTGGAATTCAAAGTGAGGTTCAGATGTCAATCGTGAGGCTGTGCAGTCACAGTGAGGCTGTGGTGTCAGAGGAGAGGCTGTGATATCACTATGAGGCTGTGATGTTTCCATGAGGATGTGATATCACAGTGAGACTGCGATATCAATGGTGATAAACTATGACATCACAGTTTTGATGTAATTTCAGTGGTTCTGCTATGATATCAGACGTGAGGCTGATGTCAGTGATGAGGCTGAGATACACAGTGAAGCTGTGGTGTTGCTATTGAAACTATGATATCACGGTGAGTCTGTAATAGTGGTGAGACTGTGATGTCACAGTGAGGCTGTGATGTCAGTGGCAAGGCTGATGTCACAATGAAGCTGTGATGTAACAGGGGAGTCTGTGGTATAAGTAGGCAGGTTGTGATGTCACTGTAAGGCTGTGATGTTGCAGTGAGGCTCTGATGTCAGGGCTGATTCTATAATGTCAGTGAGGCTGTGAGGTCAGGAGTGATGCTTGGATTTTACAATGAGGTTAGAATGTCAGTGCTGTGTCTGTGCAGTCACATTGAGGCTGTGATGTCAAAAGAGAGGCTGTGATGTCACTGTGAGACTATGATGTTACCGTGAGATTGTTGTATCACAGTGAGGCTGTGATATCAGTGGTGTTAGACTATGTTCAGCTATGATTTTATGGTTTCAGCTGTGATATCAGATGTGAGGCTGATGTCAGTGATGAGGCTGAAATATCACAGTGAGTCTGTGAGGTGTCTCTAGAAGATAGATGTCAGTGACAAGTATGATTTCACCATGAGGCTATGGTGTAACAGGTGAGGCTATGATGTAACAGGTTAGATTGTGAGGTCACTGTGTGTCTATGATATATGTGGTAAAATTGATGTCACAATAAGACAGTGATGTAACATGTGAGGCTGTGGGTCACTGTTTATGATGTCAAAGGCTATGGTGTGGCTGATGAGGTTGTCATGTCACTGTGAGCCTGTGCCAACTATGGTGAGTCTATGGTGACCTGGTAAGGCTAGGTAGGATACCATTGGTGAGACTCGGATGTCACAGTGAGTTTCTGATGTCTCAGTGTAGCTTTGAGGTCAGTGGTTAGGTCGTGATTTCAGAAGTGATACAGATGTAAGATGCTAAGATGTGGCATTAATGATGTGATACAACTGTTGAGGCTCTGATGGCACACTGAGGTTATGATGTCACATGAGGTTGTGGTGTCACTCGTGAGGCTTTAATATCACAGCGAGGCTGTGATATCACAGTGAGACTTTGTTGGCATTAGTGATGCTGTGATATCAGAGTGTGGCTGAGATGCCAGTGGACCAAAACAATGACATCACAGTAAGGATGTGATTGCAGTGATTAGGCTGTGATATCCAAATGAGGCTGGTGTGAGTGATGAGGGTATGATGTCACAGTGAGGCAGGCATGTCACTGGTGAGGCCATAATCCCACTGTGAGGCTTTGATGTCAGTGGCAACACTGATGGCATAATGATGATATGATGTAACAGGTGAACCTGCGTTGTCACTGGGCAGGATGTGAGATCATTGTGAGGCTGTGAGGTTGCAGTGAGACTCTCATGTCAAGGCTGATTCTGTGAGATGTCAGTGAGGCTGTGACATCAGGGGTGATGCTTGGATTTCACTGTGAGGTTAGAATGTCAGTGGTGAGGCTGTGCTGTCACACTGAGTCTGTGATTTTAGAGGAAAGGTTGTGATGTCACTGTAAGGCAGTGTTTTAAATGTGAGGTTGTGATATCACAGTGAGGCTGTGATATGAGTGGTGATAGACTGAGACTTCACAGTTTGGCTGAGATTACATTTGTTAGGCTGTGATGTCAGAAGTGAGGCTGATGTCAGTGATGAGACTGAGACGTCACAGTGAGCTGGGATGTTACTGGTGGGGCTGTGATGTCTGAATGAGACTGTGATGTCACAGTGCAGCTGTGAGGTCAGTAGTTAGGCTGTGATTTCAGAAGTGAGACTGATGTGAGCGATAAGACAGAGATGTCATATTGATGATGTGATATAACTGGTGAGGCTGTGATGCCACAATGAGGTTATGATGCCAACATGAGGCTCTGATGTCACTGGTGGAACTGTAATATCATGATGTGGCTGTCATATCATTGGTGAGGATGTGATGTCACAGTGAGGTTGTGATATCAGTAGTTACCATGCTTAAACAGGAAAATTATGTCATTGGTGAGGCTGTAATGTCACAGTGAGTTTATTGTGTCAAACCTAGGCTATGATGTCACAGTGAGGCTATGATGTCACAGGTAAAGCTTTATGTTACAGTGATGCTTTGATGGCACAGTATGGCTGTGATGTTCCAATGAGGCTGTGATGTCACTGTGAGGTTGTGGTATCCCTGGGGAATTTGAGATATCACAATATGTTTGTGATGTTCATAGCGAAACTGTGGTGTCACAGGGAAGCTGTCATGTTTCAGTAGCCTGAGAGGTCAGTGGTAAGACTGTGGTGTCATATTGAGTCTAGTTAGGATGTCAGTTATGAGTGTGATGTCACATTGAGACTCTGATTTCAGAAGTGAGCCTGTGATGTCACAGTGAGTTTGTGATGAAACAGTGAAGCTATAATGTCAGAGTCAATGCTGTGATGTCATAGCAGGGGCAATGATTTCAGAGGTGAGCTTCCGGTTTCATAATAGGCTGTGATGTCACAGTGAAGGTATAACCTCAAAGTTGAGGCTGTGATGTCACAGTGAGGCTTTGATGTCATCATGCTGCTGTGTTGTCACCGTGAGCTCTTGATGTCACAATGAGTAGGTGATGTCACTTTGGAGACTGTGAGGTCACAGTAAGACTGTGATGTCAGTGGTGATGCTCTGATGTCACATTGAGGTTCTGACATCACAGTGAAGCTATTGCAGAGGTGTGTATGTGATGTCACCATGAGGCTGTGATGTCAGTGGAAAGGTTGATGTCACAGTGAGTTTATGATGACACAGTGAGAGTGTGATGTCACTATCAGGTTATAATGTCAGTTAGGCTATGAAGACACTGTTTCTATGATATCATAGTGAGTCTCTGATGGCACAATGATGTTGCTATGTCACCAGAAATGTTTTATTGGCATAGTGAGTCTGTAATGTTATTGGTGAGGCTTATGTCACAATAAGGCTGTGATGTTATTGGTGAAGGAGTGATGTCTCAATAAGGCTGGAATGTCAGTGGCAAGGAAGATGTCATAGGCCCAGTCTAAGATGTCACTGGTGATGCTATGATATCAGTGGTGAACCTACAACATGACAGTGATACTGGTGAGGCTATGATGGAAAATGCTGTGTTGTCACTGGTGTATCAGTGATGTCAGTGAGACTATGATATCAGTGGCAATAGACTATAAGATCACAGTTTGGTGGAGATTTCACTGATTAGGCTACAATGTCAGAATTGAGGCTGATGTCAGTGATGAGGCTGAGAAGTCACAGTGAGGCTAGAGTGTAACAGTTGATGCTGTCCTGTGACCGTGAGCCTGAGATATCAGTGGTGAGGCTGTGGTGTCATAGCGAGGGTAGGCAGGATGCCCGACGTGTTGCTGATGCTATGATTTCAGAGGTTATCCTGTTATGTCACAGTGAGGCTGAAATGTCAGAGGTGAGGCTGTGATGTCATAGGGAAGCTGTCATGTCACACTGAGGCTATAACTTCAGAGGTGAGGCTGTGATGTCACAGTGAGGTTGTGTTTTCGCCAGTGAGTTCATGATATCACAGTGAGGCTGTTATGTCAATGGAGCTGGCCTAAGACATCACAGTGACGATATGGTTTCAGTGGTGAGGTTGTAATATCAGAATGAGGCTGAAGTGAGTGATGAGGGTATGATATCACATGAGGCTGCCATGTCACTGGTAAGGCTGTGATGCCACTGTGAGACTTTGATGTCACCCAGTGAGGTGGTATCACTATGAGCCCATGATGTCACAGTGACTTGGTGATGTCATGGTGGAGACTGTGAGGTCACAGCGAGGCTATTAATTCAGTGGCAAGACTGATGTCACAGTGAGGCTATGATGTTAGTGGTGATGCTGTGATGTCACATTGAGACTGTGATTTCACAGTGAGGCTATGTCAGTAGTATGTATGTAATGTCACCATGAGGCTATTATGTCAGTGGCAAAACTGATGACACAGTGAGTTTGTGATGTCACTGTGAGGCTGTGGTGTCACTTTCAGGTTGTAATGTCACAGTGAGGCTGTGAGGACACATTGATGTTGTGATATCACTGGAGAAGATTATATGGCACAGTGAGGCTGTGATGTTAGTGGTGAGGCTGATGTCACAATGAGGCTATGATGTCACTGGTGAAGGTGTGATGTCAGAATAAGAATAGAATGTAAGTGATGAGAAAGATGTCATAATGCATCTGTGATGTAACTGGTGATGCTATGATGTCAGTCGCGAACCTATTAGACAGTGACACTGGTGAGGCTGTGATGTCAAAGACTGTGTTGTCACTGGTGTGGCAGTCATGTCAGTATTCTGACTAATGTCAGTGGCGATGCTGAGATCACAGGTGAGGCTGTGCTGTCACTGGTGAGGATGTGATGTCATTGTGAGGCTGTGATGTCACTGTGACGTTTTTATGTCACTGTGGGCTGTCAGGTCACTGTGACATGATATCATTCTGCAAGCTGTGAAGTTACAGTGAGGCTGTGATTACAATGGCAAGACTGATGTCACAATGAGGCTATGATGAAACACGTGAAGTTGTGGTGTCAGTGTGCAGGCTTTGAGGTCACTGTGAGGTTGTGATGTTGCAGTGACTCTGATATCAGGGCTGAATCTTTTATGTCAGTGAGGCGTGACATCAGGGGAGATGATGTGATTTCACAGTGAGGTTGTGATTTCACTGTCAGTATGTAGTGTCACAGTAAGACTCTGAGGATACAGTTTGGCTATGATGCCACTTTGAGACTATGATGTTCATAGTGCAGCTGTGAGGTCAGTGGTTAGGCTGTGATTTCAGAAGTGAGACTGTTATGAGAGATGAAGCTGAGATGTTGCATTAACGATGTGATATAACTGGTGAGGTTGTGATGCCACACTGAGTTTATGATGTCACCATGAAGCTGTGGTGTCACTGTTGTGGTTGAAATATCATGGTGATCCTGTAAAATCAGTGGTGAGGCTGTGATGTCACAGTGATTCTGTGATGGCACTGTTGTGGCAGTGATGTCAGGGTTCTGACTAATGTCAGTGATGTCCATGATGTCACAGGTGAAGCTTTGTTGTAACTGGTGAAGCTGTGATGTCACAGTGAGGCTGTGATGTCAGTGCTAAGACTGATGCCACGTTGAGTCAGTGATTTAACAGGTGAGACTGTGGTCTCAGTGGGCAGGCTGTGAGGTCACTGTGAGGCTGTGATGTTGCAATGAGGCTCTGGTGTCACAGTGAGGCTGTGAGAGCATAGTGAGGCACTGATGACACAGTGATTTTGAGAAGTCACTTGAGAGGTTTTTATGACACAGTGAGGCTGTGATATTAGTGGAGAGGCTTGATGTCACAATGAGGATGTGATGTCACTCGTGTAGGTGTGATATTCCAATAAGGCTGGAATATCAGTGGTGAGAAAGAAGTCATAGTGAGTCTATGATGTCCCTGGTGAGGCTATGATGTCAGTGATGAACCTATTATGTGATAGTCACTGGGGAGAATGTGACATCAAAGGCTGTGTTGTCACTGGTGTGGGAGTGATGTTAGTGTACTGACTAATGTCAGTGGTGATGCTGATGTGACAGGGGAGGCTGTGCTGTCACTGGTTAGGCTGTGATGTCACAATGAGGCTGTCATGTCACAGTGAAGCTGTGAGTTAAGTGTTTAAGCTGTGATTTCCGAAGTGAGACTGATGTGAGAGATGAGACTGAGATGTCCCATTGATAATGTAATTTAACTGGTGAGGCTGTGATGTCACAGTGTGGCTGTGATGCCACAGTAAGTGTATGATGTCACCATGAGGCGGTGGTGTCACTGGTCAGGCTATAGTATCATGAGTTTGTCCTATCAGTGATGAGGCTGTGATATCACATTGAAGCTGTGATGTCAGTGGCAAGGTAGATATCACAGTGAGACTATAATGTAACAGGTGAGCCTGTGGTGTCAGTGGGCAAGCTGTGAGCTCACTGTGAGGATGTGATGTCACAGTGAGTCTCTGATATCAGGGCTGATTCTATGAAATGTCAGTGAGACTGTGATATAAAGGGTGATGCTTGGATTTGACAATGAGGTTAGTATGCTAGTGGTGTCATAGTAAGGCTGTGATGAAACAGTGAGGCTATAACATCAGAGTCAATGTTGTGATGTCACCATTGGGCAATGATTTCAGAGTTGAGACTGTGATGTCATAGTGAGGCTGTCATGTGATAGTGAAGCTATAAGGTTGTAAGGTCACAGTGAAGCTGTGAGGTCACTGTGAGCTGTGATGTCAAAGGCTGTGTTGTCAATGGTGTGGCAGTGATGTCTGTGTTCTGACTAATGTCAGTGGCAACGCTGATGTCACAGGTGAGGCTGTTCTGTCACAAGTGAGGCCTCGGTGTCAAACCGAGACTGCGATGTCACTGTGAAGGTTGTATGTCACTCTGGGCTGTCATGTAACCCTGAGGAGGTATCACTTTGGAAGCTGTGATGTCACCGTGAGGCTGTGATGTCAATGGGAAGACTGATGTCACTTGGAGGATATGATGTAACAAGTGAGCCTGGGGTGTCAGTGGGCAGGTTGTGAGGTCACTGTGAGGCTGTGAGGTCGCAGTAGGGCTCTGATGTCAAGGCTGATTCTGTGAGATGTCAGTTAGGCTGTGACATCAGAGGTGATGCTTGGATTTCATAATGATATTAGGACATCAGTGGTGAGTCTTTGCAGTCACACTGAGGCTGTGATTTCAGAGGAGAGACTGTGATGTTACTCTGAGGCAGTGATGTTAAGAAGAGATAGTGATATCACAGTGAGGCTGTGACATAAGTGGTGACAGACTATGACATCACAGTTAGGCTGAAATTTCTGTGTTTAGGCTGTGATTTCAGAAGTGAGGCTGATGTCAGTGATGAGGATAATCTTTAACCTTGAGGCTGTGATGTCACATTGAGGCTATGTCAGAGGTTTGTATGTGATATCACCCTGAGACTATTATGTTAATGGCAAGTCTGATGTCACAGTGAGGGTGTGATGTCACTGTCATATTGTAATGTCACAGTAAGGCTATGAGGACACAGTGAGTTTGTAATGTCATGGTGAGTCTCTGATAACACAGAGATATTGTGATGTCACTGGAGATGTTTGGATTGTACAATGAGGCTGTGATATTAGTGGTGAAACCTATGTCAAAATGAGGCTGTGATGTCACTGGTGATGTTGTGATGTTCCAATAAGGCTGGATTGTCAGTGGTGAGAAAGATGTCATAGTGAGTCTGTGATGTTACTGGTGATCCTATTAAGTGACAGTGACATTGGTGAGGTTGTGATGTCAAAGGCTGTGTTGTCACTAGGTGATGTCAGTATTCTGACTAACATCATTGGTGATGCTGATGTAATAGGTGAGACTGTGCTGTCACTGGTCAGGCCGTGATATCACTGTGAGGCAGAGTTGTCACATTGAGGCTGGGATGTTACTGGTAAGGCTGTGATGCCACAGCAAGGCTATGGTATCATTGCTGAGTCTGTCATGTGACCATGAGCCTCAGATGTCAGTGATGAGGCTGCGGTGTCATAGTAAGGCTAGACAGAAAGCCCGTTGTGTCACTCATGCAATGATTTCAGAGGTGAGGCCGTGATGTCATAGTTAGGCTGTGATGTCAGAGGAGAGGCTGTGATGTCACAGTGAGGCTGTGATGTCAGAAACGAGGCTATAATGCCACATGAGGATGTAATGTCATTGTGTGGCTATGACATCCAGAGAGGTTGTGATGTCATTGGGAGGCTGTGAGGTCACTGTAGAAGATGTGATGTCAGTGACAATGCTTATTTTACCATGAGGCTATGATGTAACAGGTTAAACTGTGAGGTCACAGTCAGGCTGTGAGTCACTGTGATGCTGTGATATCTATGGGAAAATTGATGTCACAATCAGGCATTGATGTAACATGTGAGGCTGTGTTGTCACTGTTTATGATCTCAAAGGCTTTCACTGCTGAGAATGTCATGTCACTATGAGCCTGTGTTATCTGTGGTGACGGTATGTTGTCATGGTAAGGCTAAGTAGGATACCAGTCATGATGTTGTGATATCACAGTGTGGCTGTGATGTCACTATGAGGCTAGGATGTCACAGTGCAGCTGTGTTGTCACAGTGCAGCTGTGAGCTCAGTGGTCAGGCTGTGATTTCTAAAGTGAGACTGATGTGAGGGATGAGGTTGAGATTTCACCTTGATGATGTGATATAACTGGTGAGGCTGTGATGTCACAGGGAAGTTATAATTTCCCCATGAAGCTGTGTTGTCGATGGTGAGGATGTGATATCACTGTGTGCCTGTCCTAGCAATGGTGGGGCTGTGATGTTACAGTGAGTCTATGTTGGCACAGTGTGGCTGTGATGTTACGGTGAAGTTGTGATGTCAGTAGTGACTGTGCTTTCACAGGGAGCATATGTCATTGGTGAGATTGTATTGTCACTAGTGAGACTCTAATGTCACAGTTAGATTATTGTGTCAAACTGAAGCTGTGGTGTCTTAGTGAGGCTATGCTGTCTGAGGTGAAGTTTTATGTCACAGTGATGCTGTGATGGCACAGAATGATGTGGTGTCACAATGAGGCTGTGCTGTCACTGTGAAGTGATGTCATGGTGAAAGTTGTGATGTTACAGTGAGGTTGTGTTGCCAATAGTGACACTAAAGTGTCACAGGGAGGCTATCATGATTCAGTGAGCCTGTGAGGTCAGTCATGGTGTCATAGCAAGACTAAATAGGATGGCAGTGATGAGGGTGTGATGCCGCATTGAGGCAATGATTTCTGAGGTGAGCCTGTGATGTCATAATGAGGTTGTGATGACAAGTGAGGCTACAACATCAGAGTCGATGCTGTGTTCTCACAGATGGGCAATGATTTTAGAGGTGAGCCTGTGATGTCATAGTGTGGTTGCATGTCACAGTGACGCTATAACCTCTGAGGTGATACTCTGATGTCACAGTGAGACTGTATTGTCACAAGTGATGCCATATGTTGTCACCAGTGATGCCATGACATCACAGTGAGGCTCTGATGTCATTAGACCAAGACTATGACATCACAGTCTGGATGTGATTTCAGGGATTAGGCTGTGATATCAGAATGAAGCTGCTGTGAGTGATGAGGTTATGATGTTACAGTGAGACTCCCATGGCACTGGTGAGTCTGTGATGCCAATGTGAGGCTTTGATATCACCATTTGGTCATGGTGACACCATGAGCCTGTGATGTCACAGGGAGTTGGTGATGTCACGGTGAATGCTGTGAGGTCACAGTTCGACTATGATGTCAATGGCAAGGCTGATGTTACTGTGAGCCAATGTCAGTGGTGATACTGTGATGTCACATTGAGGCTGTGATGTCACAGTGCGGCTAGGTCAGTCGTATGTGATGTCATCTCTGTCTCATCTCTCACATCAGTTTCACTTCTGAAATCACAGCCTAACCACTAACCTCACAGCTGCACTGTGACATCACAGCCTCACTCCTGATATCCTACCTTGTTTTACTAGGACACCACAGCCTTAGCACAGACAGCACAGCCTCATATTGATGTGACAATGTCAGCAGTGCCATAATAGCCTTTTACATCATAAACACTGACACTACAGCTCATAATTTCACAGGGAGATGTTTATATCACAGTGAAAGCTGTGATATTGTGAAACTGTGATGGCAGTGGAAAGGCTAATGTCACAGCGAGGCTATAATGTCAGTGGTGATGCTGTGATGTCACATTGAGTCTGTGATTTTACAGTGAGGCTATGTCAGAGATGTGTATGTGATGTCACCATTAGGCTATTATGTCACTTGCAAAGCTGATGTCACAGTTTATTTTTGATGTCATACGGAGGCTGTGATGGCACTGTCAGATTGTAATGTCACAGTGAGGCTGTGAGGACACAATGTGGCTATGATGTCACTGTGAGGCTCAGATTACACATTGATGTTGTGATATCACTGGAGATGGTTGGATAGCACAGTCAGGCTGTGATATTATGATAAGACCGATGTAAAAATGAGGCTGTGATGTCAATGGTGAAGGTGTGATGTCACAATAAGGCTGTATTGCCCAGACTGCTGCTTGAATGTATTAGAAAAGTCATGCAGTTCTTTAGGGGTATAGCACACCTCCTCATGGACCACACTTTCTATTTCACCTTTAGGAGTCTGTTTAGCCTTGAGCCTAATTATAGGACTGGAAGCAATCACAGGTGGGCGTGCTGTAACTTCAGTATTTTCTTGTGCCAAAGGTTAAAACAACACTTCTGTAGAGGGTGGGTGTGGGGATTCATTTTCTGCTGAGGGAGGGGCGGCTATCTCCTCAGGTGAAACAAACCCACCAGAATTTTAGGGTTCAAGGTCTTCATCATCAGTTTGGTCCTCCCACACGTCAGCATCCCACTTTTTGAGGGATTCTTTTCCAATTCTTTTCAATTCTTTTCCAATCAGTGCCTTTATTTTAGCGTCTGACACCTTTCGAGGCTGGGATCTTAATTTATGTTGTAACTCAGCCACTCTAATAATCAGAGTTTGGGTTTGATTTTCAGCAATTCGAGCCCTATTGCTAATGGAGAGAAGATTCTCTTCTAGAGCACACTTAGAAACTTCTAAGTTGTTCATGTGCTTTCTGAATTGGATATTTTCCTCTCTAAGGTCTTCTTTTTCTATTTGTAGTTTAATGAGAGATGCTAGAAATAACCAACCAGCATCATTGATTTCCTTATTCTTGCTAATTTTATCTAAAGTTTAATAGACAATCACTAAGCTTCACAATCTTCGCAAGAGGGGTATCAAGACTGTCCAACACACCTCTTTTTACCAGTTCTACAAACAGTTCACTCCAAATAGTTGCAGTGTTCTCCATACCACTAGGGAAGTCTTTAGTTGTGGGAGGTACCACTGGCTCAAAAAACCAGCTCCAGATATCACAAAGTTTGCCAGCAAAATTCATTCTTATTCTGTTTCTCTAGAACCACTTCTGGTACCAATTATATTAGGTAATGTTCTCTAAAGTCACAGAATTCACAGAATGCATATTATATATATGAAATTTGTTGAGTTGGCTTACAGATATGGCTGAGGTAGTCCAGCGAAGGCTGCCAATAGCTGAGGTCACAGTGAGGCTGCCAATAGCTAGCTGCTCAGTTCAGTAGTCAAGTGGGTGATGGCTGAAGGCTGAAGAAATCCTCAAGTCTTAGTCTAGTCAAAGGTTAGAAGATCTATGGTGGCTCCTTTTCATATGATGCAGTACTGGGAGGATGCTATGAGAGCTTTGGAAGTCTGATAGGATCTAGGACCGGTATAATCCTATTAAGTGGTCTCAGTAGATCCTTTCCAATGGTGGTCTGAGCCCATCTTAGTTAATACCAGATGTGTCAAGGTGACACCCAGGCTTAATTATCACAGTCTATAAGGTCAGAGCTGATGATGTGGTGTCACAGTTGGACAATGATTTCAGAGGTGAGTTTGTGATGTCATAGTGAAGCTGTGATGTCAGTGGAGTGAGACTATGATATTACAATGAGGATGTGATTTCTGTGGTTAGGCTGTGAAATCAGAATGAGGCTGATGTGAGTGAGGAGGGTATGATTTCACAATGAGACTGTGATGTCAGTAGTGATAGACTATGATATCACAGCTGGGCTGAGATTGCAGTAGTTAAGCTGTGATATCAGAAGTGAGGCTTATGTCAGTGATGAGGCTGAATTATCACAGTGAGGCTGGGATGTTACTGGTGAGGATGTGATGGCACAGTGAGGCTGTGGTTTTACTGTTGAGTCTGTCGTGTGACCATGAACCTGAGATGTTAGTGATGAGGCTGTGGTGCCATAGCGAGGCTAGGCAGGATGTCCATGGTGTCCCTGATGCTATGATTTCAGAAGTCAGCCTGTTATGTCAGAGTGAGGCTGTGATGTCAGAGGTGAGGCTGTGATGTCACAGTAAGGCTGTGATGTTAGAAATGATGATATACTGCAACCATGAGGTCTGATATCACTCTGATGCTGTGATGCAACAGTGAGGCTGTGACATCACAGAGAGGTTGTGATGTCAGAGTGAGGCTGTGAAGTCACTGTGGAAGATGTGATGTCAGTGGCAAGGCTGATTTCACCATGAGACTATGATGTAACAGGTGAGTCTATGATGTAACAATTTAGACAGTGAGATCACAGTGAGGCTGTGAAGTCACTGTGAAGATGTGATATCAGTGTGAAAATTGATATCACAGTGAGGCAGTGATGTGTGTGAATCTGTGGTGTCACTGTTTATGACGTCAAAAGCTATGATGTCATTGTTGAAGCTGTTATGTCACTATGAGCCTGTGATATCTGCCATGAGGCTGTGGTGTCTTAGTAAGGTTAGGTAGGATACCAGTAATGAGGCTGAGATGTCACAGTGAGACTGAGATGTGAGTGGCAAGGCTGATGTCACAATGAGGTTATGATGTAATAGGTGAGCCTGTGATGCCAGTGGGCAGGGTTTTAGGTCACTGTGAGGCTGTGATGTTGTAGTGCAGCTCTGATGTGAGAGCTGATTCTATAAAATGTCAGTGAGGCTATGTGAGGGGTGATGCTAGGATTTCACAGTGGGTTTAAGATGTCAGTGGTGAGGCTGTGCAGCAACACTGAGGCTATGATGTCACTGTGAGGTTGTGATGTCACTATGAGGCTGTGACATCACAAAGAGAGTGTGATGTCACATGAGGCTGTGATGTCAGTGGTTAAGCTGTGATTTCAGAAGTGATACTGATGTGAGAGATGAAGCTGAGATTTCATATTGATGATGTAATATAACTGGTGAGGCTGTGATGTCACAGTGAGGTTATCATATCACCATAAGGCTGTGACATCCCTGGTAATGCTGTGATATCACAGTGAGCCTGTCAGTGTCAAGGCTGATTTCACCATGAAGCTATGATGTACAGATGAGTCTATGAAAGAACAGGTGTTAGACTGTGAGGTCACAGTGAGGCTGTGATGTCACTGTAAGGCTGTGATATCTGTGGGAATATTGATATCACAATAAGGCAGTTATGTAACATGTGGGGCTGTGGTATCACTATAATTTCAAAGGCTATGATCTCACTGCTGAGGGTGTTATGCCACTGTGAAGCTGTGCTAACTGTGGTGAGGCTGTGGTGATATAGTAAGGCTAGGTAGGATACCAGTGGTGCATGTGTGATGGCACGGTGTGGCTCTGATGTCACCATGAGTCCATAATGTCAGAGTGAGGCTGTGATGTCACAGTGCAGCTGTGAGGTCAGTGGTTAGACTGTGATTTCAGAAGTGAGACAAATGTGAGAGATGAGGCTGAGACATCACATTTATGATGTGATTCAACTGGTGAGACTGTGATACCACTGAGAGGTTGTGGTGTCACAGTGAGGTTGTGATGTCTGTAGTGACTCCTTTCACAGGGAGACTATGACACTGGTGAGGCTGTCTTGTCACTGGAGAAGGTTTAATGTCACAGTGAGTTTATTGTATCAAACTGAGTCTGTGATGTCACATTGAGGTAGTGATGTCACAGAAGAGGCTGTGATGCTACAATGAGGTTATGATGTCAGCATGAGGCTGTGGTGTTTCTGATGAGGCTGTAATATCATGGTGAGCCTGTGGTATCAATAGTGATCCTGTGATGTCACAGTGAGGCTGTACTGGTACAGTGTGGCTGTGATGTCACAGTGATTTGTGTCAGAGTTGTTGCTGTGATATCACAGTTTGGCAATGATTTCATAGATGAGTCTGTGATGTCATAGTAAGGGTGTGATGTCACAGTGAGATTATAACCTCAGAGGTAAGGCTGTGATGTCACAGTGAAGCTGTGTTGTCACCAGTAATGCCGTGATATTACAGTGAGGCTGTGATGTCAGTGGAGTGAGACTATGACATGACAGTGAGGACATGATTTCAGTGGTTAGGCTGGGATATCAGATATCAGAATGAGGATGATGTGAATGATGAAAGCAAGGATACCCTTCCATAAAACAACTGTCCAGGTGTGAAAGAGCTTTTCCCCATGATCAGCATAGAGAAACAGAATCAGCTATGATTCAAGGGGGCCAGTCTTGGCAAAGTCGTCCACGTGGTTCTGGTTTTAGAGACATCAAGGATGCAAGAGGGAGGAGAAATAAGGAGTTCTCCTCCAAGATTTAGAAAAATGATGCAAGCCAGGCAGCATGTGGCAGAAAGTATGCAGTTTAGAGACCCAAGAAGGGCAGTTTGTGCTGTGGAGTTAAAGCCTGGTTTGCCATTGAGAAGTGAAGATATTAGCAATTCCAAAGATAACTTGGAACACCTGGCAAGGAGAGCTGTATATCTTGGGAGGTGTCAGTTCAAGAGAGCAACGTATTATATGGGCATCTGCATTGGATGGGTGGAATTAAAGCCCTTTGGAACTGAGATGATTTCAAGGAAAGGCTGACAGGTTGGATTTGGAGCTACAATATTTTGAGTTTGTCCTGCTGATTTTCAGTCTTGTTATGGACCAGACTTTCCTGGATATGCTCCCATTCCTTCCTTTTGGAATGGGAATGTTTATTCTGTGCCATTGTATGTTGGAAGTATGTAACTTGTCTTTTGATTTTACAGGAAGCTTTGGACTTTGGGCTTTTGGATTATATTGGGACACTGATATAGTCTATGAAGACATTTAAAATTGGACTGAGTATGGTTTATATAATGAGATGACAATAAGCCTGAGGGGACCAAGGGTGGAGTGTCATGGTTTAAAATGTATTTGGCAAGGTCATGTGGAGCCTTGCTAGAGGAAGGCAGTCACAAGAGGTGGTCTTGAGGTGGATTCGTCCCACTCTACCTCCAGGAGAAGTCTGCCTTTACAGACTTCCAAGATGTCTACAGTGACCTAGCTTCTTCCATCTTTGCCAGCCAGTCATGCCAGCTCTGCTTTGAGAGACCGCACCTCCACTTTGGAACTGTAAGCTGAACAAATCTCCCTTTCTCCATTAGGTTTGTATGGCACAGTAATGCTGTGATGTCACAGTAAGGTTGTGATGTCAATAGCGACTGTGCTTTCAAAGGGACACTATGTCATTGGTGAGGATGTATTGTCACTGATGAGGCTTAATGTCACATTGAGTTTATTGTGTCCAACAGAGGCTGTGATTTCACAGTAAGGCTATGAGGTCAGAGGTGAAACTTTACATCACAGTGATGTTTTGATGGCATAGTATGGCTGTGATGTCACAATGAGGCTGTGATGTCACAATGAGGCTGTGATGTAAATAGCTACACTGTGGTGTCACAGAGAGGCTGTCATGATTAGGTGAGCCTGAGAGGTCAATGGCAAGGCTGTGGTGCCACACTAAGGCTAAGTAGGACGTCAATGATGAGGGTGTGATGTCTCATTGAAGCTATGATTTCAGAGGAGAGCCTGTAATGTCATAGTGAGGTTGTGATGAAACAGTGAGGGCATATCAGAGTTGATGCTGTGATGTCACAGATGGGCAATGGTTTCAGAGGTCAGCCTGTGATGTCATAATGCAGCTTTCATGTCATAGTAAGGCTATGATGTCAGTAGTGAGGCTGTGATGTTACAGTGAGGCTGTGTTGGCACAAGTGATGCTGTGATATCACAGTGAGGCTGAGATGTCAGTGGAGCATGACTATGACATCACAGTAAGGATATGACTGCTTGGTTAGGCAGTGATACCAGAATGAGGCTGGTGTGAGTGATGAGGGTATGATGTCATAATGAGGCTGGCATGTCACTGGTGAAGCTGTGATGCCACTATTAGGTGTTGATGTCACAGTGTGGCTATGGTGACACCATGACTAAGTGATGTAAAAGGGTGTTGGTGATGTCTCGGTGGAGGTTATGAGGGCACAGTGAGACTGTGATGTCAGTGGCAAGGCTGATGTCACATTGAGGGTTTGATGTCACAATGAGACTGATAGAGTTGTGTATGTGAAATCACCATGAAGCTATTATGTCAATGGCAAGGCTGATGTCACAGAGAGTGTATGATATCACAGTGAAGCTGTGAAGTTACTGTCAGCAGGTAAGGTCACAGTGAGGCTGTGAGGACAGAGTGTGGCTATGATGTCACAGTGAGGCTCTGACGACACAGTGATGTTGTGTTGTCACTGGAGAAGTTTTGATGGCACAGTGAGTCTGTAATGTCAGTAGTGAAGTTGTGATGTCACAATAAGGCTGGAATGTCAGTGGTGAGAAAGATATCATAGTGAGTCTATGATGTCACTGGTTGTTGCCCAATCCCCACTGAGACCGCTGGGGAAACTACGGGAATGTGGCAGAGTCCTCTGGGCCCCAACCAAGAGAGCAAGCAGGTGAGGGGTCACCACCCAGATTCCAGGAGTCAGGCGAGAAGGATCAGGCAGAGGAAAAGTTTGCTGAAGACTCACTATTGAGTGACACCTTACTAACCCAACGCCAGTTAACCTGGCCTTTAACAATTCCTGCCATCGTGGGTCCAAACTATGAAATTCTTCCATCATTTCTGCTGCTGCCACTGCTTCATGCTCCTCCTAGATAGGGGCCCCAACCCATGGCAGGAGGTTTCCACTTGGCTAATATTTTCCATTGTCTTTCTATCTCTTTTCTCTGTGAATTTATCCTTTCCTGTTGCTTGATAAGGTTTTGCTTTAATAAGGTTTTAGTCACTTCCTCAGTGGAGGATCCTTTAAGGCTTGCTATGATGCAGAGGAGGATGGGAACAAAGGGGAGGCATATGGCCTTCCTGGACTTCCCTCTTATGGGCTAGGAAGAGCAAATCTGTGTGTCCCAGACATTTTCTGGGGAAATCCAAGGAGCTAAAATTAAAGCTTCCTCCCAAAAATCTTCTAAGTCCTTTGGTTTCACTTTGATCATTCTTAATTCTAGTAAAGCTTTAAGGGCAGTCTGCTGGGGTGCCTTCTGATGGGGTAGTAAATTACTAATTATGGAGAGGAAAAGTTCCCTAATGGAGCAGAGATGACTAGGAGGTGAGTGAACAAGGTGAAAGGGTGCAGAAAATAAAATGCAATGACTAGAATCAAGGTGAAAGTGAAAACAACTCTTAAAAGGGTAACCAACATCCAAGGAGAGACCTAGTGCAGGATATAAGCAGAGGTGTTTTGGATCCAAGTGTCCTGTGCTTAGTGAAAGACTTCAGGGGTTCGTTGCTCCCCTGGGCCATATGCCCCCCGGGTCAGATTGATAGAGTTATAGCTTTTCCTCAACTCCATAGGTGGTGGTACATGTTCATTCTTAGTTGGTGGAGTGATTTGTTTGGTTAATTCCCATAACAAAGGAGACTCTGGTGTTCCAACATCGAGTGGTAGTGCCACTTTTGGTATAGATAAGACACCCACTCTGGTAAAGTTCAGTGAGCGGCCCCTTTGGTTTTGTGTTCCTGTGCTTACAGTGCCAGAAGTTGAGCAGGTCGCCCCCTCTTTTTCCCTTTTCCCTGTTTGTTCATCATTGTGCTCTTAAGGTTAGGAACACATAAACATTATAACGCATAATGCATCACTATTATGATGTTAGTGGTAAACCTATTACCAGTAACTCTGGTGAGGCTGTGATGTCAAAAGTTGTGTTGTCACTGCTGTGGCAGTGATGTCAGTGTTCTGACTAAGGTCAGTGGCGATAATGATGTTATAAGTGAGGCTCTGCTGTCACTGGTGAGGCCATGATGTCATAGTGAGACTGTGATGTCAGTGGCAAGACTGATGTCATAATGAGGCTATGATGTATCAGTTGGGCCTGTGGTGTCAGTGGGCAGACTGTGATGTCACAGTGAAACTCTGATGTCAGGGCTGATTCTATGAGATGTCAGTGAGGCTGTGACATCAGGGGTGATGCTTGGATTTCACAGTGAGTTTAGGATGTAGTAGTGGGGCTGTGCAGTCACACTAGGCTGTGATGAAAGAGGAGAGACTGTAATGTCAGTATATGCCTATCATATTAGTGGTGAAACTGTGTTGTCACCAGGAGGCTGCGCTACCACAGAATGCTGTGATGTCACAGTGGGGTTTTGATAGCACAGTGAGGCTGTGATGTTAGTGGTGAGGCTCATGTCACAATGAGATTGCTATGTCACTGGTGAAGGGGTAATATCACAATAAGGCTGGAATGTCAGTGGTGAGAAATATGTCATAGTGAGCCTATGATGTCACTGGTGAGATTATGATGTCAATGGTGAAACTTACTACATGACAGTCACACTGGTGAGGCTGTGATGTCAAAGGGTGTGTTGTCACTGGGGTGGCAGTGATGTCAGTGTTCTGTGGTGATGCTGATGTAACAGGTGAAGATGTTCTGTCACTGATGAGGCAGTGATGTCACAGTGAGGTTGTGATGTCACTGTGGGTTGTCATGTCTCTGTGAATTGATGTCACAATAAGTCTGTGATGTCAGTAGCAAGACTGCGGCTATGATGTATCAGGTGAGCCTGTGGTGTCACTTGTCGGGCTGTGAGGTGACTGTGAAGGTGTGATGTCGTAGTAAGGTTCTAATTTCAGGGCTGATTCTAAGAGATATTAGTGGCCCTGTGACGTTCAGAGTGATGGTCGATTTCACAGTGAGGTTAGGATGTCAGTGGTGGGGCTGTGCAGTCAACTGAGGCTTTGATGAAAGGGGAGAGGCTGTGATATCAGTGTAAGTCTGTCATATCAGTGGTGAGGCTGTGTTGTTAATATGAGCGTGTGCTGGCACAGTGTTGCTGTGATGTCACAGTGAAGTTGTGATGTCACAGTGAGGTTGTGATGTCAGTAGTGACTGTGCTTTCACAGGAAGACTGTGTCATTGGTGTGGCTGTATTGTCATTGGTGAAGTTTTAATGTCATAGTGAGTTTATTGTGTCAAACTGACGCTGTGATGTCACCATATGGCTATGATGTGAGAAGTGAAGCTTTATGTCATGGTGATGCTTTGAAGGCATGGTATAGCTGTGATGTCAAAATGAGGCTGTGATGTCAGAAAGAGGCTGTGATGTCACTGTCAGGTTGTGATATCACTGGGGAAGTTATCATGTTATTGTGAGGTTCTGATGTCAATAGCGACACTTTGGTGCCACAGGTAGGATGTAATGTTTTAGTGAGCCTGTGAGGTCAGTGGTGAGGCTATATTGTCTTTGTGAGGCTAGGTAGGATGTCAGTGATGAGTGTATGATGTCACATTGAGGCTATGATTTCAAAGGTGAGCCTGTTATGTCATAGTGAGCCTGTGATGAAATAGTGAGGATATACCATTACAGTAAAGCTGTGTTGTCAACAAAGACAATGTGATTATCAGAGTGAGGCAGTAATGTCAGGGGAGCGAGATTATGATATCACAGTGAGGATGTGATTTCAGTTTTAGGCTGTGACATCAGAATGAGTCTTATGTGAGTGGCATGTAACTGGTGAGGCTTTGATGCTACAATGAGGCTTTGATATCACAGTGAGGCTATAACTCCAGATGTGAGGCTATGATGCCACAATGAACCTGTGTAGTCTCTAGTGATATCATCATGTCATAGTGAGGCTGTATTTTCACTGGTGTGACAGTTATGTCAATGTTCTGACTAATATCAGTGGTGTCCCTGATGTTACAGGTGAAGTTGTAATGTCACTGCTGAGGCTGTGAAGTCAATGGCAACACTGATGTCACAATGGATCTATGATGTAACAAGTGAGTTTGTGTTATCAGTGGGCAGGCTGTGAGGTCACTGTGAAGCTGAGATTTTGCAGTGAGACTCATGTCAGGGCTGATTTATGAGATGTCAGTGAGGCTGTGACATCAGGGTGATTGTTGGATATCACAGTGAGATTAAGGCTTCAGTGGAGAGGCTGTGCAGTCACACTGAGGCTGTGATGTCAGAGGAGATACTGTCATGTCAATGTGAGGTGGTGATGTTACTGTGAAGTTGTGGTACACAGTGAGGCTGTGATATCAGTGGTGATAAACTATGACATCACAGTTTGATGGTGATTTCAGTGGTTTGGCTGTGATGTCAGAAGTGAGGCAGATGTCAGTGATGAGGCAGAGACATCATAGTGAGGATGCAATGTTACTAGTGAGGCTCTCATATGACTGTGAGCCTGAGATGTCAGTGATGAGACTGAAATGTCATAGCGAGGCTAGAAAGGATGTCCATGGGATCACTGATGCTATGATTTCAGAGGTTAGCCTGTTATGCCATAGTGAGGCTGTGATGTCACTGTGAGACTATGATGTCACTGTCAGGGTTGTATGTCACTGTGAGCTGTCATGTCACCATGAGGTGATATCACTCTGGAAGCTGTGGTGTCACAGTGAGGCTGTGAAGTCAATGGCAAGACTGATGCCTGTGAAGTCCATGGTGAGGATGTGGTGTCATAATGAGATAACCTGGGACCATGTCAGTGATGATGCTGAGATTTCATAGTGTAGCTAGGATGATACCGGTGAGGCTGAAATGCCACAGCAAAGCTGTGGTGGCACTGTTGAAGCTTTTATGTGACCATGAGTCAGATATGTCATTGATGAGGCTGTGGTGTTATACCCAGGATATGCAGGATGTCCTTGGTGTTACCAATACTATGATTTCAGAGGTTAGCCTCTGTGATGTCACAGAGAGGTTGTAAGCTCGGTGTGGAAGATGACATGTCAGTGGCAAGGGTGATGTCATCATGACGCTATGATGTAACATGTGAGTCTATGATGTAGCAGGTTATACTTTGAGGTCACAGTGAGAATGTGAGGTCACTGTGAGACTGCGATATCTGTGGGAAGATTGATGTCACAATGAGGCAGTGATGAAACATGTGAGGCTGTGGTGTCACTGTTTGTGATGTCAGAGGCTGTCACTGCTGAGGTTGTCACATCACTGTGAGCCTATGCTATCTGTAGTGAGGCTGTGTTCTCATGGTAAGGACAGGTAGGATACCAGTTATCATGCTGTGATGTCACAGTATGGCTGTGACTTCAGTGATTAGTCTGTGATGTCAGAAGTGAGACTGATGTTAGTGATGAGTCTGAGATGTCACAGTGAGGCTAGGATGTTACTGGTGAGGCTGTGATGCCACAGCGAGGTTGTAGTGTCACTGTTGAGGCTGTCATGTGACCATGAGCCTGAGTAGTCAGTGATAAGGCTTTGGTGTCATAGCAAGGCTAGGCAGGCTGTCCATAGTGTCACTGATGCTATACTTTCAGAGGTCAGCGTGTTATGTCACAGTGAGGCTGTGATGTGAGAAGTGAGGATGTGATGTCACAGTGAGGCTATGATGGGAAAAATGAGGTTATAGTGCCACAGTAAGGTTGTGATACCACTGTCAAGCTATGATGTCACTATGACAGAAATGTGATGTCACAGTGAGACTATGAGGTCACACTGGAAAGTGTGATTTCAGTGGTTAGGTTGATCTCACCATGAGGCTATGATGCAACGAGTAAGTCTATGATGTAACAGGTTAAACTGTGAGGTCACAGTGAGGGTATGTGGTCACTGTGAGGTTGTTATATCTGTGGGAAGATTGATGTCACAATGAGGCAGTGATGTAACATGTGAGGCTGTGCTGTCACTGTTGAGGATGTCACATCACTGTGAACCTGTGCTATCTGTGGTGAAGCTGTGGTGTAATGGTAAAGTTTGGTATTATACCAGGGTAGAGTCTGTGATATCACAGTGAAGCTGTGAGGTCAACATGAAGCTGTGATGTCATATTGAGTCTATGATGTCACTGGTGAGGCTAGGATGTCTATGGTGAACCTATTACATGACAGTGACACTGGTGAGGCTGTGATGAGAAAGGGTGTGTTGTCATTTGTTTGTCAGTGATGTTAGTGTTCTGACTAATGTCAATGGTGATGCTGATGTCACAGGTTATGCTGTACTGTCACTGGCGAGGCTGTGATGTCATACTGAGGCCTTCAGGTTACTGTGAGGGTTGCATGTCACTGTGGACTGTCAGGTGATGGGAGTTTTAAGTATAGGATGTCACAGTGAGGCTGGCATATCACTGGTGAGGCTGTGATGCCACCATGAGGCTTTGATGTCACCACATGTCTGTGATGTCCCAGGGAGCTGATGATGTCATGATGGAGGCTGTGAGGTCACAATGTCACTGTGATGTCAGTTGCAAGGTTGATGTCACAGTGAGACTATGATGTCAATAGTGATGCTGTCATATCACATTAAGGCTGTGCTTTCACAGTGAGGCTATATCAGAGGTGTTTATGTGATGTCACCATGAGGCTATTATGACAGTGGCAAGACAGATATAACAATGAGTTTGTGATGTCACATTGAGGCTCTGATGGCACAGTGATGTTGTGATGTCACTGGAGAGTTTTGGATGGCAGTGAGAATGTGATGTCAATGGTGTGGCTGATGCCAAAATGAGGCTGTGATGTCACTGGTGAGGGTATGATTTCAGTGATGAACATATTATGTGACAGTGACACTGGTGAGGCTGTTATGTAACAGTGAGGCTGTGTTGTCAGTGCTAAGAGTTATGCCACTATGAAGGTTTGATGGAACATGTAAGCTTGTAATGTCAGTGGGCAGGCTGTAAGTTTACTGAGGCAGTGAGATTACCATGAAGTTGTGATTTCACAGTGAGGCTGTAATATAAGTGGTGATAGACTATGACATCACAGTTCAGCTGAGATTTCAGTGGTTACACTGTAATTTCGGAAGTGATGTTGATGTCAATGATGAGGCTGAGATGTCACAGTGAGACTGGTATGTTGCTGGTGAGGCTGTGATGCCACAGCGAGGCTGTAGTGTCATGTTTAGGCTGTCATATGACCGTGAGCCTGAGATGTCAGTGATGAGGCTGTTGTGTCATAATGAGGCTAGGCAGGATGTTCGTGGTGTCACTGATTCTATGATTTCAGAGGTTATCCTGTTATGTCACAATGAGGCTGTGATGTCAGAGGTAAGGCAATGATGTCACAGTGAGGCTGTGATATCACTGTGAAGCTGTGATGTCACTATGAGGCTGTGACATCATAGCGAGGTTGTGATGCCACCGTGAGGCTTTGACATAATGGTGTGGCTGTGGTGTCAGCATGAGACCATGATATCACAGGTATTTGGTGATGTCACAGTGGAGGTCACAGTGAGACTGTGATGTGAGTGGCAAGGCTAATGACACAGTGAGGCTGTGATGGCAGAAACGATGCTATAATGCCACAGTGAAGCTAAGATATCACTATGAAGCTATGATGACACTACTAGACTGTGGGGTCACTGTGGAAGATGTGTTGTGGGTGGCAAGTTTGATTGCACCATGAGGCTATGATATACCAGGTGAGTTTATGGTGTAACATATTGGACTGTAAGGTCACAGTGAATCTGTGAGGTCAATGTGAAGCTGTGATATCTGTAGTAAGTTTAGGTCACAATGAGGAAGTGATATAACATGTGAAGCTGTGGTGTCACTTTTTATGTTGTAAAAAGTTATGATGTCACTGCTGAGGCTGTCATGTCACTGTGAGCATGTGCTAACTGTGGTGAGGCTGTGTTGTCATGGTAAGGATAGGTAGGATGTGATGTCACCATAAGGCTCTGATATAACAGTGAAGCAGTGATGTCACAGCCAAGTTGTGCTAGCACAGTGTGGCAGTGATGTCACAGTGAGGTTGTGAAGTCACAGTGAGGTTGTGATGTCAGTAGTGATGGTCCTTTCACAGGGAGACTATGTCATTTATGAGGCTGTATTGACAAGGTGATGCTCTAATGTCACAGTGAATTTATTGTGTCAAACTTGATGTCACAGTGAGAATATGATGTCAGAGGCGAAGCTTTATGTCACAGTGTTGCCTTGATGGAACAGTATGGCTCTGATATCACGAGGAGTCTGTAATGTCACTGTGAGGTTGGGATGTCACTGGGAAAATTGTAATATCACAGTGAGGTTGTGATGTCAATAGTGACATTGTGGTGTCACAAGGAGGTTGTCACGTTTCTGTGAGCCTATGAGGTCAATGGTGTGGCTGTGGTAATATAGTGAGTCTAGGTAAGATGTCAGTGATGAGGGTGTGATTTCACAATGAAGTTTTGTTTTCAGAGTGAATCTATGATGTCATAGTGAGGCTGTGATAGAACAGTGAGGCTATATCATTAGAGTCAATGCTGTGATGTCACAGTTGGGCAGTGGCTTCAAAGGTGAGCCTGTGATATCATAGTGAGGCTGTCGTGTCACAGTGAGGCTATAACTTCAGAGGTGAGGCTGTGATGTTAGTGTTCAGGCTGATATTCCAATGATGCTGTGATGTTACTGGTGAATGTGTGATGTCTCAATAAAGCTGGAATGTCAGTGGTGAGAAAGATGTCATAGTGAGTATATGATATCACTGGTGAGGCTATGATGTCAGTGCTGAACCTATTACATGACAGTGACACTGGTGAAGCTGTGATGCCAAAGGCTGTGTTGTCACTGTGTGGCAATGATGCCGGTGTTCTGCCTAATGTCAGTGGCAATGATGAAGTCACAGGTGATGCTGTGCAGTCACACTGAGGCTGTGATATCACTGTGAAGGTTGTATGTCACTGTGGGCTGCCATGTGTCCTTGAGGAGATATCACTCTTGAAGGAGTAATGTCACCATGAGGCTGTGAGGTCAGTGGCAAGACTGATGTCACAATGAGGCTAGGATGTATCAGGTGAGCCTGTGGTGTCAATGGGCTGGCTGAGATTACAGTGAGGCTATGATGTCACAGTGAAGCTCAGATTTCAGGGCTGATTCTATGAGATGTCAGTGAGGCTGTGAAGTCTGGGGAGATGCTTGGATTTACAGTGAGGTCAGGACATCAGTGGTGAGGCGGTACTGAGTCTGTGATAACAGAGAGGCTTGACATCACTCCGAGGCGGTAATGTTACCGTGAGGTGGTGATGTCACAGTGAGGGTGTGATGTCAGAGATGATGACAGTGACATCACAGCCTCATTGTGACATCAAAGCCATACCCTGCCATCAAAGCATCACTGTGACATAAAGCTTCACCTCTGACATCATAGCCTTGCTGTTACATCTCAGCCTCAGTTTAACAAAATAAACTCACTGTGATATTAGAGCCTCATCATTAACAATTCACCCTCACCAATGACATAGTCTCCCTGTGAAAGCACGGTCACTACTGAAATCACAATCTCACTGTGACATCATAGCCACAGTAGGCCAGCACAGCCTCACTGTGACATCACAGCCTCTCCACTGATAGGACAGGCTCACCATGATATTAAACAGCCTCACCAGTGACATCACAGCTTCATGTGGCATCAGAGCCTCACATAATCTCAGCCTTATCTCTCACAGCAGCCTCACTTCTGAAATCACAGCCTAATCATTGACCTCACAGCTGCACTGTGACATCACAGCCTCACTGTGACTTCACAATCTCACTGTTACTTCACAGCTTCACTGTAACATAGCAACCTCATGGAGACATCACAGCCACACTGTGATATCACAGCCTCACTACTGGTATCCTATCTAGCCTTACAACACAGCCTCACCACAGAAAGCAGAGACTAACAGTGATGTGACAGCCTCAGCAGTTACATCATAGCTTTTGACATAATAAACAGTGATGTAACAGCCTCACATATTATATCACTCACTCACTGTAATATCAGTCTTCCCACAGATATCACAGCCTCACAGTGACATCACAGACTCACTGTGATATCACAGCCTCATGTTGACATCACAGCCTCACCACTAGTATGCTACCTAGTGTTACTAGGTACCACAGCCTCACCACAGATAGCACAAGATCACAGTGACTTGACATCCTCAGCAGTGACATAAAGCCTTTGACATCATAAAGAGTTACACCACAGCCTCGCATGTTACATCACTGACTCATTGTGACATCAATCTTCCCACAGATATCACAGCTTCACCATGACCTCACAGATTCACTATGACCTCAGAGACTAACCTGTTACATCATAGAATCACATGTTGCATCATAGTCTCATGGTGATATCAGCTTGCCACTGACATCACGTTTCCACAGTGACTTCACACCCTCACTGTGACATCACAGCCACAGTGACAATACAGCCTAACCTGTGATATCAGCTTTTCCACTGACATTAGTCAAAACACATCACTGCCACACCAGTGACAACACAGCCTTTAACATCACAGCCTCACCAGTGGCATTGTTTTGTAATAGGTTCACCACTGACATCACCAGTGACATCATTGACTCACTATCACATCTTTCTGATATCACAGCCTTATTGTGATATCACACCTTCACCAGTGACATCATAACCTCATTGTGACATTAGCCTCCCCACCAATATCATAGCCTCACTGTGCCATCCAAATCTCTCCAGTGACATAAAAACATCACTGTGTAATTAGAGCCTCACTGTGGCATGATAGACACACTGTGTCCTCACAGCCTCACTGTAACATTACAACCTGACAGTGGTATCACAGTCTCACTGTGACATCAGCCATGGCACTGACATAATAGTCTCAGGATGAAGTCACATACACACCTCTGACATAGCCTCACTGTGACATCACAATCTCAGTGTTACATCACAGCATCACCACTGACATCATATCCTCACTGTGACATCAGTCTTGCACCAACTTCACAGTCTCACTGTGACCTTACAACCTCCAATGTGACATCATCATCTCCCTGTGACATCAAGGGCTCATGGAATCACAAGAGCCACATAGTGACATCAAAGCCTCATAGTGGCATCATAGCCTCACCAATGACATGCCAGCATCACCGTGACATCATACCATCTTCACTCACACCAGCCTCATTTTTATATCAAAGCCTAAACACTGAAATCACACCCAAACTGTGATGTCAGTCATCACCACTGATATCACAGCCTCACTGTGATACCACCACTTCAAGGTAACATCACAGACTCTCCTCGGATATCACAGCCTCAGTGTGACTGCACAGCCTCACCACTGACATAATAATCTCACTGTGAAATCCAAACATCACCCCTGAAGTCACAGCCACATTGACATCTCATAGAATCAGCATTGACATCAGAGTCTCACTGTGATATCACAGCTTCACAGTGAACCCACAGGCTGCCCACTGACAACACATGCTAATCTGTTATAGCATGTATTCATTGTGACATCAGTCTTGTCACTGATATCAGAACCTCACTGTGACATCCAAGCTTCCAGAGTGACATCACCTCATGGTGACATGGCAGCCCACAGTGACATATAACACCCCTGTGAAAGCATAATCACCACTGACATCACAACCTCACTGTGACATCATAGTCAAAATGTGCCAGCACAGTTTCACTGTGACATCACAGCCTCACCAGTGACACCACAGCCTCAAGTTGACATCATAACCTCCTTGTGGCATCACAACCTTACCAGTTATATCACATAGTCAATGCGACATCTCAGCCTCATTTCTCACATCAGTCTTACTTGTGAAATCATAGCCTAACCACTGAACTCCCAGCTACACTGTGACATTACTGCCTCACAATGACATCACAGCCAAAGTGTGAAATCACAGCCTCAACACTGGTATCCTATCTAGGCTTCATATAACACCACATCAGTGACATCATAGTATTTGACATCATAAAGAGTGATCCACAGCCACAAATGTTACCTCACTGACTCATTGTGACATTATTCTTCCCAGAAATATCGCAGCTTCAGAGTGACCTCACATTCTAAAATTTTACATCATAGACTTACCTGTTACATCAGAGCAATATGGTACAATCACCCTTTCCACTGACATCACATCTTCCACAGTGACCTCACAGCCTTACTTTGACATCCCAACCTCTCTGATGTCACAGCCTCACAGAAACATCACAGCTTCATAGTGATATCACAGCCTCACTGTGGCATTACAGCCTCATTTCTGACATCACAGTGTCACTGTGACATCACACCCTCACTTCTAACATCACAACCTTACTGTGACATAACAGGCTAACCTCTGTAATCATAGCATAAGTGACACCATGGAAATCCTGCCTATCTTTGCTATGACACTACAGCCTCATCACTGACACCTCAGGCTCATGGTCACATGACAGCCTCAACAGTGATACCACAGCCTCACTGTGACATCACAGCCTCACCAGTAATATCCCAGCCCCACTGTGGCATCTAAGCCTCATTGTGACATCACCCTCCCTGTGACATGATGGCCTTACTATGACATCACCAGCTCACCTCTAAAGTCATAACCTCAATACGACATCACACCCTTATTACTGACAACCTACCTAGCCTCACTATGAAACCACAGCCTCACCAATGAGCTCACAGACTCACTGAAACATGATAGCCTCCCAGTAACACCACGGTGTCGCTATTGACATAACAATCTCACTGTGACATGACAACTTCACCAGACACAGCACAACATTACAGTGATATTACAACCTCATTATCACATTACAACCTCACTTCTTAAGCTATAGCCTCACTGTGACATGAAGGCCTCACTAAGACATCACAGGCTCACCTCTGAAATCATTGCCCAACTGTGACATCACAGCATCGACTGTGACATTGTAGCTTACCGTTTCATCACAGCCTCACTATAACATCACAGGCTCACCCCTGAAATCATGCCTCAATGCGACATCACACCCTCATCACTGACATTCTACCTAGCCTAACTATGACACCACAACCTCAACACTGATCTCACGGGCTCAATGAAACATGACAGCTTCCCTGCGACACCATAGTGTCGATATTGACATCACAACATTATTGATGTCAAAACTACCTCAGTGATATCAAAGTCTCACAGTGACATCACAGGCTGTCCTGTGACATCATAGCCTCACTGTGACTTCCCAATGTAACTACTGACATCCTAACCTCAATGTGAAATCCAAGCATCATCCCAGACATCACAACCTCACTTTGACATAACTTTACTAGTGGCATCGCAACCTCAAGTGATAACACAGCCTCATTTTTACATCACAGTCATACTGTGCCATCAAAGCATCACTGTGGCATAAAGCTTCACCTCTGATATCATAGACTCACTGTGACATCACAATTTCACTGTGACATCACAGTTTGCTGTGACACCTGTGACAACATCACAGTGACATCACAGATTCACAATGATATCACAGCTTCACTGTCATTTTACCCTCATTTATGACAAGCAGCCTCACTGTGACATCACAGCCTCACCTCTGACATCACAGTCTCGCTGTGACTTAACAGGTTAACCTCTGAAACCATAGCATGAGTAAATCCAAGGACATCTTGCCTCGCATCACTATGACAACCAGACTCAATATTGACATCTCAGTTTCATGGTCACATAACAACCTCAACGGTGACACCACAGTGTCCCTGGGCATCACAGCCTCACCAGTAACATCATAGCCTCACTGTGACATCTCAGCCTCATCACTGACATCAGCATCACTTCTGATATCACACACTAACCACTGACATCTCAGCCAATTGTGATGTCACAGCTATCACCACTGATATCACAGTCACAACATCATGGTACATCATAGCCTCTCTTCTGACATCACAGCCTGTGTGACTGCACAGCCTCATCCTTGATGTCCTAACCTCACTGTAAAATCCTAGCATCCCCCTGATGTCACAGCCTCACTGACATCTCATAGAATCAGCCTTGACATCAGAGCCCACTGCGACATCACAGCCCCACAGTGATCTCACAATCTGCCTACTGACAGCACAGGCTCACCTGTTACCTCATAGCCTTATCGTGACATCAGTCTTGCCAGTGACATCACAATTTTACTGTGACTTCACAGCTTCCAGAGTGATGTCACCTCATAGTGACGTGACAGACCACAGTGTCATACAACCCTCACAGTGACATCACAGCTTCAGTATGACATCACAGCCTCTTCAGTGACAGCACAGCCTCATCTGTGATATCAGCGTCACCACTGACATCCTGACTGACATCACTGCCACACCAGTGACAACACAGACTTTGGCATCACAGCCTTAAGAGGGTCACTGTCACATAATAGGTTCAGCATCTTCGACATAGCCTCACAGTAACATCATAGACTCACTGTGACATCATTCTCACCACATACATTCCAGCATTATTGTGACATCACAACTTCACCAGTAATATCACAGCCTCATTGTGACATCAGTCTCACCACTAACATAACAGCTTCACTGTGCCATCCAAATCTCTCCAATGATATCACAACATCATTGTATCCTTATAGCCTCACGGTGAAATCATAGCCACATTGGGTCCTCACATCTTCACTTTGACATTACAACCTGACAGTGCCATAACAGCATCACTGTCACATCATAAATTCACTGTGACATCAGCCTTGCCACTGACATAATAGCCTCTTGATAACATCACATACACACCTCTGACATAGTCTCACTGTGACATCACAGCCTCACCACTGAATAGAATAGGCTAACCATAACATCAAATCCTCAGGGTGGAATCACACCCTAACCAGTGACATGCCAGCAAAGCCTTAGGGTGGCATCACAGCCTCAATGTGACATTACAGCCTCAACTCTGAGATCATAGCCTCCCTGTGACATCAGCCTTGCCACCTCCATCACAGTCTCACTGTGACCTCACAACCCTCACATTAACAACACTCTGTGACATCAAGGAATTACTTTTTCACCACAGGTACACAGTGACATCAAATCGTCATGGTGGCATCACAGCCTAACCAGTGACATGTCATCTTCACTGTGACATCATGCCCTTATCACTCACACCAGCCTCATTCTGATATCACAGCCTAACCACTGCAATCACAACCTCACTGGGTTGTTACAGCCTTACTGTGACATGATAGCCTCACTATGACATCACAGGGTCACCTCTGAAATCATTGCCCAACTGTGACATCACAGCATTGACTCAGACGTTATAGCCCCACTTTTTCATCACAGACTCACTATTATATCACAGGCTCAAGTCTGAAATCATAGCCTCAATGCGACATCACACCCTCATCACTGATATTCTACCCATCCTCACTATGTTACCACAGCCTCACCACTGACCTCATGGACACACTGAAATTGACAGTCTCCTCTTGACACCGTGTCGCTATTGACAATACAACTTCTATGTAACAACACAAATTCCCAAGTGACATCACAGCCTCACAGTGAAATCACAGCCTCATTGTAACATCAAAGACAAACTGTGCTAACACAGACTCGCTGTGACATCACAGCCTCACCATTGATAGAACAGAGTTACCGAGATATTACAGCTTCAAAAGTGACACCACAGCCTCATTGTGACATCAAAATCTCACTTTGGTATCACAGCCTCACCAGTTATATCACATTATTAATGAGACATCTCAGTCTCATCTCTCACACCAGTCTTACTTCTGAAAGGACAGCCTAACCACTGACTTCACAGCTGCATTGTGACCTCACAACCTCACTGTGACATCACAGGCACACAGTGAAATCACAGTCTCACTATTGATATCTGAGCTAGCCTTACTATAACACCACAGCCTTACCACAGTTAGCACAGGCTCACAGTGACATGATAACCTCAGCAGTGATATCATAGCCTTTGAGAATATGAACAGTGACAGCATAGCCTCACATGTTACATCACTGCCTCACTGTGACATCTATCTTCCCACAGATATCACAGTCTCACAGTGAACTCACAGAATCACTGTGACTTTACATTCTAACCTAGTACATCACAGACTCACCTATTACATCATAGCCTTTTCACTGGCATCACATATTTCACAGTGACCTCACATACACACCTCTGACATAGTCTCACTGTGACATCACAGCTGAATAGAATAGGCTAACCATAACATCAAATCCTCAGGGTGGAATCACACCCTAACCAGTGACATGCCAGCAAAGCCTTAGGGTGGCATCACAGCCACTGTAACATCACAACCTCACCTCTGATATAGTCTCACTGTGGCATCACAGTCTCAGTGTCAAAGCATCTCTGTCACATAAACATTCACCTTTGACATAATAGCATCTCCTCTGACATCACAGCTTCAGTGTGATTGCACAGCCTCAACACTGATGTCCTAACCTCTTTGTGAAATCCAAACATTACTCCTGATGTCACAACCTCACTGACATCTGATAGCATCAGTTCTAGTATCAGAGTGTCACTGTGACATCACAGCTTCACAGTGACCTCATAATATGCCTACTCACACTATAGGTCACTTGTTATAGCGTAGCCTCATTGTGACAACAGTTTTGCCACTGACATTACAGCCTCACTATGACATCACAACTTCCAGAGTGATATCACCTTATGGTGATATCATAGCACACAGCGATATACAACCTTCACAGTGACATTACAGCCTCTGTGTGACATCAAGACCTCACCAGTGACATCACAGCCTTATCTATAATGGTAGCAATGCCACTAACATTAATGAGAACACTGACATCACTGCCAAACAAGTGACAACACAGCCTTTGACATCACAGCCTCACCCGTGTCACTATCAAGTAATACGTTCACGAGATATCATAGCTTTACCACTGACATCATAGAATCACTATATCTTTCTCCCTACTGACATTCCAGCCATCTTGTGATATCACACTTTCATCAGTGACATCACAGCTTCATTGTGACATCACCTCGCCACTAACTTCACAGCCTAACTGTGCCATCCAAACCTCTCCAGTGACATTACAATGTCACTGTGTCTGCAGAGCCTCACTGTGACATCATAGCCACACTGGATACTCACAGCGTGACTGTGACATTATAACCTGGCAGTACCATCACAGCCACACTGTGACATCACAAACTTACTGTGTCATCAGCCTTGCCACTGATGCAACAGACTCATGGTGACATAACATACACACCTCTGATACAGCCTCACTGTGAAATCACACACTCAGTGTGATATCACAGTATCACCCCTGATATCATAGCCTCACTGTGACATCAGCCTTGCCATTGACATCACAGTCTCACTGTGACCTCACAGCTTCCACCATGACATAACCCACTCCCTGTGACATAACAGGCTCATGATGGCATCACAGCCTTACTAAGACATCATAACCTCATCATTCACATCAACCTCATTTTGATATCATAGGTTAACCACTGAAATCACATCCTCACTCTGATGTCACAGTCAAGCTCCACTGATATCACAGCCTCACTGTGATATCACAGCATGACTGGTGAAAACACAGTCTCACTGTGACATCACAGTCTCACCTCTAAGGTTATAAACTCATTGTGACATGACCAGCTCACTATGACATCACAGGGTTACCTATGAAATCATTTTCCAACTGTGACGTCACAGCATTGACTCTGATGATTATTTCATCACAGCCTCACTATGAATTCACAGGCTCACCTCTGAAATCATAACCTAAATGCAACATCACACCCTTATCACTGACATCCTACCCAGCCTCATTATGATGTAACAGACTCACTACTGACCTCCCAGGGTCACTGAAACCTGACAGCCTCCCTGTGACACCAGTGTCGCTATTGACATCACAATCTCACTCTGACATCACAGACATACTGTACCATCAAAGCATCACTGTGACATTAAGCTTCAATGTGCCATCACATCAAAGCATCACTGTGACATTAAGCTTTACTGCTGACATCATAACCTCACTGTGACATCAGAGGCTCACAGTGACCTCATAGCCTGCCCACTGACACCACAGTCTCACCTGTTATATCATAGCCTCATTGTGGCATCAGACTTACCACTGATATCACAGCCTCACTGTTACATCACAGAATCGCCAGTGAAGGCACAGCCTCACATGTGACATCAGCATCGCCAGTGACATTAGACAGAACACTGAAATTATTGCCACACAAATGACAATATGGCCTCACCATTTTCCTCACAGGTTCACTGAAACATGACAGGCTCTATGTGACACCACAGGATTGCTATTAACGTCACAATCTCACTTTGACATCACAGCCTCATTGTGACATCACAACCAAACCATGCCATTAAAGTATCACTATCACATAAAGCTTCATCTCTGACTTCACAGCCTCAGTTTCACACAATAAACTCTCTGTGACATCATGGACTCACCAGTGACAATACAGCCTCACCAATGACATAACTCCCGGTGAAAGCACAGTCACTACTGACATCACAACCTCTCATAACCTCATCATTGATAGGGCAGGGTAATCTGTGATGTCACAGTCTCATAGTGGACAGTCTGTAAGATTTTGAAAAATGATGGAAGCCAGGCAATATGTGGTAGAAAGTCTGCAATTTACAGGCCAAAGAAGGACAGTTTGTGCTATGGAGTAAAGCCTGGTTCGCCATTGAGAAGTAAAAATGTTAGATATGCCAGAGACAACGTGGAACAACTGCCAAGGAGAGCTGTACATCCTGGGAAGAGTCATCTCAAGAGAGCAACATATTCTATGGGCAGCTGCATTGGAGGATTGGAACCAAAGCCCTTTGGAATTGAGATGATTTCAAGAAAAGGCTCACCTGTTGGACTTGGTGCTACAAGATTTGGGGGTTTGTCCTGCTGGTTTTTGAACTTGTTATGGATCGATCTTTCTGGATATGCCCCCATTCCTTCCTTTTGGAATGAGAATGTTTATTCTGTGTCATTGTATGTTGGAAGAATGTAACTTGTATTTTGACTTTACAGGAGCCTTTGGGCTTTGGACTTTTGGACTGTGTTGGGACTACTGATGTAGCCTATGAAGACTTTTAGAGTTGGACTGAGTATGGTTTGCATAATGGGATGGCAATGACTGTGGGGACCAGGGGTGGAGTGTCATGGTTTGAAATATATCCTGCATAGTCTCATGTGTTTGGCAAGGTCATGACCCCTTCAGAGGTGGAGGCTTGCTGGAGGAAGTCAGCCACATGGGGTGGGCCTTTAGGTGGAAGAGTCCCACCGTACCTTCAGGAGATGTCTGCCTTTGCTATAAGTAGTATGCAGCTCTCAGCTTCCAAGATATCTGTGGTGACTTAGCCTCCTCCAGGTTTGGCCAGTCAGCCATGCTATCTCCATTATGAGAAACTATATCTTCCCTCTGGGACTGTAAGTTGAATAAATCTCCATTTCTCCCTTAAGTTGATTGACTTTAAGTGTTCTCTTACAGCAATAGTTAGGAGTAACTGTTACATAGACTCAGTATGACATCTTTCTCACCATTGACATGCCAGTCTAATTGCGGGATCACACATTCACCAGCGTCATCATAGCTTCATTGTGACATCTGTCTCACCACTAACATTACAGCCTCATGGTGCCATCCAAACCTCTCCAATGACATAAAAACATCACTGTGTCATCAGAGCCTATCTGTGACATCATGTCCATACCGTACCCTCACAGATTCACTGTGACATTACAACCTGACATTGCCAGCACCGCCTCCTTGTGACATCACAAACTCACTGTGACATCAGCATTGCCACTGACATAATAGCCTCATCATTACATCATATACACACTTCTGACATAGCCTCACTGTGATATCACAGCCTCAATGTGACATCACAGCATCACCACTGACATCATAGCCTTACTGTGACATCAACTTTGCCACCAACATCACCATCTCTCTATGACCTCACAGCCTCCACAGTGACATCAACAACTCCCCATGACATCATAGACTTATGGTGACACCAAAGCCTCACTATAACATCTATGAGGGGATAGCCTCTCTGTGACATAATGCTTCATTATGACATCACAAGTTCACCTATAAAATCATGCCCAACTGTGATATTATAGCATTGACTCTGGCCTTATAGGCTCACTATTTTATCAAAGCCTCACTATGACATCACAGGCTCATATCTGAAATCATAGCCTCAATATGACATCACACCCTCATCACTGACATCATACCTAAACTCACAATGGCACCACTGACCTCACAGGCTCACTGAAACATGAAAGCCTCAAGCCTCCCTGTGATAGCACAGTGTTGCAATTAACATCACAACCTCATTGTGACATCACAACTTCCCAAGTGGCATCAAACCTCACAGTGACATCACAGCCTGATTGTGATGTCACAGCCATATCGTGCCATCAAAGCATCACTGTGACTTAAGGCTTCACCTCTGACATCATAGACTCACAGTGATATCACAGCCTCATTTTGACAAAATAAACTCACTGTGACATTTGAGCCTCACCAGTGACAATACGGCCTCATCAATGAAATAGTCTCCCTGTGAAAACACAGTTACTACTCACATCACAACCAAACTGTGACATAACAACTTCTCTGAGAAATCACAGCCTCACCACTAATATGACAGGCTCACGGAGACATTGCAGACTGTGACATCATGGCCTCACCAGTAACATCACAACCTCGCTGTGACATCAGCGTCACCAATGACATTAGTCAGAATACTGACATCACTCCCACACCAGTGACAACACAGCCTTTGACATCACAGACTCCCCAGTGTCATTGTCATGTAATAGATTCACCAATGCTATCAGAGCCTTACCACTGACATCATAGTCTCACCACTGATATCATAGACTCACTATGACATCTTTCTCACCACATACATTCCAGCCTTATTATGATATCACATCTTCATCAGTGACATCACAGCCTCATTGTGACATTTGCCCCACTACTAACATCATAGCCTCACTGTGCCATCAAAACCCTCTAGTGACATCACAATATCACTGTGTCTGCAGAGCCTCACTGTGACATCATGGCCACACTGGGTCCTCACACATGGTGACATCACCACCTCAATATGGGACATCACAAACTCACTGTGACATCAGCCTCGCCATTGACATAATAATCTCATGGTGACATGACCTCTGACATAGCCTTACTGTGACATCACAGCCTCAATGTAACATCTCAGCATCACCACTGACTTCATAGCCTTCCTATGATATCAGCCTTGCCACTAACATCATAGTATCACTGTGGCCTCACAGCCTCCACAATGACACCACCATCTCCTGTGACATCATGGGCTCACGGTCACACCACAGTCACATGATGACATCACAACCTCACAGTGGCATCAGAGCCTCACCAGTGACATGCCAGTCATACTGTGACATCATACCCTCATCATTCACATCAGCTTTATTCTGATATTACAGCCTAACCACTGAAATCACATCCTCACTGTGATGTCATAGTCATGCTCCATTGACATCTCAGCCTCACTGTGATATCACAGGTGACAACACCACCTCCCTGTGATATCACAGCATCCCTTGTGAAGTTATAACCTCACTGTGACATGACAGCCTCACTATGACCTCACAGGCTCACCTCTGAAATCACTGCCCAACTGACATCACAGCATTGACTCTGACCTGATAGCCTGTGATAGTTAAACCTGGGTGTCAACTTGACACACCCAATATTAACTAAGATGGGCTGACAATTGGAAAGGATCACTGAGGATTGTACCCACCATACGTCCTATCAGGACTTCCAAAGCTCTCATAGGATCCTACCAGTACTGCTACATATAAAAGGAGAACAGATGCTGTAGAAGGAACGGACAATGATTGCACCACAGAGGCTCCCATCCCCCATACATAGAGGCTGCTTAGACTCCTCCCTCCCGCTATGGATACAAATCTCATGAGACTACACCTTCTCCAGAGCAAAGACAGTTGGTGTCTTTAAGCCGCCTGGCTGAGAGGACCAATCCAGACAGGACAACTTAGCAAAGGCTCACCTTGGGACTTATGGGATGTTGGGTGGGAATATAAGCAGCCTGATTATAATATATGAAACTGCAAGTCTGAGAACCTACAAGCCTGAGAGCCTGCTTTGCCACTTGCCTGACTCCCGGAGTCTGTGCTGTTGACTCCGCACCAAGTATCTCCGTAGGCCCCCGTTACACTGTTACATCTAGTGCCCCAATGTGGGGCTTCCACATTGGCCCTATCCTTCTCACAGCACCAGTGTGGAGTCCTGTGCCCCCTTCAGCAGTTGTTCGGTAAGCTGGCCTCTTTGTGTTTAATGTCTACCTTTAAGAAAGGCAAGAGTGAAGGTCCCTTTCCCTTTCTCTGTGTTTGTCTCTCCAGCAATAAGGAGATATACGGTGTCTCCACATAAGAGTTGAATCCCCAGGAGAGAACCCAGGAGTGGTCTCCCGATCGACCCTCCTCCTCTGGAAACACTGTGTGGGCATACAGCCATGGCCACCGAAGTTCCCCACTATATGTTCCTTGTCTCATCTGTTCCTCTTTAGTCTTATCTCTGATCTTAAAAAAAAATAAGAAAAACCCGCAGATGAAATCCTCACTCAGCGCGCAGAGGACACCATTACTTATGTCCTCCCCAAACCCTGGCTTGGTGCAGCTGGGTGAACTCTTGAGGCTCTTAAAGATTTTTACTGAATGCCAATTAGAAACTGCTAATATTTTTTTCTGATAGTCAGTATGTGGTACAGGCTGTCTGGACCCTTTCATTTTCTTTGCTCAAGGACTGAATAAGCCCCTTACATGTCACCATGCAGTTGCTCCAGAATGTGTTGGAGCACAGGGCTCACTCTTGGTATATTTCTCATATAAGGTCACACACAAAACTCCCCAGAATCCTGGCTAAGGGAAATTATTTAACAGATACTATGATTCTGACTGTGGACTTAGAGCTTCTTGAACAAGCTAGGACATTACACCAACAATTTCCTCTTAGCCCTTGGTGCTTACACAAGCTTATTCCAGAGCTTATAATGTTACAATGTGAACATTTAGTCAGGTTCTGTGCGACCTGTGCCCCTTTGGCTCCACTTGGCCCTCTAAATAAATGAGGAGTAAATCCCAGAGGTCTCTTGCCTAATGCAATTTGGCAAATGAATGTTACCCACCACTTCCCCTTTGGGAACCTAAAATATGTTCATGTTATAGTGGACACTTGTTCCTCCTTTGTGTATGCAATAGCCCTTATAGGAGAAAAAGCAGCTTGTGCTATAAAAGCCCTAAAATCCGCCATGTTGGTTATGGATGTACCTAGGACACTAAAGACTGACAATGGGCCTGCATATGGTTCCCAGCAATTTGGCTCCTTTATAGCGTCATGGAAAATTAATCACACCTTTGGCATTCCCTATAACCCTCAAGGACAAGCCATTGTAGAAAGATCCAACAAAATCTGTTGGTAAAGGCCACATCCCCTGAATACAAATGTGACCCACACTTGGCTCTGACAGAGGCCCTGTTTCACCTTAACTTCCTCACTTTTGATGATTCAGGACTAAGCCCTGCTTATAAACACTGGGCTTTCCTGCCTCGCAATATCCCCCTGCCTCTTGTCTGATGGAGGGACCCTGCCATGCCTTATTAATCCTGGGTCGAGGATAACCTTGTGTCTTTCCTCAGGATTCCACTTCACCAATATTGGTGCCAGCTCGAGATGTAAGACAGGCCACAGAGATTGTGAAGCCTTCCCAGGAACCAGATTCTTAAAATGAGTAAATCTGTTGTCACTTCAATATTTTTTTTCAATTCTGTTGCACGCTGAATTTTTTTTTTCATTTTTGTTGCATGCTGATTTTTGGGGGGGCACTAATTTATTTTTTGGCATGCCATTTTTGAATACAAGTATGCATGCTTGAACAATAATTTTTGATGACATCTACGGCTTTAGCTACTTATGTTCTATATTGATCACAGTTGTTTATCAGATTGTAGTTTTTTCATTATTTTCTCACTTGATTTTAATTTTTAATGGATTGTAACTTACGTTATTATAGAAGGATCTGTTATTTTATCAATTATATTGCTTAAGTATTTCCTTCAGCACATCTCTCATCAGCGCTCCATCAATAAGACCATGTTACAGGCAATTATGGCCCTTAAATATCCAAGCCATGGTGCCCCTAGGGACGTGGTTCGAACTTGGATTGCAGAGATTTGTGAAGCCTTAGTCTAGTCTACTATCCACATATCCTGACATGCCTTCCAGAGGTGAGGTCCTTCGAGGGCCAGTAGCCATTGACGGGTAAGATCCTGTGAGACAGGACAACCTATGGCAGGCACTGTCCATAATGCTGAATGCCTTCTGAGGCAGGGTCAACAAGGTCAGAGCAAAGAACTCTGGCTTCTGCTAGCTGTCAAAAATAAATAAAAAGGATGTATATATAGGAGGAATGGACATTGATTGCACCACAGAGGCTCCTTTCCCCCATACAGAGAGGCTCCCTGGACTCCTCTCTTCCGCTAAACATACAAATCTCACGAGACTACAAATATCATGAGACTACCCCTTCTCCAGAGCACAGACAGTTGGTACCATTAAACCGCTTGGCTGAGAGGACTAATCCGGACAGGACAACTTAGCAAAGGCTCAGGCTGGGACTTATGGGGTGTTGGGTGAAGTATATAGGCAGCCTGATATTTATAATATATGAGGTGCAAGCCTGAAAGCCTACAAGCCTGAGAGCCTGCTTTGTCACTCACCTGAGTCCCGGAGTGTGCTGTTGACTCTGTGCCATCTTATCCCCACCCACAAGGGTCTCCATGGGCCCCTATTACACTGTTACACTATTACAAGATGCCTTCTTGCAGCTTGTTTTTCCTTCCGGTCACTCGGTTTCTTCGACCTTCTAGCCTTAGACTAGACTAAGACTGTGGGAGTTCTCCAGCCTTCAGCCATCACCCACTTGACTACCAAACTGAGCAGCTAGCTATTGGCAGCCAGCATTGGAACTACCTCAGCTACTGGCAGCCATCATTGGACTACCTCAGCTACTGGCAGCCTTTGTTGGACTATCTCAGCCATATTTGTAAGCCAACTCAATAAATTTCCTATACATATTTTACATATATGCATTATATATATTATGTATATATATATTCATTCTATGAATTTTGTGATTCTAGAGAACCCTAATACATAGTCTCACTGTTTCATCACAGCCTCATTATGACATCACAATGTCACCTCTGAAATTGTAGCCTCAATGCGATATCACACGCTCATCACTGACATATTACCTAGCATTACTATGGAACCACAGCTTCACCACTGACCTCACAGACTCAATGAAACATGACAGCCTCCCTATGATACTACAGTGTCATTAGTGACATCACAACCTTATTTTTAAAATCAAAACTTCCCCAGTGACATCACAACCTCACAGTGACATCACAGCCTCATTGTGACATAACAGCCACACCGTGCCATCAAAACATAGTGTAACATAAAGCTTCACCTCTGACATCATAGTCTCACTGTGACTTCGCAGCCTCAGTTTGACACAATAAATTCACTGTGACATTAGCACCTCACCAGTGACAATACAACCTCACCAATGACATAGTCTCCCTGCGAAAGCACAGTCACTACGGATAATCACAAACCTCATTGTGACATCACAGATATGCTGTGCCAATCGAGCCTCACTGTGTCATCACAGCTTTACCAGTTATATCACATCATCAACCGGACATCTCAACTTCATATCTCACATCATTTTCACTTCTGAAATCACAGCCTAACCATTGATATCACAGCCTCACTATGACATCACAGACTCAGCTCTGAAATCATTGCCCAACTGTGACATCACAGCCTCAACTCTCATGTTATAGCCTGACTTTTTCTTCACCTCTGACATCATAGCCTCAATGGGACATCACAGCATCACCACTGACATCACAGCCTCACTGTGACATCAGCCTTGCCACTGCCATTACAGACTCACTGTGACCTCACAGCCTCACTATGACATCACATTCTCATCTCTAAAATCATTGCCCAACTGTGATATCACAGCAGAGACTCTGACATCACAATATCTCTTTTTTCATCACAATATCACTATGACATCACAGCCTTACCTCTGAAATCATAGTCTCTGTGTGACATCACACCCTTATCACTGACATCCTCACTTCTGAAATCACAGCCTAACCACTGACCTCACAGCTGCACTGTGACATCACAGCTTCACTGTGATATCACAACCTCTCTGTCACATCACAGCCTCACGGTGATATCACAGTCACATTGTGACATCACATCCTCAACACTAGTATCCTAAATAGTCTTACTAGGACCCAACAGCCTCACCACAGTTAGCACAGGCCCACACTGACGTGACAGCCTCAGCAGTGACATCATAGCCTTTGACATCATAAACAGTGACACCACAGCCTCACATGTTACATCACTGCCTCATTGTGACTTCAATGTTCTCCCAGATATCACAGCCTCACGGTGACCTCACAGTCTCACTGTGATCTCACAGTCTAACCTGTTACATCATCGACTCACCTGCTATGTCATAGCCTCATGGTGAAATCAGCCTTGTACCTGACATCATTTCCTCCACAGTGACCTCAGAGCCTCACTGTGGCATCATAACCTCTCTGTGATCGCACAGCCTCATAGTGAAATCAGATCCTAACAGTTATATCACAGGCTCACTTCTGATATCACAGCTTCACTGTAACTTAACAGGATAAACTCTGAAATCACAACATCAGTGACACCACGGACACCCTGCCTATCCTCATTATGACACCACAGCCTCATCACTGACATTTCAGGCTCACAGTCAATTGACAGTCCCAACAGTGACACAACAGCCTCCCTGTGGCATCACAGCCTCATCAGTAACATCCCAGACTCACTGTGATATCTCAGCCTCATCACTGACACCAATTTCAACTCTCACATCACAGCCTAACCACTGAACTCTCAGCTGAACTCTGATGTCATAGTTGATTACCACTGATATCATAGCCTCACAGTGATATCTGTTATATCAGAGCCTCAGTGTGAAGTCACAAAGTCACCACTGACATTCTAAGCTCACTGTGAAATCAGGCATCACTCCTGATGTCATAGCCTCACTGACATCTCATAGACATCAGCCTTCCCACTGATATTACTTTCTCACTGTTATATCACAGCCTCCACCATGACATCACCAACTCCCTGTTACATCACGGGCTCATGGTGTCACCACAGCCTCACAGTGACCTCATAGTCTAATCTGTTACATCATAGACTCACCTGTTAAACCAAGGCCTCATGGTAAAATCAGCCTTGCTACTGACATCACATCTTCCACAGTGACTTCACAGCCTCACTGTGATATCAGAACCTCTCTGTGATGTCACAGCCCCATAGTGATATCACAGCCTCACAGTGATATCATAGCATCTCCTCTCATGTAACAGCCTCAGTATGACTGCATAGCCTCACCACTGATGTCCTAACCTCACTGTGATATCAAACTTCAAACCTGATGTTACAGCCTCACTGACACCTCATAGAAACAGCCCTGACATCAGAGCTTCACTGTGACATCACAGCCTCACAGTTACCTCAAAACATGCCCACTGACATCACAGGGTCACTGTTACTTCATAGCTTCATTGTGACATCAGTCTTGCTACTGACACCACAGCCTTCCTGTGACATCACAGTTCCCAGAGTGATATCACCTCACGGTGGGTGACATGACAGCCCACAGTGGCATACAACCTTCACAGTGACATCACAGCACATTGTTTATCACAGTCACATGAGTGAGAGCACAGCCTCACCTGTGACATCAGTGTTGCCACTGACATTAGTCAGAATAATGACATCACTGCCACACTAGTGACAACACAGCCTTTGACATCACAGCCTCACCAGTGTCACCATCACATAATAGGTTCATCTCTGACATCATAGCCTCACCAGTGACATCACAGACTCACTATGACATCTTTCTCACCACTGACATTTCAGCATTATTGCGACATTACATCCTCACTAGTGACATCACAATCTCATTGTGACATGAGCCTCACAACTAACATCACAGTCTCACTCTGCCATCAAAACCTCTCCAGTAACATCACATCACTGTGTCATCAGATCCTCAATTTCACATCATAGCCACATTGTGTCCTCACAACCTCACTGTGACATTACAATCTGACAGTGACATCACAGCTTCACTGTGACATCACAAACTAATTGTGACATCAGTCTTGAAACTAACATACTAGCCTCAGGGTGATGTCACATACATTCCTCTGACATAGCCTCACTGTGACATCACAGCATCAATGTGACATTAAAACTTCACCACTGGTATCCTACATAGGCTTATCATGACACCACAGTCTCACCACAGATAGCACAGGCTCAGTGATGTGACAACCTCAGGAGTGCCATCATAGCCTTTGACATCATAAACAGTAACACTACTGCCTCACATGGTACATCACTTCCTCATTGTGTCATCAATCTTCTCACAGATATCACAGTCTCAAAGTGACCTTTTAGCTGTTCCATCATAGACTTACCTATTACATCATAGCCTTATGGTGAAATCAGCTTTTCCACTGACATCACATCTTCCACAGTGACCTCTCAGCCTCACTGTGACCTCAGAACTTCTCTGTGATGTCACAGCCTCATAGTGATATCAAAACTTCACAGTGATATCCCAGACTTACTGTGGAATTATAGTCTCATTTCTGACATTACAGCCTCACTGTGACATCTCAGCCTCACCTCTGATATCACACCTTCAGTGTGACATCACTGCCTCGCCTCTGCCATCATAGCATCAGTGACATCACAGACATCCTGCCTGGCCTCACTATCACACCACAGCTTCATCACTGACATCTCAGGCTCATGGTCATACGATAGCCTTAACAGTGACACCACAGCCTCGCTGTGGCATCACAGCCTCACCATTAACATTGCAAGCTCACTATGACATCTCTGCCTCATCATTGACATCATTCTCACTTCTGACATCACAGCCTAACCTCTAAAATCTTAACCAAACTGTGATGTCATATTCTATCCCCACTGATATCACCGCCTCACTGTGATATCACAACCTCACAGTAATATCATAGACACAGAGTGTTATCTCATTCTCTCCTCTGACATCTCAGCCTCAATGTGACATCACTGCCTCACCACTGACATCCTAACATTACTGTGAAATCCAACCATCAACCCTGATATCAGAACCTCACTGACATCTCAAAGAATCAGTCCTGACATCGGAGTCTCACTTCAACATCACAGCTTGGCAGTCACCTCACCCACCTGCCCACTGACACAACAGGCTTACCTGTTACATCAGTCTTGCCACTGACACCACAGCCCCACTCTGATATCACATCCCCCAGAGTGATATCACCGCAAGGTGACATAACAGCACACAGTTTCATAAACCTTCACAGTCACATCACAGCATCAGAGTGACATCATGGCCTCACCAGTGACACCACAGCCTCAACTGCGACATCAACATCGCCACTGACATTAGTCACAACACTGACATCAATGCCACACAAGAGACAACACAGCCTTTGACATCACATCCTCACAAGGGTCACTGTCACATAATAGGTTCATCACAGACAGCATAACCTTACCAATGACATCATAGACTCACTATGACATCTTTTTACCATGACATTTCAGCCTTATTTTGACATCACACCTTCTCCAGTGACATCACAGCCTCATTGTGACATCATCCTTACCATTAACATCACAGCCTCACTGTGCCATCCAAACCTCTCCATTGAAATCACAACATCACTGTGTTGTCAGAGCCTCACAGAGACATCATAGCCACTTTGTGTTCTCATAGCCTCACTGTGACATCGTAGCTACAGTGTATCCTCACAGCCTCACTGTGACATTACAACCTGACAGTGCCATCACAGCCTTACTGTGATATCACAAAATCACTGTGACATCAGTCTTGCCACTGACATAATAATCTCCTGGTGACATTACATACACACCTCTGACATATTCTCACTGTGGTATCACAGCCTCCGTGTGATGTCATAGCATCACCACTGAGATGATAGCCTCACTTTGACATCAGCCTTACCACTGACATCACAGTCTCACTGTGACCTCACAGCCTCCACTTTGATATCACCAAATCCCTGTGACATCGCAGGCTCACATTGACACCATAGCCACCTGGTGACATGCAAGAATCATGGTGGCATCACATCCTCACCAGTGACATGCCAATCTCACTATGACATCATACCCTCATCACTCAAAACAGCATCATTCTGATATCACAGCCTCACTACTGAAATCACATCCTCACTGTGCTGTCAAATTCTTGCTCCTCTAACATCACAGTCTCAATCTAATATCACGGCATAACTGGTGACAACACAGTTTCACTGTGACATCACAAGTTCATCTCTGAGGCTATAGCTTCACTGTGACATCACAGCTTCACTATGACATCACAGGCTCACCTCTGAAATCATAGCCTCAATGCAACCTCACACCCTCATCACTGACATTCTACCTAGCCTCACTATGACACTACAGCCTCACTACTGAAACCTCACAGGTTCACTGAAACCTGAGAGCATCCCTTTGAAACCACAGTGTCGCTATTGAAATAACAAACTTACTGTGACATCACAACTTCCCCAGTTACAGCATAACTTCACAGTGTTATCATTGTTACATCACAGCCATTAAACCCTCACTGTGACATAAAGCTTCATTCTGATATCATAGCCTCACTGTGATATCACAGTCTCTGTTTGACACTATAAACTCACTGTGACATTAGAGCCTCACCAATGACAATACAGCCTCACCAATGACATAGTCTCCCTGTGATAGCTATGAACATCATAACCTCACTGTGACATCACAGCCACATTGTGCCAGCACAGCCTGACTGTGACATCACAGCCTCAGCACTGATAGGACAAACTCGCCGTGATAGTACAACCTCATCAGTGACACCACAGCCTCACTGTGACATCATAACCTCCCTGTGGCATCACAGCCTCACCAGTTATATCATATCTTCTATGCAACACTTCAGCCTCATCTCTGACATCATTCTTTCTCTGAAATCACAGCCTAAACACTGACATCATAGCTGCACTGTCACATCACAACAAAGCATCAACCATGATGTCACAGCCTCACTGACATATCATATCATCAGTCCTGACATCAGAGCCCTACTGTGACATCACAGCATCACAGTGACCTCACAGCATAACCACTGTCACCACAAGCTCACCTGTTACATCATAGTCTCATTGAGACATCAGTTTCGCCACTGATATCACAGCATTACTGTGACATCAGTTTCCAGAACGATATCTCCCCAAAGTGACATGAAAGCCCACACCGACATCTATTCTTCACAGTCACATCATAGCTTCACAGATACATCACAGCCTCGCCAGTGATAGCACAGCCTCACTTGTGACATCAGTGTCACCACGGACATTAGTTAGAACACTGACATCATTGCCACACTAGTGACAGCACAGCCTTTGACATCACAGCCTCACCAGTGTCACTGTCATTAGATAGGTTCACCAATGACATCATAGCTTCAATAGTGACATCATAGACTCACTATGGCATCTTTCTCACAACTGACATTGCAGCCTTATTGCGCATCACATCTTCACCAGTGACATCACAGTCTCATTGTGACATTAGTCTCACCACTAACATCACAGCCTCCCTGTGCCATTGAAACCCCTACAGTGACATTACATCACTGTGTCATGACATTCTTGTTGTGACGTCATAGCCACACTGTCCTCACAGCCTCACTGTGACATTACATCCTGACAATGCCATCACAGCCTCACTGTGACATCACAAACTCACGTGTGATAATTAAGTCTGGGTGTCAACTTCACACACCCAGTATTAACAAAGATGTGCTGACACTACCTCTGGAAAAGGATCAACTGAGACCACTTGATAGGATTGTACCCGCCCTAGATCCTATCAGAACCTCCCAAGCTCTCATACGATCCTCCCAGTACTACATCATATAAAAAGGACCCAACAAAGAGAACAGATGCTTTATTGCAGCTGTGCTAGAAATCGCTCTTCCTTCTGACCACCAATTTCTTTGATCCTCTAGTCTTCTAAGCTACCACATCATTGTCAGCTAGACTAAAGACTTTAGGAATTCTCCAGCATGCAGCCATCACCCACTTGAGAAGCTACTGGCAGCAATTGTATTACCTCAGCTACTGGCTGCCATTGTTTGACTATCTTGGCCATCCAATAAGCTGACTCAATACATTCCCTATATTATATTCATTGTGTTGACTCTGCATTTCTAGAGAACCTAACTAATACACTGTGACATCAGCCTTGCCACTGATATAATAGCCTCATGGTGACATCACATATACTCCTCTGACATAGCCTCACTGTGATATCACAGCCTCAATGTGACATCATAGGATCATCATTGACATCATATCCTCATTGTGACATCAGCCCTACCACTGACATCACAATCTCACTGTGACTGCACAGACTCCACCATGACATGACCAACTCCTTGAGACATCATGGGCTCATAGTGACATCACAGACACATGGTGACATCAAAGCCTAACAGTGGCATCACAGCCTCACCAGGGACATGCCGGCCTCATTGTGACATCATACTTCCCTCATCACTCACATCAGCCCCATTCAGCCTAATCACTGAAATCACATCATCACTGTAATGTCAAAGTCTCACTCCACTGACATCATAGCCTCATTTTGATATCATAGCATCATAATTGACAACACAGCCTCACTGTGGCATCACAGCATCACCTCTGAGGTTATATCCTCATTGAGACATGACAGCCCTATTATGATCACAGGCTCACCTCTGAAATCATTGCCCAACTGGGATATTACAGCATGAACTCTCACATTATACCCTCACTGTTTCATCACAGCCTCATTATGACATCACAGGCTCACCTCTGAAATCATAGCCTCAATGTGACATCACAACCTCATCACTGACATCCCACCCTCATCACTGACAACCTACCTAGCCTCACTATGACACCACAGCCTCACTACTAACCTCACAGTCTCACTGACACATGACAGACTCCCTGTGACACCACAGTGTCATTATTGACATCACAATATCACTGTCACATCACAACTTCTCCAGTGACATCACAACCTCACAATGACATTACAGCCATACTGTGCCATCAAAGTATCACTGTCATGTAAACATTCATGTCTGACATCATAGCCTCACTATGACATCACTGCCTCAGTTTGACATAATAAACTCACTCTGACATTAGAGCCTCTCCAGTGACAATACACACTCAACAATGACATAGTCTCCCTGTGAGAGCACAGTCACTATTACAATCACAACCTCACTGTGACATCACAGCCACATTATGCTGGAACAGCCTCACTATAATATCACAACCTCACCACTGATATGACATGCTCACCATTATATTATAGCCTCACCATTGACAGCATAACCTCATGGTGACATCATAACCTCACTGAGGCATCACATTCTCACCCATTAAATCATATCGTCAACGTGACATCTCAGCCTCATCTCTCACATCAGTCACATTCCTGAAATAACAGCCTAACCACTGATCTCACAGCTGCACTCTGACATCACAGCCTCACTCTGATATCACAGGGTCACTGTGACTTCCCAGCCTCACTACTGTTATGCTAACTAGCTTTACTAAGATACCACAGCCTCACCATGAATAGCCAGGCTTACAGTGACATGGCAGCCTCAGCAGTGACAACATAACCTTTCACACCATAAACAGTGACACCACAGCCTCACATGTTTCATCAGTGCCTCATTGTGACATCCATCTTCCCACAGATATCACAGCCTCACAGTGACCTCACAGGCTCACAGACCTCATATTCTAACCTATTACATCATAGACTCATGGTTAAAAAAAAAAGCCTTGCCACTGACATCACATGTTCCACATTGACCTCACAGTCTCACTGTGACATCACAATCTCTCTGTGATGTCACATCCTCATAGGGACATTCACAGTGATGTCACAGCCTCACTCTGGCATATTCATATTTAAGCACAGGTGTCAACTTCACTGTTGAGTGTTTGAGCTCTGGGCACACTTTTAGAGAGTTTATGGTTGTTTTAAGCCCAGAGCAAACCTGAAGGCGAATGTGTATCTGATGGGGAAGACCCAGCCCACGGTGCATGGGATTAGGCCCTGAATAAGTCACAAATACCTGGTTGAGAGAGTAGACATCCTTCTGTTCACTTGGACAGATATGCTTGTGTGGTAAGTAAGGATCGTCCATCTCTCAGCCGTTATGCAGTGATGGTGTGGCCAGTTCCCTCAGTCTTAGTGTTGGTGCATCCTCTCCTGTAAAGTTGGACTTAGAACTGTAACCAGAATGTCATAAAAAGTAAACTTCTTGTTCCCTTAAGCTGTGTGATGGTCATTTATCGGCAACCATGCAGGCTAACTGCAACAGAATTTGGTACTGGGAGTGGGGTTTTGCTGATAAAGCTGACTATGTGGATTTTGTCTGCTAGACAAAGTTGGAAATCCTTGAGAATGTTCACTTTGTGGATTTACAAATACCATTCTTCAGAGTTTAATGGGCCAATTGCAGATAGAGATTGTTTGGGCCCAAACTGTGATGAGGGGAACAAGGACTTTGGTAAAGCTGAAATTAAAACAATGGACTGGTTTGCTTGATAGAGAGCTGTGTTTGCATCCTTAGAGGCTTGGATGGGCAAAGGGCAGACAGCAGAATATCTGCTTCTGTTGGAGAAATGATTATCAATGAAGGAAAACCTAGTGACTTCCACTAGGATGGTGGAAGATGTGAAAACCACTGTATGGCAAGTTCATGGCTTGAAAACTCAAATTCCTTCAGGGGCCAAAAACCCAAAATAAAGCTGTTTCTAGCCCGTTGGATGTTTGGCTGCCTAAAAGAGATTTTTCCAGCATCAGCCCATAAAACTTGGTACAGCTGTAGCTCAAGTGCACTAAGCTACATTTCGAACTCACTTCAGAATCAGTCAGTGTTCCCCAGGTGGTACTGGTTTTGGTGAACAGTTTGAGGGATTTATGGAAAGCAGCAAAAGCTTGGCACCGAGTGGCAGGCATAGAGTTCCTGTTAGAGAAGGTGAAGCTTATTGCTGCAGAGGTGAACCCAGAGTGTTGGATACCAGAACCGTGGGAAGTATGCTGAGGACTGTTGCGAGTGGAGATTCAGCCTGGTTCAAAGGAGGTCTGCTTTTACAACTTTGAGGTGCAAATGGGGACTGGGAATTCCTGAAATCTTTTAGCAACCATGATTACATGATGAACAACAGAAGATGGACATTGAAGTACAGGATGCAGTAATTTGCTGGACTTGCATCTTAATTTAAATGTTTTCATACTGTATCAAGATACTTCTGTTTTAATGTTTTATTTGTTTAAGTATTTAACTTATTCTAATTTAATACTCTTTTAAAGTTAAAAAACTTTGAAGTTTTATAATGTTGGAAGTGACGTTTTAATGAGAACATTTAAAATTTGTCCATGGAATGAATGTATTTGTATTTTTTAACTTCTGTGGGGACAAGGAAAGGTTACAATTTTAAAGTGGTTTTTTTTTTGTGTCAAGTTGACAAGGAGTGGAGTGTCATAGTTAAGCACAGGTGTCAACTTGACTGTTGAGGGTTTTTGCTCTGGGCACAGTAGTAGAGAGTTGATGATTGTCCATCTCTCAGTCGTTATGCAGTGATGGTGTGACCAGTTCCCTTGGTCTTGGTGCATGCTCTCTCATCAAGCTGGACTGAGAACTGTAACCAGATTGTTATAAGAAAGTAAACTTCTTGTTCATGTAATTTGTGTGATGGTCATTTATCAGCAATCATGCAGGCTGACTGCAACAGGCATTATAGCCTCATTGCTGACAACACAGCCTCACTGTGACATAACAGCCTGACCTCTGATATAACAGGCTCATTGTGACATAACAAGCTAATCTCTGAAATCATAGCATCAGCGACATCACATACATCTTGCCTGCCTCACTATGAACTACAGCCTTATCACTGATATCTCAGGCTCACAGTCACATGACAGCTCCAATAGTGACACCATAGCTTCGCTGTGGAATCAGAGCCTCGCCAGTAACATCCCAGCCTCACTGTCATATCTCAGCCTCTCCAGTGACATCACAACATCACTGTGTCATCAGAGCCTCACTGTGACATGATAGTCACATCATGTACTAACAGTCCCACTGTGATATAACAAACTCACTGTAATATCACAACTTCCCCAGTGACATCACAACCTCATAGTGATATCACAGCCATACTGTGCAATCAAACATCACTGTCATGGAAATATTCACCTCTGACATCATAGTATCATTGTGACATAATATCCTCACCACTGATATGACATACTCACCGTGATTACAGCTTTCCAGTTATATCTCATTTGTAACATCACAGCCTCACTGCAACATCACAGCCTCACCTCTGACATCATAGCCTCACTATGTATCACAGCCTCAACTCTGACATCATAGCATTAGTGATACCATGGGCATACTACCTAGCTTTGTTAGGACACAACAGCCTCATCACTGACATCTCAGGCTTACAGTCACAGGACAGTCTCAACAGTGACACCATAGTCTCACTGTGATATTGTGACCTTACCAATGACAGCACAGCCTCACCTGTGACATCAGCATCACCACTGACATTAGTCAGAACACTGACATCATTGCCACACCAGTGACAACCCAATCTTTGATATCACAGTCTCACCAGGATCACTGTCATGTAATAGGTTCACCACTAACATCATAGCCTCACCAGTGACATCATACACTCACTATGACATCTTTCTAGCCTTATTGTGACATCACACCTCCACCACTGACACCAGAGCATCATTGTGACAGCAGCCTCATCACTGACATCACAGACTCACTGTGCCATTAAAACCATTCCAGTGACATCACAACATCACTGTGTCATCAGAGTTTCACTGTAACATCATACCCACACTGTGTCCTCATAGCAACACTGTGACATTACAACCTGACAGTGACATCACATCCTCACTGTGATGTCACAAACTCACTGTGACATCAGCCTTGCCATTGACATAATAGACTCATGGAGACATCACATTCACACCTCTAACATAGCCTCACTGTGACATCACAGCCTCAATGTGACTTCACAGTATCACCACTGACATCATAGGCTCACTGTGACATCAGCCTTGCCATTGACATTGTAGGCTCCTTTGGAAATCACATACAGACCTCTGACATAGCCTCACTATGACATGACAGCCTCAATGTAACTTCACAGCATCACCAGTGACATCATAGCCTCACTGTGACATCAGCCTTGCCACTCACATCTCACTCTCACTGTGACTTCACAGCCTCATTCGTGCCATCACTACGTCCCTGTGAAATCACAGGCTCATTGTGACACCACAGACACAGAGTGACATCAAAGCCTCATAGGGGGATCACAGCCACACTGTGACATCACAGTCCCATCAGTGGCATCCTACCTAGCCTTATTATGATACCACAGCCTCACCACAAAGGCACAGGTTCACAGTGATGTGGCTGCTTCAGGAGAGACATCATACCTCATGTTGAAATCAGCCTTTCCACTGATATCACATCTTCCACAGTGACCTCACAGCCTCACTGTGACATCATAACCTGTCTGTGATGTCTCAGCCTCATAATTACTTAAAGCATCACTATGATATCACAGCATCCCTGTGGCATTGTAGCCTCATTTCTGACATCAAAGCCTCACAGTGACATCACAAACTCACCGTGACACAACAGGATAACTTCTGAAATCATAGCATCAGTGACACCATAGACATCCTGCCTAGCCTTGCTATCACACCACAGCCTCATCACTGACATCTCAGGCTGAGGGTCACATGATGGCCTCAACAGTGACATCACACCCTTTCTGTGGCATCCCAGCCTCACCAGTAACATCCCAGAATCACTGTGACATCTCACCCTCATCACTGACATCAGCCTCACTTCTGACATCACAGCCTAACCACTGAAATCTCAGCCGATGTCATAGTCTATCACAAAATCATAGTAACATCACAGCCTCACAGTGACATCACAGCCACTCCTGTGACATCATAGCCTCAGTGTGACTGCACAGCCTCACCACTGACGTCCTAACCTTACTGAGAAATCCAAGCATCACCCCTGACATCACAGCCTCACTGACATCTTATAGAATTAGCCCTGACATCAGGGCCTCACTGTGACATCACAGCCTTACAGTGACCTCACAACCTGCCAACTGATACCACAGGCTCACCTGTTACATCATAGCCTCTTTGTGATATCAGTCTTGCCACTGACATCACAGCCTCACTATGACATCACAGCTTCAAGAGTGATATCACCTCATGTTGACATTACAGTCCATAGTAATGGACTTCACAGTAACATCACAGTCTCAGTGTGACATCACAGCCTCACCAGTCACAGCACAGCCTCACCTGTGACATCACCATCACCTCCAACCTCAGAACATTGACATACCTGCCACATCAGTGACAACACAGTCTTTACCGGAGTGGGTAAAGTCTGGTCTACACTGAAGACAGCACCACTACACGTTGGAGTACCAGAGTACAAATCTTTATCGGAATTAACCAGACAAGTCACTTCACAAACTAAGAACGACCATGCACCAGTACTCATGGAATTTAGAAAGAGCTATCAATCTCTCAATACCAACCCAGGGGTATGGCCCAGGGAAGTAACAAACCTCTGAATTCACTCACTAAGCACAGGACATTTAGATCCAAAACACCTCTGCATATATTCTGCCTTAAGTCTTTCCTTGGACATTGGTTATCCTTTTAGGATTTGTTTTCACTTTCACTTTGGTTCTGGTCATTGCTTTTTATTTTCTGAGCTCTTTCGCCTTGTCTGCTCACCTCCTAGGCATCTCTGCTCCATTAAGTGACATTTTAGCCTCATAACTGACATCAGTCTCACTTCTGAAATCACAGCCTAAACACTGAAATGACAGCTGAACTGTGATATCATAGTCTATCACCATTGATATCACAGCCTCACTGTGATATCACAGCTTCCAGAGTGATATCACCTCATGGTGACATGACAGCCCACAGTGACAGTGACATACAACCCTCATGTCACATAATAGATTCACTACAGACATGATAGCCTCCCCACTGACATCATAGACTCACTATGACATCTGTGATATAACTGATGATCACTATGACAATGTGATATAACTGGCGAGGCTGTGATGACACGGTGAGATTATGATATTAGAATGAGGCTATGGTGTCACTGGTGACTCTGTAATATCAAAGTGAGCTTGCCATATTCTTGGTGAGGCTGTAATGTCACAGTGAGGCTGTGCTAGCACAGTGTGAGTATGATGTCACGGTGAGGTTGTGATGTCAGCAGTGACTGTAGTTGCACAGGGAGACTATGTCATTGGTGGAGGATATTAGAGCTGGTGAGCCAGCTCTAATGTCACAGTTAGTTTACTGTGTCAAACTGAGGCTATGATGTCACGATCAATGTTTATGTGCCAGTGAAGTTTTGAATACATGGTATGGCTGTGAAGTCACTTTGAGTTTGTGATATCACTGGGGAAGTTATGATGTCACAGTGAGTTTGTGATGTCACAATTAAGATGTGAGGACACAGTATGGCTATGATGTCACAGTGAAGCTGTTATGTCACAATGTAGTTGATGTGCCACAGTGAGGTGATGTCACCATGAGGCAGGCTATTGTGTTACTGGTGAGGCTGCAATATCACAGTGAGACTGTCATATCAGTGGTGAGACTGTGATGTCACAGTGAGGTTGTGATGTCAGTAGTGACTGTGTATTCACAGGGAGACTATGTCATTACTGAGACTATATTGTCACTGGTAAGGCTCTAATGTCACAGTGAGTTTATTGTGTCAAATTGAGGCTGCAAAGTCACAGTGAGGCTATGATGTCAGAGGTGATTTCATACTGAGGGTGTCATATAACAGTGAGGCTGTAACCTCAGAGTTGATGGTGTGATGTCCCAGTAAGACTGTTGTCACCAGTGATGCCGTGATACCACAGTGAGGCTGTGCTAGCACAGTGTGAGTATGATGTCACGGTGAGGTTGTGATGTCAGTGGAGCGAGACTATACATCAGAGTGAGGATGTGATTTCAGTGGTTAAGCTGTGATGTAAGAATGAGTCTGGTGTGGGTGATGAGGGTATGATTTCCCAGTGTGGCTGGCATGTCAGTGGTGAGGCTGTGATGCCTCCCTGAAGCTTTGATGTCACTGTGTGGCTGTGGTGTCAACATGAACACATGATGTTACAGGGAGTTGGTGATATCAATGTGAGACCACAGTGAGAATGTGATGTCACTGGCATGTTTAATGTCACAGTGAAGCTATGATGTCAGTGGTGATGCTGTGAATTCACATTGAGAATGTCATGTCACAGTGGGGTTATGTAAGAAATTTGTATGTGATGTCACCATGAGGCTATTATGTCACTTGCAAGGCTGACAGTGAGTTTGTGATGTCACAGTGAGCCATGATGTCCAGTGATGTTGCAGTGGTATCATATTGAGGCTGTGATATCACAGTGAGAGTGGGAATTTACTGTTGAGGTTGTGAAGCCACAGCCTGGATCAACCTCACCACTAACATCACAACTACACAGTGCCATCCAAACCTTTCCAGTGACATCACAACATCACTGTGTCATCAGAACCTCACTGTATCATCAGAGCTTCATTGTGACATTGCAACCTGACAATGACATTACAACCTTGCTGTGACATCACAGCCACATCTCTGACATCACAGCCACATCTCTGACATCACAGCATCACTGCCACATCACAAACATATTGTGACATCAGCCTTGCTACTGATATAATAGCCTCATGGTGACATCTCATAAATACTTCTGACATATTCCCACTGTGAAATCACAGCCTCAATGTGAATTCATAGCAGCACCACTGATATCACAGCCTCACTGTGACATCAGCCTTGCCACTGACATCACAGTCTTTCTGTGACCTCATAGCCTCAACTGTAACATCATCAAATCCCTTTCACATCATGGACTCACAGTGACATCACAGACAGTTGGTGACATCAAAACCTCATGGTGGTATCACAGCCTCACCAGTGACATGCAAGCCTCATCACGCACATCAGCTTCATTCTGATATCACTGATATCTCAGCCTAACCACTGAAATCACATCCTCACTGTGATATCATAGTCTCACTCCACTGACAACACAGCCTCACTGTAATATCATGGCATCACTGGCAACAACATGGTCTCACTGTGACATCACATCTCTGAGGATATATCCTCACTGTGGCATAACAGCCTCACTATGACAACCCAGGCTCACCTCTGAAATCGTTGCCCAACTGTGACAGTAAAGCATTAACTCTGACGTTTTAGCCTCACTGTTTCATCATAGACTCAATATGACAAAACAGGCTCACTTCTGAAAGCATAGCCTCAATGCAACATCACACCCTCATCACTGACGTCCTACCTAGCCTCACTATGGCACCACAGCCAGACCACTGACTACACAGGTGCACCAAACATGACAGACTTCCTATGGCAGGACATTGTCACTATTGACATCACAACCTCACTGTGATATCACACTTACCCAGTGACATCATAGTCTCACTGTGCAATCACAGCTTCATTGTCAAATCACAGCCACACCATGCCATCAAAGGTTAACTGTAACATAAAGCTTCTCCTCTGATATCATAGCCTCACTGTGATTTCATAGTCTCAGTTTGACACAATAAACTCACTGTGACATTAGAGCCTCACTGGTGACAATACAGCCTCACCAATGACCTAGTCTCCTTGTGATAGCATAGTCACTACTGACACCACAAACTCACTGTGACATCACAATCTCACTGTGATATCACAGCCACACTATGCCAACACAGCATCACTATGACATCACAGCCTCACCATTATATGACAGGCTCACTCTGATATCACAGCCTCGCCAGTGAACCACAGCCTCATAGTGATATTATAATCTCACTGTGGCATCACAGCTTCATCAGTTATGTCACATTGTGTGACATTGCTGCCTCATCGCCCACATCAGTCACACTTCTGAAATCACAGCCTAACCACTAACATCACAGCTACAAAGTGACATCACTGCCTCACAGTGACATCACAGCCTCACAGTGACATCAAAGCCTTTGACATCATAAATAGTGACACCACAGCCTTGCCACTGACATCACATCTTCCACAATGACCTCACAGCCTCACTGGGACATCACAACCTCTCGGTAATTTCACAGCCTCACAGTGAAATCTCAGCTTCACAGTGATCTCACAGCTTCACTGTGGCATTATTGCCACATTTCTGACATCACAGGCTCACTGTGACATCACAGCCTCACCTCTGACATCACAGCCTCACTGTGACATAACAGGCTAACATCAGTACACCACGGACCTCTTGCCTAGCCTCACTATGTCAGCACAGCCTCATCACTGATGTCTCAGGCTTACGGTCACATAACAACCTCAACAGTGACACCACAGCCCTGGTTTGGGATTACAGCTTTAACAGTAACATCCCAACCTCACTGTGACATCATACCCTCATCACTCACACCAGCTTCATTCTGATATCACAGTCTTACCACTGAAATCACATACTCACTGTGAGTTCATAGTCTTGCTCCACTAATATCATATCCTTACTGTGATATTAGGGCATCACTGAGGAAAACATAGCTTCACTGTGACACCACAGCCTCACCTCTGTGGTTATGGCCTCACTGTGACATGACAGCCTCACTATGACATCACAGACTCACCTCTGAAATCATTGCTCATCATCGACTCTCATGTTATAGCCTCTCTGTTTCATTACAGCCTCAATATGACTAAACAGGCTCACCTCTGAAATCATAGCCTCAACATGGCATCAAACACTCATCACTGACATCCTACCTAGGCTCACTATGGCACCAGAGCCACACCACTGATCTCATAGGCTCACTAAAACATGACAGCTTCCCTGTGACACCACAGCTATTGACATCAGAATCTCATTGTGACATCAAAATTTCCCCAGTGACATCACAACCTCACAGTGACATCACAGCCATACCATGCACTCAAAGCATCATTGTCATATAAACATTCACCTCTGACAACATAGTCTCACTGTGATAGCACAACCTCAGTTTAACACAATAAACTCACTGTGACATTAGAGTCTCACCAGTGACACCACAGCCTCATGGTGATATCATAACCTCAATGTGGCATCACAGCCTAAACAGTTATATTACATTGTCAATGTGACATTTCAACCTCATCTCTCACATCAGTTTTACTTATGAAATCACAGCCTAATGACTAACCTCACAGCTGCACTGTGACATCACAGCCTTACTGTGACATTATAGCCTCATGGTGACATAACAGGCACACTTTCATATCACAGCATTACCACTGGCATCCTACCTAGCCTAACTAGGACACCATAGATGGCACAGGCTCACAGTGATATCATAACCTTTGACATCATAAACAGTGACACCACAGCCTCACATGTTACATCACTGCCTCATTGTAACATAAATCTTCCTTCAGATATCGCAGCCTCACAGTGACCTCATAGCCCTACTGTGACATCACAGTCTAAACTGCTATATCATAGATTCACCTGCTATATCATAGCCTCATGGTGAAATCAGCCTTTCTACTGACATCACATCTGCCACGCTGACATCACAGCCTCACTGGGACATCACAACCCCTCTGTGATGTCACAACCTATTTATCGTGTCACAACCTAATTGTAACATCTCATCCTCATCTCTGACATCAAAGGCTCACCATGACACCACAGGCTAACCCCTGAAATCATAGCATCAATAACACTACGGATATTCTGCCTCCTTCGCTAAGATACCACAGAGTCATCACTGACATCTCAGGCTCATGGTCACATGACAGCCTCAACAGTGACACCACAGCTTTGCTGTGGCATTACAGCCTCACCAGTAACATCCCAGACTCACTGTGACATCTCAGCCTCATCACTGACATCAGCCTCACTTTTGACATCACAGCTTAAACACTGAAATCACAGCCAAACTGTGATGTCATAGTCTATCACCACTGATATCACAGCCTCACGGTAACATCACTGCCTCAGAGTGACATCACAGCTACTCCTCTGACATCACAGCCTCAGTTTGAATGCACAGCTCACTATGAAATCCAAGCATCACCCATGATGTCACAGCCTCACTGATATCTCCTAGAATCAGCCCTGACATCAGAGCCTCATTGCAACATCACAGTCACACAGTGACAGTGACTGCACAACCTTCCCACTGACACCACAGGCTCACATGTTATTTCATAACCTCATTGTGACATCACTCTTGCCACTGACATCACAGCCTCACAGTGACATAACATCTTCCATAGTGATAGTTCCTTGTGGAGACATGGAAGCCCTCAGTGACATGCAACATTCTAAATGATATCACAGTCTCAGTGTGACATCACTGCTTCAACAGTGACAGCACAGCCTCACCTGACATCATCATTTCCACTGACGTCAGTCAGAACACTGACATAACTGCCATACCAGTGACAACACAGTCTTTGACATCACAGCCTCACGAGTGTCACTGTTACATAACAGGTCCACAACTGACATCTTAGCCTCACCAGTGACATCATAGACTCACTATGACTTCTTTATCACCATTGACATTCCAGCCTTATTGAGACATCACACTTTCAGCAGTGACATCACAGTCTCATTGTGACAGCAGCCTCACAACTAACATCACAGCCTCACTGTTCCATCCATTCGTGGCCAGTCACACTACAACATCACTGTGTCATCAGAGTGTCACTGTGACATCATAGCCACACTGTGTCCTCACAGCTTCGCTGTAACATTGCATCTAGACTGACATCACAGCCTCAGTGAGACATCACAAACCACCTGTAACATCAGCCTTGCCACTGACATAATAGCCACATGGTGACATCACATACATACTTAGCCTCACTGTGATGTCATAGCATCAATGTCACTTCAGAGCATCACCTCTGACATCATAGCCTCACAGTGACATCACTCTTGCTACTGATATCACAGCCTTACTGTGACATCACAGCCTCCTGAGTTATATCATATCTCAGTGATATGACAGTTCACAGTGATATACAACCTTATCAGTGACATCAAAGCCTCACGGTGGCATCACAGCTTCACCAGTTTAATGTCAGACTCACTGTGACATCATATCTTCATTATAGTCTCGCTGCACTGACTTCTCTGCCTCACTGAGATATCATGACATTACTGGTGACAACATAGCCTCATTGTGACATCACAGCCTCACTGTGACATCAGCCTTGCCACTAACATCACAGCCTTACTGTAACTTCACATCCTCACCACTGATATGACAGGCTGATCGTGATATCACAGCTTCACCAGTGACACCACAGCCTCATGATGACATCATATCCTCACTGTGGCATCAGAGCCTCACCAGTTATATCACTTTGTCAATGTGACATCTCAGCCTCATCTCTCACATCAGCCTAATTTCTGAAATAACAACCTAATCGCTGACCTCACAGCAGCACTATGACATCACAGCTTCACTCTAACATCATAGACACACTGTGTCCACACATCCTGTGATTTACAACCTGACAGTGACTTCACAGCCTCACTGTGAATCACATCACCACCACAGTCATCACAGTCTCACTGTGATATCAGCCTTGCCACTGACATCACAATCTCACTGTGACATCACAGCCTCCACCGTGCCATCACCAACTCCCTCTGACATCATGAGCTCATAGTAAAACCACAGTCACATGCTGACATCAAAGCCTCATGTGACATCAAAGCCTAACCGTGATGTCACAGAATGCCCACAGATGCCACTGGATCATCTGTTACATCTGAGCCACATTGTGGCATCAGTCTTACCACCAAATTCACAGTCTCATTGTGACATCACAGCCTCAGTGTGATACCATGGCCTCACAGTGTCATATCAGCATCACCACGGACGTTTGGCTGAACACTGACATCACTGCTACACCAGTGACAACACATATTTTGACATCAAAGCCTCAACAGTGTCACTGACAAGTAATAGGTTCATCACAGAGAGCATAGCCTCACCAGTAACATCACAGATATACTATGTCATCTTTCTCACCACCGACATTCCAGCCTTATTGCAACATCACACTTTCACCAGTGAAACCACAGCCTAATTGCGACATCAGCATTACCAATAACAGCACAGCTTCACTGTGCTATCCAAACCTCTCCAATGACATCACAACATCACTGTGTTTTCAGAGCCTCACTGTGACATCATAGCTACACTCTGTCCTCATAGCCTCACTGTAACATTACAACCTGAATGTACCATCACAGCCTCACTTTGAAATCACAAACTCACTGTGACATCAGCCTTGCCACTGACATAATAGCCTTATGGTGACATCTCATACACGCCACTGACATAGCCTCAATGTGGCATCAAAGTATGACTACTAATATCATAGCTTCACCGTGACATTAGACTTGCCACTGACATTACAGTCTCATTGTTACATCACAAATTCCACCATGACATCTCCATCTCCCTGTGACATCATGGGCTCATGGTGTCACCACAGCCCCACAGTGACATCAAAGCATCACTGTGGCATCACAGCCTCACCCATGACATGCCAGCCTCACTATGACATCATACCCTTATCACTCATACCAGCCTCATACTTATATCGCAACCTAATCACTTAAGTCAAATCCTCACTGTGATGCCATAGTCTCGTCCCACTGACATCCCAGCCACTCTGTGATATCATAGCATCACTGGTTACAACACAGACTCACTGTCACATCACAGCCTCTCCTCTGAGGTTATAGCCTCACTGTTAAATGACAGCCTCACTATGATATCACGGGCTCACCTCTGAAATCATTGCCCAAATGTGACATCACAGCATCAACTCTGACATTATTGCCTCACTGCTTCATCACAGCCTCACTATGACATCATAGGCTCATATCTGAAATTATAGCCTCAATGTGGCATCATACCCTCATCATTGACATCATACCTGGACTCACTATGGAACCACAGCCTCACCACTGACCTCAGAGTCTCACCGAAACATGACAGACATAACGTGACACCACAGTGTCACTATTGATATTACAAGCTTACTGTGATTTCACACCTTCCCCAGTTACATTACTGTCTCATCGTGACATCACAGACACACCATGCCATCAAAACAGCACTGTGAAATGAGGTTTCACCTCTGACATCAAAGCCTCACTGTGACATCACAGCCTCAGTGTGACACAATAAACTCAGTGTGACATTAGAACCTCACCAGTGACAGTATGGCCTCACCAATGACATAGTCTCCCTGCAAAAGCACAGTCACTACTGATATACAACCTCACTCTGACATCACAAACTCACTGTAACATCACAGCACTGTGCTAGCACATCATAACTGTGACATCACAGCCTCACCACTGATGTTACAGACTCACCCTGATATTACAGCCTCATCAGTGATTCTACAGCCTCATGTCAATATCATAACATCACTATGGCATCACAGCCACACCCACTATATCACATCGTCAATGCAACATCTCAGTCTCATCTCTCACATCAGTCTCACTTCTGAAATCACAGCCTAACCTCTGACCTCACATCTGCACTCTGATATCACAGCCTAACTGTGAGTGACATCACAACCTCCTTGTGATGTCACAGCCCCATAGTGACATCAGAACTTCACAGTGATATCACAACCTCACTGTGGCATTATACCTTCATTTCTAATATCACAGCCTCACTGTGACATCACAGCCTCACCTTTGACAGACATCACAGTCTCATTGTGACATAATAAGCTAACCTCTGATATCATAGCATCAGTGATACCATGGATATCCTGCCTACCTCGCTACAAAACCACAGCCTCATTACTGACATCTCAGGCTCACAGTCACATGACAGCCTCAACAGTGATACCATAGCCTCGATGTGGCATCACAGAATTATGAAAAACATCCCAACCTTACTGTCACATCTTAGCCTCATCACTGACATCAGCCTCTCTTCTAACATCACAGTCTAACCACTGAAATCTTAATCGAACTATGATGTCATAGTCTATCATCCCTGTGATATCACAACCTCAAGGTAACATCACCATCTCACAATGACATCACAGCCTCTCATCTGACATCACAGCCTCAGTGTTACAGCACAGCCTCACCACTGATGCCCTAACCTCACTGTGAAATCCAAGCATCACCACTGATGACACAGCCTCACTGATATCTCAGAGAATCAGCCCTGACATAAGAGGCTCACAACGACATAACAGCCTCACAGTGACATAGGCTCAATTGTTAACCATCATAGCCTCAATGTGACATCATTCTTGCCACTGACATCATAGCCACACTGTGACATCACAGATTCAAGAGTAATATCAACTCATGGTGACATGACAGCCCACAGTGACATACAACCTTCACAGTGACATCACAACCTCAGTGTGACATCATGGACTCACCAGTGACAGCAGAGCCTCAACCGTGACATCAGTGTGGCTACTGACATCAGTCAGAACACTGACATTATTGCCACACCAGTGAGAACAAAGCCTTCGACATCATAGCCTGACCAGTGTCACTGTCATGTAATAGGTTCACCAATGATATTCTAGGCTTATTATGACATCACACCTTCATCAGTGACATCACAGCCTCATTATGACATCAGCCTCACCAATAACACCACAGCCTCACTGTTACAACCTAACCTATCCAGTGACATCACAATATCACTGTGTCATCACAGATTCATTGTGACATCATAGCCACACTGTGTCCACATAGCCTGACCGTGACCTTTCATGCTGACTCTAACTTCACAGCCTCACTCTGACATCACATACTCTCTATGACATCAGTCTTGCTACTTACATAATAACCTCATGGTGATCCCACATACACACCTCTGACATAGCCTCCCTGCAACATCACAGACTCAAAGTGACATCACAGTATCACCACTGGCATCACAGACTCACTGTGATATAACAGGCTAACCTCTGAAATCATAGCATCAGTGACACTACAGACATCCTTCATAATCTCGCTTTGACACCATAGGGTCATCATTGACATCTCAGGCTCAAGGTCACATGACAGCCTCAACAGTGACACCACAGCCTTGCTGTGGCTGTGTCACAGCCACATCAGTAGCATGCCAGTCTCAGTGTGACACCTCAGCCTCATCACTGGCATCAGCCTCACTTCTGACATCACAACCTAACCACATAAATCTCAGCCGAACTGTGATGGCAAAATCTATCATAACTGACACCACCATCTCACTGTGACATCAGAGCCTTTCCTCTTACATTACAGCCTCAGTGTGATGCACAGCCATCATTGTGACATAAAGCTTCACCTTTGGCATCACAGCCTCACTGTGACATCACAATCTCAGTTTGACACAATAAACTCACTGTGATACTACAGCCTTACCAGTGACAACACAGCCTCACCAATGACATAGTCTCCCTGTGAATGCTCAGTCCCTACTGACATCACAACCTCACTGTGACATCACAGCCTCACCAAGATATCAGAGCCACACTGTGACATCACAGCCTCACCACTGGTATCCTACCTAGTCTTGCCATGACATAGCACAGGCTTAGCCAATGACATAGTCTCCCTGTGAATGCACAATACCTACTGACCACACAACCTCAATTTGACATCACAACCTCACTGTGACATCACAGCTATACTGTGCGAAGACAGCCTCACTGTGACATCACAGCCTCACTATAACATCACAGCCACACTGTGACATCACAGCCTCACCTCTGGTTTCCTACCTAGCCTTGCCATGACATCACATCCTTACCACATACAGCACAAGATCACAGTAATATGACAGCCTCAGCAATGACATCATAGCCTTTGACATCATAAACAGGGATACCACAGACTCACACATTAAATCACTGCCTCATTGTGACATCAATCTTCCCACAGATATCACAGCCTCACAGGGATCTCACAGCATCATGGTGAAATCAGCCTTGCCACTGACATCGCATCTTCCACAGTGACCTCACAGCCTCACTGTGACATCACATCATTTTTGTGATGTCCAGTCTCAAAGCTTCACAGTGATATCAGAGCTTCACTGTGGCATCAGCACCTCACCAATAATAGCACAGCCTCACCTGTGACATCTGCCTCCCCACTGACATTAGTCAGAACAGTGACATCACTTCCATACCATTGACATCACAGCCTCACTAGAGTCACTGTCAGTTAATAGGTTCACAACTGACATCAAAGCCTCACCAGTGATATCATTGACTCACTATGACAACTTTCTCACCACTGACATTCCAGCCTTATTTTGAAATTATATGTTCACCAGTGACACACAGTCTCATTGATACATCAGCCTCACCGATAACATCACAGCCTCACTGTGCCATGAAAACTCCTCCAGTGGCATCACAGCATCACAGTGTCCTCACAGCCTCACTGTGATTTCATAGGCACACTGTGTTCTAACAGCCTCACTGTGACATTGCAACCTGACAGTGACTGTGACATCACAATCTTTCTGTGAGAATAACCTTGCCTCTTACATGTAGCCTCATGGTGACATCACATACTTACCACTGATGCAGTCTCACTGTGACATCATAGTCTCAATGTGATATCACAGCTTCACCTCTGACATCAAAGCCTTACTGTGACATCAAGCCTCAGTTTGACACAATAAACTCACTGTGACATTACAACCTCACCAGCGACAATACAGTCTCAGAAATGACATAGTTTCCCTGTGAAAGCACAGTCACTACTGACTTCACAACCTCACTGTGACATCACAGACTCACTGTGACATCACAGCCCCACTGTGCCAGCATAGACTCACTATGACATCACAGTCTCACCACTGTTAGGACAGGCTCACTGTGATATTACAGCCTAACAGTGACCACACAGACTCATGGTGACATCATAACTTCACCATCACAGCCTCACCAGTGACATCACAGCTATACTATACTATATCATCGAGTCAATGCGACATCTCAGCCTCATCTCTCACATGAGTCTCACTTCTGAAATCACAGCCTAACCACTGACATCACAGCCTCCTTGTGACATCACAGCCTCACCTCTGACCTGATATATAGCAGGCCAAGCTATGAAATCATAGTATCCTCACTGACATCGCAGGCTCTCAGTCACATGATAGCCTCAACAACGGCACTACAGCATCGTTGTGGCATCACAGCCTCACCAGTAATATTCTAGCCTCACTATGACAAAACATCCTCACAGTGACCTCACAGCCTGCCCACTGACACCACAGGCTCACCTGTTACATCATAGCCTCATTGTGATCCCATGAACATCACAGCCTCACTGTGACCTCACAACTTCCAAAGTGATATCACCTCATGGTGACATGACAGCCCACAGTGACAGAAAACTGTCACAGTGACATCATAGCCCCACTGTGCCATCAGCCTTGCTACTGATATCACAGTCTCACTATGACCTCACAGCCTGTACCATGACATCACCAAATCCCAAGATTTGTGATGACCCCACAGTCACTCGGTGACATCAAAGCATCCCGGTTGCATCACAGCCTCACCAGTGACATTCCAGCCTTACTGTGACATCACAGCCATATTGTGTCATCAAGCCATCACTGTGACATAAAGCTTCATTTCTGACATCACAGCCTCAATGTGACATCACAACCTCATTTTGACATTACAGTCACACTGTGCCCGCACAGCCTCACCAATGACAGCACAGCCTCACTTGTGACATCAGTGATATCATTGCTATTAGTCAGAACACTGACATCACTGCCACACCCATAAAAACACAGCCTCACTGTGATATGACAGCCTCACCCATGTCACTGTCATGTAATAGGTTCACCACTGACATCATAGTCTCACCAGGGTCATTAAACCTCATTGTGCCATCAGCCCTACCATTGACATCACAGCCTCACTGCGCCATCCAAATATCTCCAGTGACATCAAAGCCACACTGTGACCTCATAGCCTCACTGTGACATCATAGCCACACTGTGTCCTTACAGCCTCACTCTGACATCAGCCTCACTTCTGACATCACAGCTTAACCACTGAAATCACAACTGAACTGTGATGTCAAAAACTCATGGTAACATCAGAGCCTCACAGTGACATCACAGCCTCTCCTCTGACATCACTGCTGCAGTGTGACATCATGGCCTCACCAGTGGCAGCACAGCCTCACTTGGGCCTTGGCATCTCCACAGACATTAGTCAGAACACTGACATCACTGCCACAGCAGTCACAAAAAAGCCTTTGTCATCAAAACCTCACCATTGCTACTGTCACGTAATATGTTCACCACTGACATAGCCTCACCAGTGATATCATAGTCTCACTATGACATTATTCTCACCACTGACATTCCAGCCTTATTGTAGCATCACACTTTCACTGGTGAACATCATTCCCTCATTGTGACATCAGCCTCACCACTAATATCACAGCCTCACTGAGCTATCAAAATCTCTCCAGTGACATCATGACATCACCATCTCCACACAGCCTCACTGTGACATCACAAACTCTCTCTGACATCAGCCTTGAAACTGACATAATAGCCTCACGGGGACATCACATACATACCTCTGACAAAGCTACACTATGTCATGATAGGCACAATTGACTTCACAGCATCACCACTGATATCACAGCCTCACTGTGACATCAGCCTTGCCACTGACATAAAAGTCTCACTGTGACTTCACGGCCGCCTCTGTCACATCACCAACTCCCTGTGACATCATGCACTCATGGTGATTGCATAGCTACATGGTGACATAAAAGCCTCTAGGTGGATCACAGCCTCACCAGAGATATGCCGCCTCACTATGACATCATACTCTCATTACCTCATATAGGCCTCATTCTAATATCACTCCCAAAACACTGAAATCACATCCTCACTGTGATGTCAAAGTCTCACTCCACTGACATCACAGCCTCATTGTGACATCAAGGCATTACTGGTGACTACACAGCATCACTGAGACATCACAGCCTTACCTCTGAGGTTATAACCTTACTGTGATCTCACAGCTTATACCAGGACATCACCAAATCTCTGTGACATCACAGGCTCATGGTGACACCACAGACACACAGTGACATCAAAGCCTCATGGTGGATTCATAACCTCACCAGTGGTATCCAACCTAGCCTTAGTATGACACCACAGCCTCATCATAGAAAGCACAGTCTCACAGTGATGTGACATCCTGAGCAGTGACATTCCAGGCACACCTATGAAATCATTGCCCAACTGTGCCATCACAGCATCGAATCTGACATACAGCTTCACTGTATCATCACAGCCTAACTATGACATCACAGCCTCACCTCTGAAATCATAGGTTCAATGTGATATCACACCCTCATCATTGATATCCTACCTAAGTTCACTATGACACCACTCTCTCAGCACTCACCTCACAGGCTCTCTGAAACATGATGACCTCTCTGTGACACTACAGGGTCGCTATTGACATCACAACTCACTGTGACATCACAACCTCATTGTGATATCACAGCCACACTGTGCCAAGACAGCCTCACTGTGACATCACCGCCCCATGGTGACATCAAAGCCAACAATTGACATCACAGCCTCACTACTGATATCCTACTAAGCCTTGCCATAACACCACAGCCTCCTCACAGATAGCACAGGCTCACAGTGTTCTGACAGCCTCATCAGTGATATCACAGCCTTTGACATCATGAACAGGGACATCACAGCCTCACATGTTACATCACTGCCTCATTGTGATATCAATCTTCCCTCAGATATCATAGTCTGACCTCACAGTCTAATCTGTTACATCATACAGTCAGTCACCTGTTATGTCATATCCTCATAGTGAAATCAGCCTTGCCACTGGCATCATACCTTTCACAGTGATCTCACAGCCAAATTGTGACATCACGATCTTTCTGTGATATCACAGCCTTACAGGGTCATCATAGCTTCAGTGATATCACAGCTTCACTGTGGCATTATAGTTGTGTTTCTGACATCACAAGCTAACCTCTGAAATCATAGCATCAGTGACCCATGGACATTATCCCTAGCCTCGCTATGATACCACAGTCTCATCACTGACATCTCAGGCTCATGGTCACATGACAGCATCAACATAGACACCACAGCCTCACTGTGGCATCACAACCTCATCAGTAACATACCAGCCTCACTGTGACATCTCTTCCTCATCTCTGACATCATAGCTTAACCACTGAAATCTCAGCACAACAGTGATGTCATTGTCTATCATCACTGATATCACAGCCTCACAATGGCATCACAGCCTGCCTGACATCACAGCCTCAGTGTGACTGCACAGCACTATGTCATCACAGGCTCACCTCTGAAATGATACCCTTGCCGAGAATCTGCTGTTACTATGACTGGATCCAGCCCTTCAGCCCTGATAGCACCATCTCCACTTTTGGTGCTCTAAGCTCCTATGCTCCAGATGTGCCCACAGTTTTCTAACTTTTGGCAGAGAAAAACTTTCCCTGTTAATGTAGGACCCAATACAGCCAACCAACTTTGAGTGCCTACCCCACTTCCTGATCTTTCCCTGATTCATAAGGCAGTCAATGAATCAGACCCTGACTCCCCTTATTTTGAACAGGTTCTGCGCCAATGGGCCATGCAGTTCCAAACTCATTATGATTGGTATCATCTCCTTAAGGCAGTCTTAGAGACGGCCATTTTCCTGAATTGGCACTCTGCATATGATGATCAGGCAGAAGCACAAGCTCGCCTCAACCCTCAGTATGGTCTTAACATCACATTGGATATGCTCAAGGGTCGAGGGCAATATATTGATCCTGTATCCCAGTCCACCACAGGTTTGACTGCATATTTTCAGCAGGTGTTTGACCTGGCCTTTAAGGCCCTAAAGGCTTGCACCCCAAGAGACCCTTCTGTTTACTTTTGTAACCTCACCCAGCAATCGAAGGAATCTTTTACGGACTTCCTTACTAGAGTAACAGAAGCAGTAGAGCATAGGGTAGACCCAGGCCCCCATTAGAGATATGTTAATAAAACAATGAGCTTGGGAGGGCCTCAATACCCCTTATAATGCAGTGGCTGCTGTCTGAAATGATGATATCCACAAGTGGGTGATAGCAACTAGAGATCTGGATCTGGGGGCTGCCTCCATTGATGTCCTCTTGTCGAACAGACAATGACCTCCTGACCACCCACCACATACTAGCCCATCAGATTGCATTTACTGGGGTTGTGGTGGGACAGGTCACCTTTGGCGGGATTGCCCCAGTGTTCATCCCTGGATCCGTTGCCCAAAATGTTACAAGAGATTCCACTGGGCTCACAACTGCCACTTACAGCCTTCCAATATCCAGCAGAATGCTGAGGCTAATTTAAATTCCCAGTGGGGCACCTCTCAGCCCCGTCAATAACAGGAGAAATGTCATCCTAAGGTATCATGGACTTTGCCCATTTTTCCACATTCTCCTATGACAACCATATACCTTGATAGTATCCCAGTTAAGGGGTTGGTGGACACAGGGGCTGATGTTACCATCATCACTGAGATTGAAACACACAGGTTTCCCCATTGGAAATTTAAACTAGGCCCCTCCATTAGTGGGGTAGGAGGACAACAATCAACTCGGGTTACAATTTGTCCTGTTCACTGGAAGGATTTAGATGGTAATCTAGGTTCCTTTTCCCCGATTGTTGCCGATATCCCTCATAACCTCTGGGGAAGGTGTATTCTAGAAGATATGGGTGTCATTCTTCCCACAGACTGCCGATCCTCCATTGGTCATAATCACCCCCAATTCTAGAGGCCACTGCCCATCATGAGCCTCATCTAAACAGGTACCTGATCTCATTTCCTTGACTTGGCTCTCAGATGAAGATGTCTGGGTGGAGCAGTGGCCAATAATTGAATCTAAATTGGCTGCCCTTAAAGAATTAATTGAGGAACAACTTAAATTGGGACATTTAGAACCCTCAATGAATAGACACAAAACTCCCATATTTGTTATCAAGAAAAGGTCAGGCTGTTGCAGACTTCTACAGGACCTGAGAGTAATCAATGAACAAATGGAAAAGATGAGGACTACTCAGGCTGTCCTGCCACATCCCACTGCTATACCATCCTCTCACCATATAGTAATTGTAGATATCAAGGGTTGCTTCTTTCAAAGTCCCTTGGCACCTTAGGATAAGGATCGCTTTGCATTTACAGTATGGGAACCTAATATGCACAGACCAGCCCAGAGATGTCAATGGACTGTCTTCCCTCAAGGCATGAAAAATAGTCCTACCATCAGTCGGCTTTATGTTAAGGAGGCACTTTATAATATTCCCCAAGATATTTTACTTGTTCACTACATGGATGATATTCTCTTAGCTCATTCTACCTTACCTTACTTACAAGGAGTATCCAGGACCCTCTTAAAAGACCTGGCTGCCCTAAATTTGAAAGTAGCTCTGGAAAAGATTCAATTTGCTCCCCCATGCCTTTTTGGGGTTTTCTACTTCCTAACAAATATGCCCATTGCCCTTTACCCTTCCCTCTAAAGACGCTTTTCCCTAGCTGAACTCCAACAGCTATGTGGAACAATAAATTGGATCAAACCATTTCTACCAATCCCTGACCAGGAAATGTACTCTATTTTCTCTCCTAATGGGCCCTACATACCCCTCTAAAAGAATTAAGCTTACACCTAAAGCAACAGCTCTTCTACTCGTCTCAGCATCCTCAGACAGACATGAGCCTCACTGGCCTTTCTTTGCAATCATCTTATGGACCCCTGGTGGTGTTCTACGTGTCCTATGGCAAAGAGGCCCCCTTATGTGGTTACACCAGGCTCATTCTGACTCACATCTAAATTTGAGATCACCTTTCAACTTGCTTTCAAGTCGAGAAACTTGGCCCACAAAACCTATAACAGTGAGCATGATAAAAATCATCCTTCCTTTCTCGCTCCGGCACTCAAAATCGCTTTGGGCCGATTTTATTAGTTTTCAAGAAATGGTCTCTGGCTACACTGGAAATATTGACAACCATCCCCCCACAGGACAAAAGGTTAACTGAGCTTTCTCAACTCCCTATTAAAATTAAGCCTTATAGTACTCCCAGCTCTTCCCCCATCCCACATGGAACCCTAACATTCTCAGACTCCAAGGAACAAAGATATGCAATTCTCACTCAGTGCCCAGGGAGAAAAGACATTACTTGTCCTTCCCAACCCTGGCTCGGTACAGCTGGGTAAACTCTTGGGGCTCTTAAAGATTTTTACTAAATGCCAATTAGAACCTGTTAATATTTTTTCTGATAGTCAGTATGCAGTACAGGCTGTCTGGACACTTTCATTTTCTTTGCTCAAGGACCATATGAGCCACTTACATGTCACCATACAGTTGCTCCTAGATATATTGGAACACAGGGCTCACCCTTGGTATATTTCTCATGTAAGGTCACACAAAAAACTTCCTAAAATCCTGGCTAAGAAAAATGATTTAACAGATACTATGATCATGACTGTGGACTTAGAGCTTCTGAAACAAGTTGGGCATTACACCAACATTTTCACCTTACCCCTCAGAGCTTACACAAGTTTCTTCCAGAGCTTACAAAGTCACAATGTAAACATTTATTCAGATCCTGTACAACCTGTACACCCTTGGCTCCACTTGGCCCTCTAAATAAGGGAGGGATAAATCCCAGAGATCTCTTGCCTAATACAATTTGACAAATAGATGTTACCCACCACTGCCCTTTTGGGAACTTAAAATATGTTCATGTCATTGTGGACACTTGTTTCTCCTTTGTGTACACAATAGCCCTTACAGGAGAAAAGACAGCCCATGCTATTAAAGCCCTAAAATCCACTATGTTAGTTATGGGTTTACCTTGGACGCTAAAGACTGACAATGGACCCAAATATGCTTCCCAACAATTTGGCTCCTTTATAACCTTATGAAAAATTAGTCACACCTTTGACATTCCCTATAACCCACAGGGACAAGCCATTGTAAAAAGATCCAACAAAACCTTAAAGGGTCTTTTGACAAAGGTCATATCCCCTAAATCCAAATGTGACCCATACTTGGCTCTGACAGAGGCCCTTAACTTCCTCACCTTAACTTCCTCACTTTTAATGATTTAGGACTAAGCCCTGCTTATAAACACTGGTCTTTCCTGCCTCACAGTACTCCCCTGCCTCTTGTCCAATGGAGAGACCCTGTCATGCTGGTATGGCTGTGACCCACTCCGATATTAACCCAGAGTCGAGGATATGCTTGTGTCTTCCCTCAGAATTCCACTTCACCAATATGGGTGCCATCTTGAGATGTAAGACCGGCAACAAAAATTATAAAGCCTTCCTGGGAACCAGATTCATAAAATGAATAAATCTGTGGCCACTTCAATTTTTTTCATTTCTGTTGTGTGCTAATTTTTTTTTATATTTCTGTTATGCGCTAATTTTTTTGACATGCCATTTTTAAAAACATATATACATACTTATCTTTAGTAACATCTAATGCCTTAGCTACTTATGTTCTATGTCGATCACAATTTTGTATTAAATTGTGTTTTCTTTCATTGTTTTCTCACTTGCTTTTAATTTTAAATTGATTATAAACTGTTCTTTTATCAATTATATTGTTTAAGTATTTCCCGCAACACATCTCTCAACAACACTCCATCAATAAGATCATACTACAGGCGCTTATGGCCCTTAAATATCCGAGCCATCATGCCCCTAAGGACATGGTTTGGGCTTAAATTACAGAGCTTTATAAAGCCTTGGTGTAGTCTACTATCTACATATCTTGACATGCCTTCCAGAGGTGAGATCCTTCGATGGCTGGTAGCCAATAATGGATAAGATCCTGTGAGACAGGACAACCTAAGACAGGCACGGTCATAATGCTAGCCACCCTCTGAGGCAGGGTCAACAAGGTCAAAACAAAAAACTCCAACTCCTGCTGACTGTCTAAAATAAATAAAAAGTATAGATATGTAGGAGGAACAGACAATGTTGCACCACAGAGGCTTCCATCTTCCATACAGAGAGGCTCCTTGGACTCCTCCCTCCTGCCAAGCATACAAATCTTGCAAGACTACAAATCTCACGAGACTACAAATCTCGTGAGACTACAAATCTTGCGAGACTACGCCTTCTCCAGAGGAAAGACAGTTGGTGCTGTTAAACCGCCTGGCTGAGAGGACCAATCCAGACAGGACAATTCAGCAAGGACTCACGCTGAAACTTATGGGATGTTAGGTGGAGTACATAAGCAGCCTGATACTTAAATAAAGGAGCTGCAAGCCTGATACCTTACAAGCCTGAGAGCCTGTTTTTCCACTCACCTGACTCCCGGAGTCTCTGCTGTTAACTCTGTGCCAGCTTATTCCTGCCCCCAAGGGTCTCTGTGGGTCCTTGTTACATTCTTCCATCTACACTGTCACATTATAACAAGTTTATAGAGTCAAACTGAGGCTGTGATGTCACTGTACAACTATGATATCAGAAGTGAATTTTTATGTCACAATGATGCTTTAATGGCAAGGTATGACTGTGATATCATAATGAGGCTGTGATATCACTCTGAGGTTGTGATGTCATTGAGGAAGTTGCGATGTCACAGTGAGGTTGTGATGTCATTGGTGAGGCTATGATGTCAGTGGTGAACATATTACGTGACAGTGGCACAGGTGAGGCTGTGATGTCAAAGGCTCTGTTGTCCCTGGTGTGGCAGTGATGTCAGTGTTCTGACTAATATCAATGGTGATGCTGATGTCACAGGTGAGTCTGTGCTGTCACTGTTGAAGCTGTGATGTCACACTGAGGCTGTGATGTCACTGTGAAGTTTCTATGTGACCGTGTGCTGTCATGTCACCGTGAGGTGTTATAAGTCTGGAAGCTGTGATGTTATGGTGAGGCTGTGATATCAGTGGCAAGATTGATGTCACAATGAGGATATAATATGACAGGTGACCCTGTGGAGTCAGTGGGCAGGTTGTGAGATGACTGTGAGGCTGTGATGTTGCAGTGAGGTTGGGATGTCAGGGTGAGGCTGTGCAGTCACACTGAGGCTGTGATATCTGAGAAGGGCCTGTGATATCAATGTAAGGCTTCATCACTGACATCTCAAGCTCATGGTCACATGACAGTCTAAACATTGTTACCACGACCTTGCTGTGGCATCATATCCTCACCCGTATCATCCCAATCTCACTGTGACATCTCTGCCTCATCACTGACATCAGCCTCACTTCTGACATCACACCCTAACCACTGATATCACAGCTGAACTATGATGTCACAATATGACAGTAACATCACTGCCAAACAGTGACGTCACAGCCTCTCCTCTGACATTACAGCCTCAGTGTGACTGCACAGCCTCACCACTGATATCTAAACCTCACTGTGAAATGTAAGCATCACCCCTGATGTCACAGACTCTCTGAAATTTAATAGAATCAGCACTGACATCAGAGCCTCACTGCAACATCACAGCCACACAGTGACTGCACAGACTGCCCACTGACACCACAGGATCACCTGTTACATTATAGATTGGTGGTGCCATTAGTCTTGCCATTGACATCACAGTCACTGTGACACCACAGCTTCCAGAATATCATTTCATGGTGACATAACAGCCCACAGTGACATACAGCCTTCACAGTGACATCAAAATCACTGTGACATCACAACATCCCCAGTGACATTACAACCTCACAGTGATATCACAACCTCATTGTGACATCACAGCCATACCATGTCATCAAAGCATCACTGTGACATAAAGCTTCAAATCTGACATCATAGCCTTACTGTAACATCACAGCCTCAGTTTGAAACAATAAGTTCACTGTGACATCAGAACCTCACCAGTGACTATACAACCTCACCAATGACATAGTCTCCCTGTGGAACCACAGTCACTACTGACATCACAACCTCACTGTGAAGTCACAACCTCACTGTGATATCACAGCCACATTGGGAACACAGCTTCACTCTGACATCATAGCCTCACCACTGATAGGATAGCCTCACTGTGATATTACAGTCTCAGTGACATCACAGCATCACGGTGACATCATAACCTCACTGTGGCATCACAGCCTCACCAGTTATATCTCATCGTCAATGCGACATCTCAGCTTCATCTCTCACATCAGTCTTACTTCAGAAATCACAGCCTAATCACTGACCTCACAGTTGCACTCTTGCATCGCAGTCTATGTGAGACTACACACCCTCATCTCGGATATGACAAGCTCATGTGACATCACAGTCTGTCCTCTGACATCACAACCTCTGTGTAACTTCACAGCCTCACCACTGACGACCTAAACTCACTGTGAAATCCAAGCATCTCCCCTGTTGTTACGGATTCACTGACATCTCATAGAATCTGACCTGACATCAGAGCCTCACTTCAACATCACAGAATCACAGTGACCTCACAGCCTGCTCATTGACACCATAGGTTCACCTGTTACTTCATAGCCTCATTGTGGCAATAATCTTGCCACTGACATCACAGTCTCACTGTGACATCACAGCCTCTCCTCTCACATCACAGACTCTTTGTGACTGTACAGCCTCAGCACTGAAGTCCTAAAGTCACTGTGAAATCCAAGAATCACCCCTGAAGTCATAGCCTTAATGACATCTCATATAATCAGATCAGACATTAAAGATTCACTGTAATATCAAAGCCTCACAGTGACTTCACAACCTAACTGTGACATTACAACCTGAGAGTGACATAACAGCCTCACTTTGACATCACAAAGTCACTGTAACATCAGCCTTGCCACTGACATAATAGCCTTATGGTAACATCACATACACACCTCTGACATAGCCTCACTGTGACATCGCAGCCTCAATGTGACATCTCAGCATCACTGAGCCTCTCTGTGACATCATCTTTGCTACTGAGATAACATTGTCTGCGATCTCACAGCGTCTTCCCTGACAACACCAAATCCCTGTGACATCAAAGGCTCACTGTGGAATCACAGCCTAACCACCAAAATCACATCCTCGCTTTGATGTCAAAGTCTCACTCCACTGACATCACAACCTCACTGTGATGTCACAAACTCATCTCTATGGTTATATCCTCACTGTGACATGACCTCCTCACTATTACATAATAGGCTTACCTCTGGAATCATTGCCCAATTGTGACATCACAGCAATACTGCACAGCCTCACCACTAATGTCCTAACTTCACTGTGAAATCCAAGCATCAACCCTAATATCACAGTCCTACTGACATCTCATAGAATCAGCCCTGACATTAGATCCTCACTGTGACATCACAGTGTCATAGCGACCTCACAGCCTTCCACAATGACACCACAGACTCAACTGTTACATCATAGCCTCATTGTTACATCAGTCTTCCCACTGATATCTCAGTCTCACTGGACATCATAGCTTCCAGTGTGATATCACCTCACAGTAACATGGCACCCGAGTATCATACAACCTTCACAGTGACATCAAAGCCTCAATATGACATCATGGCCTCACCAGTGACAGCATGGCCTCATCTGTGACATCAGCATCACCACTGACATTAGTCAGACACTGACATCACTGGCACATCAGTGACAACACATACTTTGACAGCCTCACCAGGATCACTGTCACATAACAGGTTCACCCCTGACAACATAGCCTCACCAGTGACATCATAGACTCCCTATGACATCTTTCTTATCACTGACATTCAAGCTTTATTGTTATATCACACCATAACCAGTGACATCACAGCCTCATTTGATCAGCCTCCCCACTAACATCACAGCCTCACTGTGTCATCAAAATCTCTCCAGTGACTTCACAATATCACTGTCTTTAGAGCCTCACTGTGACATTCTAGGTACTGTCTCTTCAGAGCTTCACTGTGATATTACAACCTGACAGTGCCATTACAGCCTCACAAACTCACTGTGTCATCAGCCTTGCCACTGACAGCATAGCTTCATGATGAAATCATATACACACCTCTGACATAGCCTCACTGTGACATCACAGCCTCAATCTTACTTCACAGCATCACCACTGACATCATAGCCTCATTGTGACATCACCCTTGCCACTGATCTCACAGTATCACTGCTTCATCACACCTCCACAGTGACACGACCAACTCCCTGTGACACCACAGGCTTATGGTGTCACCACAGCCACACGGTGACATCAATGCCTCATAGTGGCATCACAGCCTCATCTATGACATAGTAACATCACTCGCACCATCCTCATTCTGATATCACATCCTAAACATTGAAATCACATCCTCACATAGTCACACAGTCTTGCTCCACTGATATCATGGCATCAATGGTTATAACACAGCCTCACTGTAACATCACAGTCTCACCTCAGAAATCATTGCCCAAATGTGACATCACCGCATCAACTCTGATGTTATAGCCTGTTTAATTACAGACTCACTATGACATCACAGGCTCACCTCTGAAATTATAGCCTCTGTGTGACATCACACACTCATCATTGACATCCTACCAAGCCTCAGTTTGGCACCACAGTCTCATTCTTAACCTCACAGTCTCACTAAAACATCACAGTCTCCCTGTGACACCACAGTGCCACTGTTGACATTACAATCTACTGTGACATCACAACTTCTCCAGTGATATCACAACTTCATAGTGACAACACAGCCTCATTATGACATGACAGACATAACGTGCCAAAACATGACTGTGACATAACACTTCACTTCTGACATCAAAAATGCACTGTAACATCACAATTTAAGTTTGACATGATAAACTCGCTGTGACATTAGAGCCACACCAGTGACAACACAACTTACCAATGACATAGTGTCCCTGTGAAAGCACAGTCACTACTGACAACATAGCCTCACTGTGATATCACAACCTCACTGTGACATCACAGTCATACTGTGCCAGCACAACCTCACTGTGACATCACAGTCACATTGTGCCAGCACAACCTCACTATGACAACACAGCCTCACTGTGACATCAAAGCCTCATGGTGACATCACAGCCACAATATGCCATTACAGCCTCACTACTGGTATCCTAACCAGCCTTACTATGACATGACAGCCTCACTACAGATAGCAAAGGCTCACAGTGATGTGACAGCCTTACCAGTGATATCATAGCCTTTGACCTCATATACAGTGACACCACAGCCTCACATATTAGATCACTACCTCAGTGTGACATCAATCTTTCAACAGATATCACAGCCTCACAATGACATCACAGCATCACTGTGACCTCACAGTCTAACTAGTTGCACCATAGACTCACTTATTACATCATAGCTTCATGGTGAAACCTTGTCTCTGAACATCACATAGTCCACAGTGACCTCACAGCCTGACTGTGACATCACAACCTCTCTGCGATGTCACAGCCTCATAGTGACATCACAGCTTTTCAGTGATATCAGAGTGGCATTATAGCCTCATTTCTGACATGACAGCCTCACTGTGAAATCACAGCCTCACCTCTGACATCACAGCCTCATTTTAACATAACAGGCTACCCTCTGAAAACAGCATCAGTGATACCACGGACATCCTTCTTAGCCTCAGTATGACACCACAGCCTCAAAACTGACATCTCGCGCTCACAGTCACATGACAGCCTCAACAGTGATACCACAGCCTCACTGTGACATCACAGCCTCACCGATAACACTCCAGCCTTACTTTGACATCTCAGCCTCATCAGTGCCATCAGCCTCACTTCTGACATCATAGCCTAACCACTGAAATCCCATCCTCACTGTGATGCCATAGTCTTGCTCCAATGACATCACAGCCTCATTGTGACATCAGCCTTGCCACTGATATCACAATGAGACCTTGCAGCCTGCATGATGACATCACCCACTCCTGTGTCATCAGGGGCTCATGGTGACATCATAGCCTCAAGGTGACATCACAGCCACAATGTGACAACGCAGCCACATCATTGGCATGCTGGCTAGCCTTACTGTTACACCACAGTCTCACCATAGTTAGCATAGGTTCACAGTGATCTGAAAATCTCAGCAATGAAATCATAGCCTTTCACATCATAAACAGTGACATCACAGCCTCACATGTTAACATTGTGACATCAATATTTTCACAGATATGACAGCCTCACAGTGATCTCACAGCCTCACTGTGACCTCACAGTCTAACATGTTACATCATGGACTTAATTGTTATATCATAGCCTCATTGTGAAATCTGCCTTGCCACTGACATCACATATTCCACAATGACCTCACAGACTCACTGTACATTACAGCCTCTCAGTGATTTCACAGCTCATAGTGACACCAAAGCTTCACAGTGATTTTACAACATCACTGTGGCATTATAGCCTCATTACTAACATCATAGCTTCTCTGTGACATAATAGCCTGACCTTGGACATCAAAGCCTCAATGTTACTTAACAGGCTAACCTCTGAAATCATAGCATCAGTGACATCATGCGCATCCTGCCTAGCCTCACTATGACACCACAGCCTCATCACTGACATCTCAGGCTCACGGTCACATGAAAGCCTCCACAGTGACACCACAGCACCATTGTGCCATCACAGCCTCACCAATAACATGTCAGCCTCACTGTGACATCTTAACATCATCACTGACATCAGCCTCAATTCTGACATCACAGCCTAACCGCTGAAACATCAGCTGAACTGTGATGTCATAGTGTATCACCACTGATATCACAGCCTCACTGTGATAGCACAACCTCAGAGTGACATCACCGCCTGTCCTCTGACATCACAGCCCCAGTGTGACTGCACAACCTCACCACTGATACTTAACCTCACTGTGAAATCCAAACATCACTCCTGACCTAACCCTCACTGACATCTCATAGAATCAGCTCTGACAACAGAGCCTCACTGCGACATCAGAGCCTCACAGAGACAACATGACCTGCCCACTGACACCACAGGCTCGCTTGTTGCCTCATAGCCTCATTATGACATCAGTCTTGCCACTGATATCACAGCTTCACTGTAACATCACAGCTTATAGAGTGATATCACCTCACTATGACATGGTATCTCACGGTGACATCACAGTCTCAGTGTGACATCATGACCTCACCAGTGACAGCACAGCCTCATTGGTGTAAGGTCACCACTGAGCTGAGAACAATGACATTATTACCACACCAGTGACAACACAGCCTTTGACATCACAGCCTTACCAGGATCACTGTCATGGAACATGTTCACCACTGACATCACAGCCTCATCAGAAACATCATAGACTCACTATGACATATTCCTCACTACTGACATTCCAGCATTATTGCAATATCACACTTTCACCAGTGATATCACAGCCTCATTGTGACATCAGCCTTGCCACTGACATAACATGCTCATGGTGACATCACATGCACACCTCTGACATACCCTCACTGTGTCATCAGATCCTCACTGTGATATCATAGCCACACTGTGCCCTCATCATAGACGATGTGATATAACTGGTGAGACTGTGATACCAAGGTGAGGTTACAATGACACCATGAGGCTGCGTTGTCACTGGTGCAGTTGTAATATCACAGTGAGGCTGTCAAATCAGTGGTGAGGCTGTGATGTCACAGTGAGGCTATGTCACAGTTGTGTATGTGATGTCACCATGAGGCTATGGTGTCAGTGTCAAGGCTGATGTCACAGTGATCCTGTGATGACAGAGTGAGGCTCTGATGTCAATGTCAGCTTGTAATGTCACAGTGAGGCTGTGATGTTAGTGGTGAGGCTGATGTCACAATGACGCAGTGATGTCAATGCTGAATTTGTGATGTCACAATAAGGCTGGAATGTCCGTGATAAGAAAGATGTCACAGTGAGTCTGTGATGTCAATGGTGAGGCTATAATGGTGAATCTATTACATAACAGTGACAGTGGTGACACTGGGGTTAAAATCTGTGTTGTCACTGGTGTGGCCGTCATGTCAGTGTTCTAATGTCAGTGGTGACACTGATGTTACAGGTGAGGCTGTGCTGTCACTGGTGAGGCTGTGCTGCCACTGGTGAGGCTGTGATATCACTATGAGGCTATGGTGTCACTGTGAGGTTAGTTTGTTACTGTGGGCTGTCATGGAAACATGAGGTGATATCACTCTGGAAACTATGATGTCACAGTGAGGCTGTGATATCAGTGGCAAGACTGATGTCACAATGAGGCTATGATGTCACAAGTGAGGCTATGATGTCACAGGTGAGGTTGTGCTGTCACTGGTGAGGCCGTGATGTCACTGTGAGGCTATGGTGTCACTGTGTGGTTTGTATATTACAGGTGAGCTTGGCATGTCAGTGGACAAGTTGTGAGGTCACTGTGAGGCTCTGATGTTGCAGTGAGGCTCAGAAGTCAGGGCTGTATCTTTGATATGTCGGTTATGCTGTGACATCAGTGGTGATACTGTGATTTCACAGTGAGGCTGTGATGTCACTGTCAGGTTGTAATGTCACAGTGAGGCTGTGATGTCATAGTGCAGCTGTGAATTCAGTAGTTTGGCTGTGATTTCAGAAGTGAGACTGATGTTAGAGATGAAGCTGAAATATCACATTGATAATGTGATATAACTGGTGAGGCTCTGATGGGACAGTGAGGTTATGATATCACCATGAGCCTGTGGTGTCTCTGGTGAGGCTGTAATATCTTGGTGAGCCTGTCATATGAGTGGTGAGGCTGTCATATCACAATGAAACTGCGTTATCACTGGTGCGACAATGATGTCAGTGTTCTGACTAATGTCAATAGTGTCCCTGATGTCACAGGTGAGGCTGTGCTGTCACTGGTGAGGCTGTGCTGTCACAGTGAGGCTGTGATATCAGTGGTAAGACTGATGCCAAATTGAGGCTATGATGTAACAGGTGACCCTGTGGTGTCAGTTGGCAGGATGTGAGGTCGCTGTGAGTGTATGATGTCATAGTGAGCCTATGATGTGGAGATGAAACTTTATGTCACAGTCATGCTTAGATGGCATGGTATGGCTGTGATGTCACAATGAATTTGTGATCTCACTGTGAGATTGTGACGTTGCTGGGGACGTTGTTATGCCATAGTAAGGTTTGTAACTTGTGAGGCTGTGATGGCATGTGAGTCTGTAATATCAGTGGTAAGACTGATGCCACATTGAGGCTATGATGTAACAGTTGAGCCTGTGGTGTCAATGGTCAGGCTGTGAGGTCACTGTGAGGCTGTGATGTCACAGTGAGGTTTGATGTCACAGAGAGGGTGTGAAAGCACAGTGTGGCTATGATGTCCAGTGAGGCTCTGACAACACAGTGATAGTGTGATGTCACTGGAGAGGTTTGAAATGGCCCAGTGAAGCTGTGATGTTAGTGGTGAGGCTGATGTCACAATGAGGCTGTGATGTCACTGGAAAAGGTGTGATGTCACTATAAGGCTAGAATGTCAGCGGTGAGAAAGATGTCATAGTATGTCTATGATGTCACTGGTGAGGCTATGAAATCAGTGTTTAATGTATTATGTGATAGTGATACTGGTGATGCTGTGACATCAAAGGCTGTGTTGTCACTAGTGTGGTAGTGATGTCAGTGTTCTAAGTTCAGTGGTAATGCTTATGTCACAGGTGCTATCACTGGTAAGGCTGTGATGTCACAGTGAGGCTGTGATGGCACTGTCAGATTATAATGTCACAGTGAGGTTGTGAGGACCCAGAGTGGCTATGATGGCACAGTGATGCTCTGATGACACAGTGATGTTGTGATGTCATTGCACAGGTTTTGATGGCACAGTGAGGCTGTGATGTTAGTGGTGAGGCTGATGTCACAATGAGGCTGTGATGTCACTGGTGAAGTTGTGATGTCACAATAAAGCTGGAATGTCCATGGTGAGAAAGATGTCATAGTGAGTCTATGATGTCACTTGTGAGGCTATGATATTGGTGATGAATCTATTACATGACAATGACACTGGTGGAGCTGTGATGTCAAAGGCTCTGTTTCCTCTGGTGTGGCAGTGATGTCAGTATGACTAATGTCAGTGTTGATGCTGATGTCACAGTTGTGGCTGTGCTGTCACTAATGAGATCATGATGTCACAATGTGGCTGTGATATCACTGTGAGGTTTATTTTGGGCTGTCACATCAACTTGAGGAGATATCACTCTGAAAGCTGTGATGTCACAGTTAGGCTGTGAAATCAGTGCCAAGACTGATGTCACAATGAGGTTATGATGTAACAGTTGAGAATATAGTTTCAGTGAGCAGGCTGTGAGATCACTGTGAGATTGTGATACCACCATGAGTCTTTGATGTCACCATGTGGCTGTGGTATAACCATAAGCCCGAGATGTCACAGGGAGTGGGGGATATCACAGTGAAGGCTGTGATGTCACAATAAGGCTCTGATTATACAGTGATTTTGTGGTGTCACTGTAGAGTTCTTGATGGCACAGTTAGGCTGTAATGTTACTGGTGAGGCTGATGTCACAATGAGGCTGTGATGTCACTGGTGAAGGTTTGATGTCACAATAAGTCTGGAATATCAGTGGTGAGAAAGATGACATAGTGAGTCTATGATGTCACTGGTTGTTGCTGAAACCCTACCGGGACAGCCGGGGAAAGGAGGGGATATTCAGCAGGAATCTCATGGGTTTGAGTCGAGGGGGTGAGCAGGCACGGTGTCACCACTCCGACCTTGGCAATCAGGAGAGAAGGAGCAGGCAGAGGACAAGTTTACTGCAGACTCACTATTGAGTCGCTCCTTACTAACACCAACTCCAGTAAACCTGACCTCTAACAATACCTGCCATCAAGGATCCAGGCTATGCAATTCTTCTATCATTTCTGCCACTGCTGCTGCTCCATGCTCCTCCAGGGAGGGGCCCTGACCCTTGGCAGCAGGTTTCTGCATTGCTAACGTTTTCCATTGCCTTTCTATCTCTTTTCTTTGTGAATTTTTCCTGTCCTGTTGCTTGATAAGATTTTGGAAAGCAATTAGTTACTTCCTCAGTAGAGGATTATTTAAGGTTTGCTATGATGCTGAAGAGGATAGGAACAAAGGGGGCAGGAGGCATATGGCTTTCCTGGACATCCCTCCTATGGGCCAGGAAGAACATTCCCATCCATAACTGTAGGTCCCAGACATTTTCTGGGGAAATTCAACGACCTAAGATTAACGCTTCCTCCCCAAAATCTTCTAAGTCCTTTGGTTTCACTTTGATCCTATGTAAGTCTACTAGAGTCTTAAAGGCAGTCAGCTGGGGTGCCTTCTGATGGAGCAGTAAATTACCCATTATAGAGAAGGAAGGTTCCCTAATGAAGCAGAGATGACTAGGAGGCAAACAGACAAGGTGAAAGAGCACAGAAAATAAAAAGGAATGACAAGAACTAAGGTGAAAGTCAAAACAATTCCTAAAAGGATAAGCAATGTCCAAAGAGAGACCTAGTGCAGGACATATGCAGAGGTGTTTTGTATCTAAGCATCCTGTTCTTAGTGAGGGAATTCAGGGGTTCATTATTCCCCTGGGGCATATGCCCCCAGATCAGGATTGACAGATTGATTGCTCTTTCTTGATTCTATGGGTGTTGGTGCATGGCCATTCTTAGTTGGTGGAGACATTTGTCTGGTTAATTCCAATAATGAACGAGACTCTGGCACTCCAACATGGGGTGGGGCCACCTCTCCTTCAGTGTAGAGGAGACACCCACTCTGATAAAGTTCAGTGAGAGGCCCCTTTGATTTTGTGTTCCTGTGCTTATGGTGCCTGAAGGTGAACAGGTGGCCCCCTTCTCTTCTCTTTTCCAGTTTGTCTATCATTGTGCTCTTAAGATTAGGAACACATAACCACTATAACACATAATGCATTACTACTATGATGTCAGTAGTGAACGTGTTACATGACAGTGACACTAGTGAGGCTGTGTTGTCAAAGGCTGTGGTGTCACTGGTGTGGCCGTGATCAGTGTTCTGAATAATGTCAGAGGCGACGTTGATGTCAAAGGTGAGGCTGTGCTGTCACTGGTGAGGCTATGATGTCACATTGAGGCAGTGATGTCACTGTGAAAGTTGTATGTGACTGTTGGCTGTCATGTCACTGTGAGGTGATATCACTCTGGAAGCTGTGATGTCACGTGAGGTTTTGATGTCACTGGTGAGGCCGTGATGTCACACTGAGGCAGTGATGTCACTGTGAAGGTTATATGTGCCTGTTGGCTGTCATGTCACTATGAGGTGATATCACTCTGGAAGCTATGATGTCACAGTGAGACTGTAATGTCAGAGGCAAGACTGATGTCACAATGAGACTATGATGTAACAGGTGAGCCTGTGGTGTCAGTGGGTAGTCTGTATGATCAATGTGAGGCTTTGATGTCAGAAATGAGGCTACAATTTCACAGTGAGGCTGCGATGTCACTATGAGGCTGTACCATTACAGAGAGGTTGTGATATCACAGTGAGGCTGTGAGATCACTGTGGAAGATGTGATGTCTGTGGCAACTCTGATTTCACCATGAGGCTATGATGTAACAAATGAGTCTATGATGTAATACGTTAGACTGTGAGGTCACAGTGAGTCTGTGAGATCATTGTGAGGCAGTGATGTCTGTGGGAGGATTGATGTCACAGTGGGGCAGTGATATGAAATGTGAGGCTGTGGTGTTACTCTTTATGATGCCAAAGGCTACAGTGTCACTGATGAGGCCATCACAACACTGTGAGCCTGTGCTATCTGTGGTGAGGCTGTGGTGTCATAGTATTGTGAGGTAGAATAACAGGGGTGAGGCTGGGATATCACAGTAAAGCTGTGAGATCAGTGGTTTGGCTGTGATTTCAGATGTGAGACTCCTGAGAGGTGAGGCTGAGATGTCACATTGATGATGTAGTATAACTTGTGAAGCTGTGATGCCACAGTGAGGTTATGATGTCACCATGAGGCTGTGGTGTCCCTGGTGAGGCTAAGATATCACTGTGAGCCTGTCATATTGGTGGTGAGGCTGTTATGTCACAGTGAGGCTGTGCTGGCACAGGGAGGTTGTGATGTCACAGTGAGGCTGTCATGTCAGTAGTGACTGTGTTTTCCCAGGGGGACTATTTTATTTGTGAGGCTGTATTATCACTGGTGAAGCTGTAATGTCACAGTGAGGTTATAATGTCAAACTGAGTCTGTGATGTCACAGTGTGGCTATGATGTCAGAGTTGAGGCTTTATGTCACCGTGATGCTTTCAAGACACAGTATGACTGTGATGTCACTGTGAGATTTCCTTGTTATGGAATCTGTTGTGATTTCCCTGGAGACAGGTGATATCACAGTGAGGTTGTGGCGCCAATAGCAATACTATGTTGTCACAAAGAGGCTGTCATATTTCAGTGAGCCTGTGAGGTCAGTGGTGAGGCTGTGGTATCATAGTGAGGCTAAGTAGGAAGTCAGTGATGAGGGTGTAAATTCTCATTGAAACTCTTCTTTCAGATGTGAGCCTGTGATGTCATAGTAAAGCTGTGATGTCACAGTGTGGCTGTAACCTCACAGTTGAGACTGTGATGTCACAGTAAGTCTGTGATGCCACAATGAGAATTTGATGTCACTGTGTGGCTGTGGTGTCACTGCGAGCCTGTGATGTCACAGGGAGTTGGTGATGTCACATTGGGTGCTGTGTAGTAACAGTGAGACAGTGATGTCGCAGTGAGTCTCTGATATCAGGGCTTATTCTATGAAATGTCAGTAAGGATGTGATACCAGGGATGGTGCTTGGATTTCACAGTGAGGATAGAATGTCAGTGGTGAGGCTGTGGAATCTCAGTGAGGCTGATGTCAGAGGAGAGGCTGTGATGCCACTGTGAGACAGCGATGTTACTGTGAGGTTGTGATATCACAATGAGGCTATTATAACAGTGGTGATAGACTGTGAAATGACAATTTGGTTGTGATTTTGGTGCTTAGGCTGTAATTTCAGAAGTGAGGCTGACGTCAGTGATGAGGTTGAGATGTCACAGTGAGGCTGGGATGTTACTGGTGAGGCTGTGATGCCATAGCGAGCCAGTGATTTCACTTTTGAGGCTGTCATGTGACCTTCAGCCTGAGATGTCAGTGATGAGGCCGTGTTGTCATAGAGAGGCTAAGCAGGATGTCTGTGGTGTCACTGATGCTATGATTTCAGAGGTTAGCCTGTTATGTCATTGTGAGGCTGAGATGTCACAGTGAGGCTATGATTGCAGAAATTAGGCTATAATGCCACAATGAGGATGTGATATCACTGTTAAACTCTGATGTCATTATGTTTCAGTGACATCACTGAGAGGTTGTGATATCAAGTGAGGCTGTGAGGTCACTGTGGAACTTGTGATGTCAGTAGTAAGGCTGATCTCACCATGAAGCTATGTTTTCACAGGTAAGTCTATGATTTAATAGGTTAGACTGTGAGGTCACAGTGAGGCTGTGAGGTCACTATGAGGACTGTGATATCTGTTGGAAGATTGATGTCACAATGATGCAGTAATTGACCATGTAAGACTGTGGTGTCACTATTTATGATGTCAAAGGCTATGATAGCACTGCTGAGGCTGTCTTGTCACTGTGAGCTTGTTATGTCATTGTGAGGCTGAGATGTCACAGTGAGGCTATGATTGCAGAAATGAGGCTAGGAAGAATATCAGTGGTGAGGCGATGATGTCACAGTGAGGTTATGAAATCACTATGGGCTGTGGAGTCACTGGTGAAGCTGTAATATCACAATAAGTCTGTCATATCAGTGGTGAGGCTGTAATGTCACAGTGAAGCTCTTCTGGTCCAGTGTCGCTGTGATGTCACAGTGAGGTTGTGACGTCACAGTGAGGTTGTGACGTCACAGTGAGGTTGTGATGTCATTAGGAACTGTACTTTCACAGGGAGACTATGTCATTGGTGAGGCTGTATTGTCACTGGTGAGGTGCTAATATTACAGTGGGTTTATTGTATCAAATTGAGCATGTGATGTCAACGTGAGGCTGTACTGTCAGAGGTGAATGTTTACATGACAGTGATGCTTTGATTTACACTATATAGCTGTGATGTTACTGTGAGGTTTGATGTCACTGGGAATTTGTGATGTCACAATAAGATTGTGATGACAATAATGACACTGTAGTATCATAAGAAGGCTGTAAAGTTTCAGTGAGCCTCTGATGTCAGTGGTGAGGCTGTGTTGTCATAGTGAGGCTAGGTAGGATGTCAGTGATTAGGGTGTGATGTTGCATTGAGGCTTTGATTTCACAGGTGAGCCTGTATTATCATAGTGAGGCTGGCATGTCACAGTGAGTCTATAACCTCAGAGGTGAGGTTGTGATGTCACAATTGAGCAATGATTTCAGAGGTTAGTCTTAGATTTCATAGTGAGGCTATGATGTCACAGTGAGGCTATTATGTCAGCAGAGTGAGACTATGATATTAGAGTGAGGATATGATTTCTGTGTTTAGGCTGTGATATCAGAATGAGGCTTATGGAAGTGATGAGGGTATGATGTCACAGTGAGGCTGGCATGTCACTGGTGAGGCTGTGATGCCACCATGAGGTTTTGATGTCAAGGTGAGGCTATGGTGATACTGTGAGCCCATGATTTCACAGGGATTTGGTGATGTCACATTAGAGGCTCTATGATTATAGTGAGGTCCTGATGACACAGTGATGTGATGTCATTGAGAGGTTTGGATGTCACAGTGAGGCTATGATGTCACTGTGAATGTTGTATGTCACCGTGAGGTTGTGGTGTCATAGCGAGGTTGGGCATGATATCCATGGTGTCACTGATCCTATGATTTTAGAGGTTAGTCTATTATGTCACAGTGAGACTGTGTTGTCAGAGTTGAGTTTGTGATGTCATAGTGAGGCTGTGACATCATAGAGAGGTTGTGAAGTCACAGTGAGGCTGTGAGGTCACTGCGGAAGATGTGGCAAGGCTGATTTTACCATGAGGCTATGAGGCAACAGATGAGTCTAGGATGTACTAGAATAGAGTGTGAGGTCACAGTGAGGCTGTGATGTCACAGTGTAGCTGTGATGTCACTGTTATGCTGTGATGTCACTGTTATGCTGTGATATCACAGTGAGTGGGATGTCAGTAGTGACTATCCTTTCACAGAGAGACTATGTCATTGATAAGGTCATATTCTCACTGGTGAGGCTACAATGTCCCAGTGAGTTTATTGTGTCAAACTGAGGCTGTGATGTCCCAGTGAGGCTATGATATGAGAGATGAAGCATTATGTCATGATGATGCTTTGATGGCATTATATGGCTGTGATGTCACAATGAAGCTGTGAGGTCACTGGGAGGCTGTGATGTCACTGGGGAAGTTGTGATGTCACAGAGAGGTTGTAATGTCAATAGTGAAACCATGGTGTCACAGGGAGGATGTCGTATTTTAGTGAGCCTATAAGTCAGGGGTGAAGCTGTGATGCCTTAGTGAGGCCAAGTAGGATGTCAACTGATAAGGGTGTGATGCCGTATTGAGGCTATGATTTCAGAGGTGAGCCTGTGATGTTATAGGGAATCTGTAATGAAACAATGAGGCTATAATGTCAGAGTTGATACAGTGATGTCACAATTGGGCAATAAATTCAGAGGTGAGCCTGTGATGTCGCAGTGAGGCTATAACCACAGAGGTGAGGTGGTGATGTTACAATGATGCTGTGATGCCACCGTGATACTTTGATGTTACCAGTGATGCCGTGATATCACAGTGAAGCTGTGATGTCAATAGAGTGAGTCTATGACATTACAGTGAGGAGTGGTAAGACTGACATCAGAATATGGCTAATGTGAGTAATGAGGGTATGATGCCAGAGAATATCAGACATGTCACTAGTGAGGCTGTACTGTCATTTGTGAGGCTGTGATGTCACATTGAGGCTGTGATGCTAGAGGTAAAAATGAGGCCATAATGAGGCTATGAGGAAACAGGTGAGACTGTGATGTCAGTGGGCACCTTATGAGGTCACTGTGAGGCTGTGATGTCACAGTGAGGCTCTGATGTCAGGGCTGATTCTGTGAGATGTCAGTGAGGCTGTGAAGTCAGAGATGATGCTTGGATTTCACAATGAGGTTAGAACGTCAGTGGTGAGGCTATGAAGTCACACTGAGGCTGTGATGTTACAGTAGAGGCTGTGATGACACTGTGAAGTGTTGATGTTACCATGAGGTTGTCATATCACATATTGTGATATCAGTGGTGATAGACTCTGACATCACAGTTTGGCTGAGATTTCAGTGGTTAGGGCGTGATGTCAGCTGTGACGCTGATGTCAGTGATGTCACAGTGAAGCTGGGATGTTAATGGTGAGGCTGTGATGCCACAGTGAGGTTGTGGTGTAACTTTTGAGACTATCATGTGGCCATGAGCCTGAGATGTCACTGATGAGGCTGTGGTATCATAGCGAGGCTAGGCAGGATGTCTGTGATGTCACTGATGCTATTGTGGCACAGTGAGTCTGTGTAGTCAGATGTGAGTCTGTAATGCCACAGTGAGGATGTAATATCACTGTAAATGTGTGAGGTCACTATAAGGCTGTGACATAACAGAGAAATCAGTGGTGTGGCTGTGTTGTCATAATTAGGCTAGGTATGTCAGTGATGAGGGTGTGATATTGTGTTAAAGTGATGATTTCAGAGGTAAGCTTCTTTAGTCATAGTGAGGCAGTGCCACAGACCGACTGAGTCTGGACCAGGACAGGGAATCCAGGGATCCTGAACCAGGTGGGTGGAAGAGTCGGTGATGGGAAACAGAGACACACAACTCTAGTGGAAGGTGAATCTGAGTCTGTTTATTGTGGCACAAAGCTACAGTTTAAGTACAAATTTTTTTGGCAAGCAAAACCTTCATCCTTCCTTTCTTGCATCAAGATTGGATTAGGAAACTTAAACTATGGAATTAATAATAATTGAGCTATATTGTAAAACCTTACTTGAAGCTTTAATCATAATTTTTATTTCTCATGTATGAGTCTATTGCTCCTGGTAATACTTTAATTCCTGGTTTAGTAGCATAACTCAATGACTAATCTAAATGTTTTTTTCTGGAAGAGGTCCATGAATACCTGCACTAATTAAAGTAACTTCCAAATCAGAGGGAATTATGTATTCTTTTGCAGCTGGCAAGTCTAGACCTATGCTTCCTGGAGAAACTCTGAGCAATTCCAAAAGTCCCCTTTTTAGCTGTGGAGCATAACATTGTTTATCTGGGTTTAATTTAGTTTTATTTCATATCTCGGTTGGTACTTACCCTATTTTTAGTTTGGGCCTACAATGCCACAGTGAGGCTGTGATATCACTGTAAGGCTGTGATGTCACTGTGAGTATTTGCCATCAGAGAGAGCTTGTGATGTCACAGTGAGGTTGTGATGTCATTGTGAATGTTGTATGTCACTGTGGGCTCTCATATCATTGTGAGGTGATATAACTCTGGAAGCTGTGATCTCACAGTTAGGCTGTGATTTCAGTGGCAAGACTGATGTCAGAATGAGGCTATAATATTACAAGTGAGCCTGTGGTGTCAATGGGCAGGTTGTGAGGTGACATAACAGAGGCTGTGATCTTTCAGTGAAGCTCTGATGTCAGGACTGATTCTATGAGATGTCAGTGAGGATGTGATATCAGGGGTGATGGTGGATTTCACGGTGAGGTTAATCTTCAGTGAGGCTGTTCAGTTACACTGAGTCTGCGATGTGAGGAGAGGCTGCGATGTCACTTTGAGCCTCTCATAGCAGGAGTGAACCTGTGATGACACCATGAGGCTGTGATGTTGGGGCTGATGCTTGGATTGTACACTGAGGTTAAAAAGTCAGTGGTGAGGTTGTACAGTCACACTGAGGCTGTGATGTCACAGAAAAGTCCATGTTGTCACTGTGAGGCAGTGATGTTACTGTGAGGTTGTGACATCACAGTTTGGCTGTGATTTCAGTGGTGATTGACTGTGACATCACAGTTTGGCTGAGATTTCAGTGGTTAGGCTGTGATGTCAGAAGTGAGGCTTATATCAGTGATGAGGCTGAGATATCACAGTGAGGTTGAGATGTTACTATTGAGGCTATGAATCTATAGCGAGGCTGTGGTATCACTGTTGAAGCTGTCATGTGACCATAAGATTGAATTGTCATTGATAAGGATGTGATGTCATAGCGAGGCTAGCTATTCAGGTGGTCCGGGGTGTCACTGATGCTAAGATTTCAGAATTTAGCCTGTTCTGTCACAATGAGTCTGTGATGTCAGAGGTGAGTCTGTGTTGTCACTGTGAAGCTGTGATGTCATTATGTGGCTGTGACATCAAAGAAAGGCTATGTCAGAAGTGTGTATATGATGTCACAGCGAGCCTATTATGTCAGTGTAAGGCTGATGATACAGTGAGTTTTTTATGTCTCAATGAGGTTGTGATGTCTCAGTGAGGTTGTGATGTCACTGTCAGTTTGTCATGTCACAGTGTGGCTATGAGAACAAAGTGTGCCTATGATGTCACAGTGATGTTGTGATGTCACTGGAGAGGTTTGGATGGCTCAATGAGGCTGTGATGTTAGTGGTGATGCTGCTGTCTCAATGAGGCTGTAATGTGAATGTTGAAGATTTGATGTCACAATAAGACTAGAATATCAGTGGTGAGAAAAATGTCATGGTGAGACTATGATGTCAATGGTGAGGCTATGCTGTCAGTGGTGAACCTCTTCCGTGACAGTGACACTGGTGAAGCTGTGATGTTAAAGACTATGTTGTCACTGGTATGGGAGTAATATTAATATTCTGACTAATATCAGTTGTCATGCAGATGTCACAATAGAGGTTGTGCTGCCACTGTTGAGGCTGTGATGTCACACAGGCTGTGATGTCACATGAAGTTTGAATGTCATTGTGGTCTGTTATGTTACCATGGGTGATAGCACTCTGGGAGCTGTGATGTCACAGTGAGGCTGTAATGTCAGTGGCTAGTCTCATGTCACAATGAGGCTATGATGAGCAAGTGAGCTTGTGGTTTCAGTGGGCAGGCTGTCAGATCACTGTGATGTCAGAGGAGAGGCTGTGAGGTCACTGTGAGCCTGCCATATCATATGAGGCTTTGAAGTTACAATGAGACTGTGCTGTCACAGTGTGGTTGTGATGTCACTGTGAGGTTGTGATGGCACAATGAATTTGTGATGTCAGTAGTGACTGCTTTCACAGGGAGACTATTTCATTGGTGAGGCTGTATTGTCACTGGTGAAGTTCTAATGTCACAGTGAGCTTATTGTGTCAAACTGAGGCTGGATGTTACCGTGAGGTTATTATGTCAGAAGCTAAGCTTTATGTCACAGTGATGTTTTGATGGCATGGTATGGCTGTGATGTCACAATGAGGCTGTGATGTCACTGTGAGATTGTGATGTCACTGGAGAAGTTGTGATATCAAAGTGCACTTGTGATGTTAATAGTGACACTGTGGTGTCACAGGGAGGCTGTCATGCTTCAGTGTGTCCAAAAGGTCAGTCATGAGGCTGTGGTGACTTAGTGAGGTTGGGTAAAATGTCACTGATGAAGGTGTGATGGCGCATTGAGGCTATGATTTCAGAGGTGAGCCTGTGATGTCATAGTGAGGCTATGGTGAAACAGGGAGGCTATAATGTCTGAGTCAATGCTGTGATGTCACAGTTGGGCAATGATTTCAAAAGTGAGCGTTTGATGTCATAGTGAAGCTGTCTTGTCACAATGAGGCTATAACTTCAGAGGTGAGACTTTGATGTCACAGTCCTTCTATTTTGTTTCTCAGCCATGCCGTGATGTCACAGTGAGGCTGTGATATCAGTGAAGCGAACCTGTGACATCACAGTGAGTATGTGTTTTCAGTTATATCAGAATGAGGCTGATATGAGCAATGAGCATATGATGCTACAGTGATGCTAGCATGTCACTGGTGAGACTGTGATGCCACCGTGAGGCTTTGATGTGACCATGTGGCTATGGTGTCACCTTGAGCCCCTGATGTCACAGGGAGTTGGTGATGTCACGGTGGAGGCTGTGAGGTCATAGAAAGACTGCAAAGTCAGTGGCAAGCCTGATATCACAGTAAGGCTCTGATGTCAGTGGTGATCCTGTGAAGTGACATTGAGTCTGTGTTGTCACAGTAAGGCTATGTCAGAGGTTTGGTTGTGATGTCACCATGAGCCCATTACTCAGAAGCAAGCCTGATGTCACAGTGAGTTTGTGACATCCCAGTGAGGCTGTGATGGCACTATCAGGATGTAATGTTACAGTGAGGCTGCGAAGATACAGGGTGACTATGATATCGCAGTAAGGTTGTGATGACACAGTGATGTTGTGATGTCACTGGAGAGGTTTGGATGGCACAGTGAGGCTGTGATGTTAGTGGTAAGTCTGATGTTACAATGAGGCTGCGATGTCACTGATGAAGTTGTGATGTCACAATAAGTATGGAATGTCAGTGGTGAGAAAGATGTCATAGTGAGTCTATGTTGTCACTGGTTGTTGCCTAATCCCTATTGGAAAAGCTAGGGAAAGGAGGGGGAATTTGGGAGGGATGTCATGGGCACGAAGTGAGGGGGTGAGCAGGTGCAGGATCACTACCCAGATCCCAGGAGTCAGGCAGTAAGGAGCAGGCAGAGGACAAGTTTCTTACAGACTCACTATTGAGTGTCCCCTTACTAACACCAACTCCAGTAAACCTGGCTTGTAACAATTCCCGCCATCATGGGTCCAGGCTATGCAACTCTTTCATCATTTCTGCAGCAGCCACTGCTCTACATTCCTCCTGAGAGGAGCCACTACCAATGGCAGGAGGTTTCCACTTTGCTACCATTTTCCGTTGTTTTTCTCTCTCTTCTCTCTGTGAATTTATCCTTTCCTGTTGTTTGATAAGGTTTTGGAAATCAATTAGTCACTTTCTCAGTGGAGAAGCCTTTAAGGCTTGCTATGATGCTGAAGAGGATGGGAACAAAAGTGTTATTGGGCCTCGTTGAGACCTAGGACAAGGCCTGTTGGAATTTCCTGAGCCTGGCTGGAGTTTCATAACTTGTTGGAGCTGCCTCACCAGCATGATTCAGCACAGTGTTATGGCTGATGCAATATAGCCTTAGGTTGCAACAGCAGCTGGCCCATAGTAATGTCCTACTAGCCCATAATAATCTCACGAGACTACAAATCTCGTGAGACTACGCCTTCTACAGTTGGTGCTGTTAAACTGCCTAGCTGAGAGGGCCAATTGGCAAAGACTCACGCTAGGACTTATGGGATGTCGGGTGGGGTATATAGGGGTTTGACTGTTGCAATAAAGTTGGTTCCTGCTTAGACAGAGCTCCCGGCCTGATGTGTCTTTCCCCAGTGGTGAAGGGGGTCTGGGCCAGCAACACTCATCATCCTGCTCAGACCCCGGTTGTGCCTAGCTGGACCAGCACTCCCTTCTGCACTAGCTGCTGAGAGCCCGGCAATGGCGTGGAGGCATATGGCCTTCCTGGACTTCCCTTTTACGGGTCAGGAAGAGCACTTCCATTCAAATCTGTGGGTCTCAGATATTTTCTAGGGAAATCTAAGGAGCTAAGATTAAACCTTTCTCCCTAAAATCTTCTAAGTCTTATCTTTTCACTTTGATCCTATGTAAGTCTAGTAGAGCCTTAAGGGCAGTCAGTTGGGGTGCCTCCTGGTGGGCCAGTAAATTATCCATAATGGAGAGGAAAGTTTCCCTAGTGGAGCAGAGATTACTAGGTGGCAAGCAGACAAGGTGAAAGAGTGCAGAAAATAAAAAGCAACAACTAGAACCAAGGTGAACGTGAAACAACTCCTAAAATGGTAACCAATATCCAAGAAAAGACTTAGTGCAGGACATATGCAGAGGTGTTTGGGGTCTAAGCATCCTGTGCTTAATGAGGGACTTCAGGGGTTCATTACTCCCCTGGGCCTTATGCCCCCAGATCAGGATTGAAAGATTGATAGCTCTTTCTCAATTCCTTGGGTGAAGGTGCATGGCTGTACTTGGTGATGCTCCAACATAGGGTGATGCCATCATTGACATAGATGAGATAACCACTCTGGTAAAGTTTGGTGAGCGGCCCCTATGGTTTTGTGTTCCTGTGCGTACGGTGCCTGAAGGTGTGCAGGTGGCCCCTTTCCCTTCCCCTTTCCTTGTTTCTCCATCCTTGTGCTGTTAAGGTTAGCAATGCATAACCATCAACGCATAAGGTATCTCCACTATGATGTCAGTGGTGAACCAATTACGTGACAGTAACACTGGTGAGGCTGTGATGGCAAAGGCTGTGTTGTCACAGGTGTGGCAGTGGTGTCAGTGTTCTGACTAATGTTAGTAGTGATGCTGATGTCACAGGTGAGGCTGTGCTATCACTGGTGATGCCATAATGTCACACTGAGGCTGTGATGTGACTGTGAAGGTTGTATGTCACTGTGGGATATCATGTCACTGTGAGGTGACATCACTGTGGAAGCTGTGATGTCACAGTAAAGCTGTGATGTCAGTGACAAGACTGAGGCTTTGGTATTGGAGTGAGGCTCTGATGTCAGGGCTGATTCCATGAGATGTTAGTGAGGCTGTGATGTCAGCGGTGAGGTTACCACATCAGTGGTGAGGCTGTGTAGTCAAACTGAGGCTGTGATCTCGTAGGAGAGGCTGTGATGTCACTGTGAGGTGGTGATGTTACTGTGAGTTTGTGATATCACATGAGGCTGATATCACAGTGGTGATATATCAGTGGTGATGGAATATGACATCACAGTATGGCTGAGATTTCAGTGGTTAGGCTGTAATGTCAGAAGTGAGGCTGATGTAAGAGATGAGGCTAAGATGTCACAGTCAGGATGGGATGTTACTGGTGAGGCTGTGATGCCACAGAGAGGCTGTGGTTTCACTGTTGAGGCTGCCATGTGACCATGAGCCTGAGATGTCAGTGATGCATCTCTAGTGTCATAGCGAGGCTAGACAGCATGTTCATGGTGTCACTGATGCTATGATTTCACAGGTTAGTCTGATGTGTCACATTGAGTCTGTGATGCCACTATGAGGCTGTTATGTCACAGAGAGGTAATGTCACAGTGAGGCTTTGAGGTCACTGTGGAAGATGTGATGTCAGTGGCAAGGCTGATTTCACCATGAGGCTATGATGTAACAGGTTAGACTGTTAGGTCACAGTTATGCGGTGAGGTCACTGTGAGACTGAATGTCTGTGGGAAGATTGATGTCACAATGAAGCAGTGATGTCTCATGTGAGGCCGTGGTGTCACTGTATATGATGTCAAAGGCTATGATGTCACAATGAGGCCGTCACATCATTGTGAGCCTGTGCTTCTGTGGTGAGGCTGTGGTGTCATAGTAAGGCTAGGTAAGATACCAGTGGTGAGACTGTGGTGTCACAGTGAGGCTGCAATGTCACACTGAGACTGTGATGTCATAGTGAGACTGTGATATCACGGTGAAGCAGTGAGGTCAGTGGTTAGGCTGTGATTTCAGAAGTGAGACTGATGTGAGAAATGAGGCTGAGATGACTCATTGATGATGTGATAAGACTGGTGAGGCTTTGATGCCACAGTAAGGTTATCATGTCACTATGAGGCTGTGGTGTCTCTGGTGAGGTTGTGATATCACGGTGAGCTTGTCATATCAGTGGTGAGGCTATTATTTCACATTGAGGCTCTGCTGTTATGGTGTGGCTGTGATGTCATAGTCTGGCTGTGATGTCACAGTTAAGCTGCTGGCACAGTGTGGCTGTGATGTCACAGTGAGGTTATGATGTCAGTAATGACTGAGCTTTCACAGGGAGACTATGTCATTGGTGAGTGTGTTTGTCACTGGTGAGGCTCTAATATCATCATGAGTTTATTTTGTTAAACTGATGCTGCAATGTCACAGTGAGGCTATGATGTCAGAGGTGAAGCCTTATGTCACAGTGATGCTTTGATGGCACGGTATGGCTGTGATGTCACAAATAGGCTGTGATGTCACTGTCATCACCACTGATATTACACCCTCACCGTGATACTATAACCTCATGGTAACATCACCGCCTCACAGTGACAACACAGCCTTAGTGCAACTGCACAGCCTCATCACTGAAGTATTAACCTCTCTGTGAAATCCAAGCATCACTCCTGATATTTCAGCCTCACTGACATCTCATAGAATCAGCCCTGACCTCAGAGCCTCACTGTGATATCACAGCCTCACAGTGACTTCACAGCCATCCCAGGGACACCACAGGCTCACCTGATACATCTTAGGCTCATTGTAACATCAGTCTTCTAACTTACATCACAACCTCACTATGACATCACAGCATCCATATTGATAGCACCTCATGTTACCATCCAAGTTTCATAGTGACATCGCAGCCTCACTGTGACATCACAACCTCACCAGTAATGGCACAGCCTCACCTGTGACATCAGTTTCACCTCAGACATTAGTCAGAGCACACACATCATGGCCATACCAGTAACAACACAGCCTTTGTCATCACAGCCTCCCAGGATTACTGTCATGAAATAGGTTCACCACTGACATCATAGCCACAACAGTGACATCATAGGCTCACTATGAAATCTTTCTCGCCACTGACATTCCAACTTTATTGAAATATCACACATTCACAAGTGACATGACAGCCTGTTGCAGTCAGCCTACATGGTTGCTGTCATAGTTGACAGGAGAGCATACACCAACACCAGGGCTGAGGGAACTGGCCACCATAATGGCATAATGGCTGAGAGATGGACAATCCTTAATTGCTAGACCAGCATTTCTGGCCAAATATGCAAAAGGATGCCCACTCTCTCAACCAGCTCTCTGTGATTTATCCAGAGCCTAATCCCACCCACCATGGGCTGGGTCTTACTCAGCAGCTAGACAATCTCCTTTAGGTTTGCTCTGGGCTTAACTCAACCATCAACTCTCTACAACTGTGCTCAAACCCTTAACAGTCAAGTTGACACCTGTGCTTAACTATGACACAGCCTCATTGTGATATCAACCTCACCACTAACATCACAGGCTCACCTTTGACGATATAGCTTCACCGTTTCATCACAGCCACACCATGACATCACAGGATCACTTCTGAAAACATAAACTATTTGTGAAATCACACCCTCATCACTGACATCTTACCTAGACTTGATATGATACCACAGGCACACCACTGACATCACTGACTCACAAAAATGTGACAGTCTCCCTGTGACACCACAGTGTTGCTATTGACATCACAACCTCACTGTGAAATGCAGGCATCAACCCTGACATCACAACCTCACTGTGACATCACAACTTCCCCAGTGACATCCCAACCTCATAGTGACATCACAGACTCACTGTGACTTCACAACTTCACTGTGATATCACAGCCACACTGTAGCAGCACATCCTCACTCTGACATCACTGCTTCACTGTAACATCAGAGTCTCATGGTGACATCACAGCCACACTGGGACATCACAGTCTCACTACTGTTATCCTACCTAGTCTTAACATGACACCACAGCCTCACCACAGGTAGCACAGGCTCACAATGACATGAAAGCCTCAGCAGTGATATCATAGCCTTTGACATCATAAACAGTGGCGCCACAGCCTCACATGTTACATCACTGCCTCATTGTGACATCAATCTTCCCACAGATATCACAGCCTCACAGTGACCTCACAGCCTCACTATGACCCCACAGTCTAACCTATTACATCATAAACTCACCTGTTACATCACAGCCTCATGGAGAATTCAGCCTCTTCACTGGCATTACAACTTTCACAGTGACCTCACAGCCTCAGCATGACATCACAACCTGTCTATGAAGTCACAGACTCACAGTGACATCATGGCTTCACAGTGATATCACGGTCTCTCTGTGACATTACAGCCTCACTTCTCACATAACAGCTTCAAGGTGACAAAACAGGGTAACCTCTGAAATCATAGCATCATTGACATCACAGATATGCTGCCTAGCCAAGCTATTTCACTGCAGCCTCATCACTGACATCTCAGGCTCACAGTCACATGACAGACTCAACAGTGCCACCACAGCCTCAATGTGACATTACAACTTGACTGATACCACAGCCTCACTGTGACATCACAAACTCACTGTGACATCAGTTTTGCAATGGACATAATAGGCTCATGGTGATATCACGTACACACCACTGACATAGCCTCACTGTGACATCACAGCCTGCACACTGACACCACAGGATCACCTGTTAGATCATAGCCTCATTGTGACATTGGTCTTGCCACTGACATCACAGTAGCACTGTGACATCACAGCCTCACCACTGATATGAAAGTATCACTGTGACTTCACAGCCTCACTGTGACATCACAGCCTCACTGTGACATCACAGCCTCATGGTGATAGCATCACCACACTGTGAAATCACAGCCTCAACACTGGTATCCTACCTAGACTTACTATGACACCACAGCTTCACAACACATAACACAGGCTCACAGTGAGTTGATACCCTCTGCTGTGATATCATAGCTTTGACGTCAAAAAGAATGACACCAAAACCTCACATGTTACATCACTGCCTCATTCTGACAACAATCCTTTCACATATATCTCAGCCTCACAGTGTCTTCACAGCCTCCCTGTGACCGTAGTCTGACTTGTTACATCATATACTCACCTTTTACATCATAGCCTCATGGTGAAATCAGCTTTGCCACTGATATCATATCTTTCACAGTGACCTCAAAGCCTCACAGTGATATCACAGCTTCACAGTGATGTTACAGCCTCACAGTGACATCAAAGTCTCACCTCTGACATCACAGCCTCACTATGATATAGCAGGCTAACCTCTGAAATCATAGCATAAGTGACACCACAGATGTCCTGCCTAGCCTTGCTATGACACCACAACCTGATCACTGACATTTCAGGTTCATGGTCACATGACAGACTCAACAGTGATACCACAGCCTTATGGCATCACAGCCTCATCGGTAACATCCCAGTCTCGCTATGACATCTCAGCCTCATCACTGACATCAGCGTCAATTCTGCCATCACACCCTAACCACTGATATCATAGTCAAACTGATATCACTACCTCACTGTAACATCACAGCCTCACAGTGACATCACAGCCTCTTCTCTGACAGCACAGCCTCAGCTGTATGATGGTCACTTTTTCAGTAACCATGCAGGCAGACTGCAATACATAGTGATCCTGGCCCATCAGTGATGAGACTGTGATGTCACAACGAGGCTGCATGGGCACAGTGTGGCTGTGATATCACAGTGAGGTTGTGATGTCAGTAGTGACTTACTTTCACAGAGAGACTATGTCATTGGTGAGGCTTTATTATCATTGATGAGGCTTTAATGTCTCCTTCAGGTTTGCTCTGGACTTAACTCAACCATCAACTCTCTATAACTGTGCCCAGAGCTCAAACCCTCAACCATCAAGTTGACACCTCTGCTTAACTATGATACTCCACCCCTTGTCAACTTGACACAAAAATAATAGCACTTTTAATCTGTAACCTTTCCTTGTCCCCATAGATATTAAAAAATAAAAAATCATTCCATGGACAAATTTGAAATGTTCTCATTAAAACTAAAATTCCAACATTTGAAAAGTTCAACGTTGTTTAACTTTAAAAGGGTATTAAATCCGAATGAGTTAAATACATTAAAACAAATAAAACACTAAAACAAAAAGATACAATAAGAAAACATTTAAATTAAGAGCCAAGTCCAGCAATTTACTGCATCTGTACTTCAATGTCCATCTTCTGTTGCTCATCATGCAATCAGCATGGCTCAAAGATTTCAGGAATTCCCAGTCCCCGTTTGCAACTCAAAGTTGTAAAAGTACATTTCCTTTGAACCAGGCTGAATCTCCACTCACAACAGTCCTGAGCATACATCCCACAGTTCTGGCATCTCCAACACTGGGTTTGCCTCTGCAGCTATAAGCTTCACCTTCTCTTGCAGGAGTTCTATGCCTGCCATTTGGTGCCAAGCTTTTGCTGCTTTCCCAACCCCTAAAATCATTCACCAAAACCTGTACCCCCTGGGGATGTTGCCAGATTCCAAAGCAAGGTTGAAATGTATCCTAGTCCACTGGAGCTGCAGCTGTACCAACTTTAATATGCTGATGCTGGAAAACCCTCTTTTAGGCTACCAAAATCCAAAGGGCAAGAAATGGCTTTAACTTAGGCTTTCAATCCCTGAAGGAATTTGAGTTTTCAAACCACAAACTTGCTATACAGTGTTTTTCACATCTTCCACTGTCCCAGTGCAAGTCATTAGGATTTCCCTCACTGATACTCATTTCTCCAAAAGTAGAAGATATTCTGCTGCCTGCCCTTTGCACATCTAAACTTTCAAGACTGCCAACACAGCTCTCCTCTGTCAAGCAAACCAGTCCATCATCTTTAAATTCAGTTTTACCAAAGTCCTTGTCCCCTAATCACAAATTGGGCCCAAACAATCTCTCTGAGCAATTGGCCCACTAAACTCTGAAGAATGATTATTTGTAAATCCACAAAGTGAAAATTCTCAAGCATTTCCATCTTTGTCCAGCAGAACCAGTCAAAAGCCATAAAATCCACATAGTCAGATTTATTCACAACACCCCACTTCCTGGGTACCAAATTCTGTTGCAGTCTGCCTGAATGGTTACTGAAAAAATGACCATCACACAGCTTAAGGGAACAAGGGGTTTATTTCCTTATGATTACTAGTTACAGTACTCAGTCCAGCTTGACAGGAGAGCATGCACCAATACCAGGGCTGAGGGAACTGGCCATACCATCACTGCATAATGGCTGAGAGATGGACAATCCTTACTTGCCAGACCAGCATGTCTGGCCAAGTGAACAGACAGATGCCAACTCTCTCAACCAGCTCTCTGTGATTTATCCACGGTCTAATCCCACTCACCATGGGCTGGGTCTTCCCCATCAGCTAGACAATTTCCTTCAGGTTTGCTTTGGGATTAACTCAACTATCAACTCTCTACAACGGTGGCCAGAGCTCAAACCCTCAACAGCTAAGTGACACCTGTGCTTAACTGTGACACTGTGATATCTCTGCCTCACTAGTGCCACCACAGACTCATGGTGACATCATAACCTCACTGTGGCATCACAGCCTCACCAGTTATATCACATCATCAATGGAACATCTTGGCCTCATAACTCACATCAGAATCATTTCAGAAATCACAGCCTAATAACTGACTTCACAGCTGCACTGTAACATCACAGCCTCACTGTAACATCGCAGCCTCACCACTGGAATCCTACATGGCCTTTCTAGGACACCACAGCATCAGCACAAACAGCATAGGCTTCCAAAGTGATATCACCTCATGGTGACATGACAGCCCACAGTGACATACAACCCTCACAGTGACATCACAGCCTCAGTATGACAGCACAGCCTCATCAGTGACAACACAGCCTCACCTGTGATATCAGAGCCTCACTATGAAATCACAGGCTCACTGTCACACCAGTGACAACATAGCCTTTGACATCACAGCCTCACCTGTATCACTGTCACATAAGATCACCATTGACATCACAGCCCTACCAGTGACATCACAGACTCAATGTGACATCTTTCTCAACACTGACATTCCAGCCTTATTTTTTTCATTTTTATTATTTATTCAATCATGCGTGTATGTGTGTGTATGTGTGTGTGTGTGTGTAGAACCATGGACAAATTCGGGAACCACCATGAACCGCCTCCACCTCCTCCTTGTTCACTCTTCCCAGGGATTCACAGGCTCTGCCCCACCAGGGCCAGAAGCTCAGGCTGCCTCTGCTTCTGCCCGGTGTCTATACTTGGGGTATAGGATCTGAACTCAGGACCTTCTGCCTGCAAGGCAATGATGTAACCCCTGAGCCACCTCTACAGCCCCGACATTCCAGGCTTATTGTGATGTCATACCTTCACCAGTGACATCACAACCTCTTTGTGACATTAGCAGCATCAATAACACCACAGCCTCACTGTGCCAACAAAACCTCTCCAATGACATCACAATATCACTGTGTCATCATAGCCTCACTGTGTCCTCATAGCATCACTCTTGCATTACTACCTGGCAGTGACACCATAGCCTCATTGTCACATCACAATTTTTGTGACATCAGCATTGCCTCTTACATAACAGCCTCGTGGTGATATCACATACACACCTCTAACACAGCACATCAAAACCTCACTGTGACATCACAATCTCACTGTGACATCACAGCCTTATCACTGTTATGACAGGCTCACCGTGATATCATAACCTCCTCAAGGACACCACAGCCTCATGGTGATATCATAATCTCAGTGTAGCATCACAGCCTCACCAATTATATCATAGCATCAATGCAACATCTCAGCCTCATCTTTTATATCAGTCTTATTTCTTAAATCACAGCCTAACCAATGATGTCACAGCTACACTGTGACAACGCAGGCTCACGGTGACATCACAGGCACACTGTGACATCACACCCTCAAAATTGTATACTATCTAGCCTTACTAAGATTCTAAAGCCTCACTACAGTTAGCACAGACCTACAGTGATGTGACAGCCTCAGCAGTGACATAATATTCTTTGACATCATAAACAATTACACCACAGCCTCACATGTTACATACTGCCTCATTGTGACATCAATCTTCCCACAGATATGACAGCCTCACAGTGACCTTACAGCATCATGGACATCTCACAGTCTAACCTGTTACATCATAGATTCACCACTTACATCACAGCCACATGGAGAAATCAGCCTTGCCACTGCTATCACATCTTCCACAGTGACCTCACAGCCTCACTGTGAGATCAAAACCTCTCTGTGATATCACATCTTCACAGTGACATGACAGCTTCACAGTGATATCATAGCCAAACTGTGGCTCATTTCTGACATCACAGACTCACTGTGACATCACAGCCTAACCGGTGACATCATACTCTCACTGAAATAACTGGCTAATCTCTGAAATCATAGCATCAGTGATACCACGGACATCCTGCCTAGCCTTGGTATAACACCACAGCCTCATCACTGACATCTCAGGCTCATGGTCACATGACAGCCTCGACACTGGCACTACAACCATGCTGTGGCATCAGTGTCTCACCAGTAACATCCCAGCCTCACTGTGACATCTCAGCCTCATCACTGACATCACAGCCTAACCACTGAAATCTCAGCCGAACTGTGATGTCATAGTATATCACCACTGATATCATAGCCTCATGTTAACATCACAGCCTCACAGTAACATCACAGCCTCTCCTCTGACATCACAGGCTCAGTGTGACTGCACAGACTCACCTCTGACATCCTAACCTCACTGTGAAATCCAAGCATCACTCCTGACATTACAGTCTCACTGTGACATAACAAGCTAATCTGCTGCAGTCCAAGCTGCAACCTCGAATCCAAGACTCCCCTCCACAAGATGGGCAAGGCTTCAGCAATTTGAGAACAGATAGACAGCACTCTGGGCTGAGTGAATCTGAACTCTTTACTGAAGTTTTTAGCAGAGCTTTTATACTTTAGAAAATCCAGAGTAAAGGCCAATGGATGTATCACCATGCCCATAGGGAAAACATCAAAGAAAATTAGGACCAAATTCTTTATGGGATTATGTAAAATGTATTCATTCTGGGTAACAAAGGAAAAGCAGAGTGACATATATTTTCTGTGTTGGAACAGACATGATGCCTCCAGGCAGAGTTAAGGCAGGCATGACACTCAGTTGCTAAAAGCAAGGGGACAATGAATGTTTAAAGTAGATTTTCCTTGGTTTATGTATAAATATCAAATGTGTGGGGGAGGGACTGTAAACTAGCTAGTTCTGAGAAAAACAACAACAACAAAAAGATCTAAGAATATACAAGAGTTAGACTCAAATCCCAGAGGCAGGAATGCTCCTGCTGGAAGCAAAATTTAATCTACATAGGGAGAGCTCTTAGGACCTAACAATTGCCCATTTAGATCTTAACGTGTCACTCCCCAGCCAGCACGCTTTAGGGCAGAAACAGACCATAACATTCAGGCAGGTAGTAACACTAAGGCCTGATTACTCCCTTATTTTCCTTATTTCTCTTATGTATATCAAATCATGTCATGTCCTTTATCCATAAATTGTTTCCTTGAAACAATATTCTGTCATGCTGAACCTTGTCAAAACAGCATGGTTGGATAAGGATGCGACATTTCCTTCTCTTTTATTTTTTTAAATGATGAGATAAATCTGAACATGACTAGAAAGAGAATTATACTAATGACTATGATAAGGACTGTCATGCCAATATGAATTAACATGATGAATCAGGTTGTAGGAAAACATTCAAACTCATATGATTATTTACATAAGTGTGTAGAACCTTAAGTTGGTAAAATGGCTCTGAATGTCTCTTAAAGAGTATAATTGTAGTAGTAGCAGTCAGCAATTTGTATAAACTGAAATATAGAGTAGTAGTCTTAATATGTCTAACTAGTCTAACAGACTAGTTTTGATAAGTAGGAATAACTTATCTAGGCGCTGTGTCAAGACTTCCAGATCTATTCTGGAGTTTAAATGAATCTGAATTTTGTCCCAAATTTAAAATTTATCTTAATGTCTAAGTTAAGAGAAACATAATTACCCATTCAGGAGTAGATACAATTGGTGGTATAAATGTCAGGAAAAGTCAACAGAAAATTGTACATTTTTAGGAAACAAAAGTAAAGTGCATGGCGAATACACAATAATGAATTTTAAATGGAAAATAACGTCCTTTTGCATATGGTGAGCAGCAGTTAACTTTTAAAGTCCAATTTGTGAAAGACTCTCAGAGTCAGTTCAAACAGGGGTCAGGAATCCATCCTAGAAGGAAACATTTTTCGCTCCTTCAGGTCAGGATCTGGCTCTTTGACTTCTTCTGTATCAATGTCAACTCCTTTTTTCCTGTAGGCTGAGAGCTGTCATCTTGTCAGGGAGACTGTTTATGATTTTTCACTGGGCAGAATAAACATTTGGGAATCCACAGGGGTGAGCCTGCTGATGGAGAACACAAAGACATCTGGGACTCCAGGGATCCCTGGGTCTGGTTAGGACAGGGGTGTGTCAAAGGCATTCTTTCTTTTAATCATCATCTCTAATTTTGAATCTTTTCATAAGCTAACATCCCACAAACCTTTATAACATACTTTAACATTCTTTTAAGTAACCAATTCATAAACTCTCTGTACACATTTTAAACTTGTAAGCAATAGGTCCCATCCCATTAACCTTTTATCAAGCCTTTTGTACATCTAAGTACTATGCATATATATATATATATATATATATATATATATATATATATATATATTTACTTGATAGTTTCCTGCTATTTTTATATTAATTATCCCTGAAGAAATGTCTTTTAATGGAGGTCATAACAGATAGCAAGCTTCATCTTTAAAAGAAATTAAGAGTTGAGTCTGATTTGGCAATTGTGCAGATGATATACATTTACATATAACATATACTTTGAAATCTAAGGCATTATACCTCTCAATTTATTTATTTACTTTAGCATTAGGTAACCATAAATTTTGTATGTTTAAAGTATATGAAACTTATGAACATAAAAGAAAACATTTGATTTAACTTAACAGCCTTAAATCTTATTTTGAAATGAAAATTTTTAATAACTTGTAGTACTTTAATATCTTTTGGAGCCAAATTAATTATAACACAATTAAGTAAAAGTTCTTTAAATTTTGTAGAGACAGAGACATTGAATATGGAATAAACAAGCAGCACATGGTCATGTTTCTGTTTAGATAAGCAATTTTTTCTGGCAATAGACACATTTAGATATGTAGGAGAAATGGACCAGGCAGGCCTGTATTAAGGTCTCTGATCAACCATTACTTACAATACCTCCACCTGGGGAGCATGCCACTCAGGGATGATCTGTATGGGCTGCATACGCAAATGCAACTTCCCCAAGCTACACCTGCTGCCATGCCTGGTGCTGACATCAAACTGCCTGGCTGAGAGGACCAATCCAGTCAGAATGACTCAGCAAACCTCATGCTGGGAATTATGGGATGTTGGGTGGGGTGTATAAGCTGCCCCATACTTACAATAAACGAGCCAGCCTGCAAGCCTGAGAGCCTGCTGTTGCCACTCACCTGACTCCATGAGTCTGTGTCGTTGATTTCGCGCCAGTTTATCCCTGCCCCCAAGGGTCTCTGTGGGCCCCCCCGAGACTATTATATCCTACCATAAAGAGAAAGAAGAATCTTCTTTGAATTTTTTAGAAGACATTTGTATTACCTGGTTGGTAGATTTGATGGGATAAAATTTTATAAAAGAAGTCAAGAGGAATGAGGAAGTATAATTGATCAATATTATAGTGGCTTTGTTATTTTGAGAATATAGGGAAAAAACTTTAAGAACACAATGGCATTTTCATTTATAGTCCTGATAAATATCAAAACCAAGCTACATAACTGTTTATGAAAGAAAATTTACAATCTATCAAATGCTTCAAAATATAAATAGTTAAGGCCTTAGATGTTAGTAACATTATTTTAATACATTTTTATTATTTCAGCTCATACAAACTTATTAGGTACACCAGTTCCCTCCCTTCTTCCTCCTCCCCCCGTACCCCCTGCTCCCCCTTCCCTCCTCACCCCTCCCTTCTCCTCCCCTGTGACTCCCTCCCCAATTCCCAGAGTCCTTTCTTGTGCATGCCTGACTCTCCTCTGGGCCCTCCTCTCCGATGACGTACAAGGACCCAGTGGCATTTCCCTGAACCCTTTACTGTGTTCCCCTTAAACGTAGGAACACTACTGTGGCTGTCAATCCCTTGCCCCAAGGATCTTGGTGCCTTTAGCAGATGCTAGACTTTGTGAGGTCAATAGTGTGTTGGACATTGTGCTGGGCATGCAATGTCCAATTATGATTGTTTCGGCCCTAACTTGTGTGGAGTATCTTGCAAATCATTGCTCCTCCCATCCTTTTGCTCTTACACACTTACCACCCCCTCTTCCGCAAATGTCCCTGAGCTTCAGGATAGGGAGAGATTAGTCTGGCCTAGTTCTAGGTGGTTGATACAGAGTCTCTGAAGTCTGGATAGTGGTTTGTTGATTTTCTTTTGCAGTTTTGTTGCTCCTGCAATGCCCTTCACTCCATCGTGATGGGCGCTGTATGTCACCCCCTGGCCAGAGACAAAAAGCTTAAACTGGAGTCTTATTATAAGAGCACATTCAAGGGTAGATGTAATACTTATACCCAAAAGTGGAATCGCAGGGTCATATGGCATTTGGCAATGGGAGGGGTCAATCACCCATTTGCAAAACGGTTACTTTTTAATCTGCCGGACTACATGCCCTCCCCTTCTGGTGAGTTCATACCCCCTTAGTTGTAAATGATCAGGAACGAATGTCTGTGAACTTAACCAGGTGTCACATTACTTTCTTGCAGTCCTTGATGGAGACCTATTTTCTCTACTGTAACATGGTCACTTCTCTCCTTGTTTCTGATGTGGCCTTCCAACCCCATCCCTCCTGTTCATAATCCTTGCAATTACTGTAGGTAATATAAAGGCAACCCATAGAATGGGAGAAAACCTTCACTAACCACATATCTGATAGAGCTCTACTGTCCAGAGTGCACAAAGAACTTGGAAAACTAAACACCAGGGAAACCAATGGCCCAATTAAAAAATAGGCCCTGGAACTTAAAAGAAATTTTACCAGGGGTGAAATTAAAATGTCTAACAAATATCTTAAAAAATGCTCCACTTCTTTAGCCATCAGGGAAATGCAAATCAAAACTTCCCTGAGATATCATCTCACCCCAGTCAGGATGACCAAAATCCACAATACAAACAACAACAAATGCTGGAGAGGATGTGGAGAGAGGGGAACTCTCCTACATTGCTGGTGGGAATGCAGGCTCATACGGCCACTCTGGCGAGCCATCTGGAGATTCTTAAAGAAATTAAAGATTGAAATGCCATATGACCCTGCGATTCCACTTTTGGGTATAACCCCCCGTACAGCAGAGGTTCACCTCAATAGCACAAGCACAACCATGTTTATAACAGCACTGTTTACAATAGCAAAGTCATGGAATCAACCCAAATGTCCAACAGTTGACAAGTGGATAAGGAAACTGTGGTACATCTATACAATTGAGTACTACTCAGCCATCAAAAATGATGAATTACTGGAATTTGCTGGAAAATGGATGTCATTAGAAACAATTATATTAAGTGAAGTGTCTCAGACCCAGAAAATTAAGCGCCATATGTACTCCCGAGTAGGTGGCTCCTAGTACCAAACCCACCCAGCCCACCTTGAGACACTCATAGGTAAACATTGTTTTTATTTTAAGTGTCCATACATATAGTTAAAAATGGAAGGCCAAAATTTTAATATTAGTGCACAACATGAATCAACAAGGTTGAAGTGGCCATAGATTTTTTACACTGAAACACAAGACACCCAACATGTAAACACAGAACACAGAAGCATACAAACACATCAATAACGTACAATTCACTGACAAGAGCCTTAAAATTACCTTTAAAACATTTATGAAAGCCTTACCATTGAAAATAAAATCTCATATTAGTTAAGTCCAGCAGTTTAGTTTAATTATGAAAATCATTAAAAGCAGATTAAACTTTAAAATTTAGTATAAAAATAATTATTATTTAAGAAACTATATTTAATAGATGAATACATTTGTCTATTTTTTCTTTTTCTGAAAATTTGTTACCATTTTCCAAAGTGTCCTTTCCTTTTTAAAGGCCAAATATTTATATTATTGTTTCCCAATATGAGATCCTCTTGTCACAGCCTGTAAAAGCAGTAGGATTTCAAATCTTTTTATGGATCTCAAAAACATTTGAATTACTTTTAGGGTATTAGGTTTTTCTATTAATTTTTTGTTTTTTTCTTGTAATTAAACTAATGGGAAGAACATTTTTGTCCTCTTATTTTTATATTTATTTAATTTTATAAATCCATATGAAACCAAGTTCTGTGATTTACACTTCCTTTAATACAAGAAAGGTATGAATTTAGAACTTAATCTACAAAGCCAGCCACTTGTTTTTCAATGTTTCTAATCTTTTTGGTTTTAACATTATGTTTTCTGTGTGATGGTTCTGTATGCCCTAATTTTAACTGTTCTTGTACCAATTGTTCAATAGCCTGTATTTCCTCCATTGATAGAGGCCACTGTTCAACTCATACAGGCTCTTTTGATTTCCATTGTATCTTAAGAGCATAATAATTAACAGTGGCCCCAATTAAAAATTTTTGTTCTGATTCTACAGGATCAGAAACTACTGAAGCCATTTCTATTTTGGATAAAACATCTCTTTCCCATAATGGAAAAGGAAGAGAAGGAATGAAATAAGGCTGAAAACTTTTTGATTTAATATCACCTGCCTATGTTAATATTTGTACTTACTGCATATAGGCTGATGAGGCACCCATACATACTTTGATGTAATCTCTCATAGATTCTCGTTTTCTGACTGATCTTAAGCCTGGTACACTGTATTTGTATTCTCCAATACCAATTGCCTTATAACTCTTTCTGTAGCTTCTAGATTTAGCTCCCATGTGGGATCTTCATTTTCCATTCTTCTAGCCTGTTGTGCTGCTCCAAGAAAGCCTATCTCTGTGGGAGGCTTCCTAGACCTCTCAAGGGGAAATGGCATGGAAGCCTTTAAAAATATCCCATCATCCTCACTGTGGTGAGATGCTGCTTCTTCCTCTAAATCAGTCTCCTCAGAGGGAGACAGGACATCATCGTCTGCTCCTCTAAAACTGTCTCCTCACTGTGACATAAAGCTTCATATCTAATAGCATAAACTCACTGTAACATGACAGCCTCAGTTTGACACAATAAACTCACTGTAACATGAGAGCCTCACCAGTGACAATACGGCCTCACCAATGACATAGTCTGTCTGTGAAAATACATTCACTACTGACATCACAACCTCATTGTGACATCACAGTTTCACTGTAACTTCACATTCTAACCTGTTACATCATAGCCACCTGGTAAAATTAGTTTAGGGACTCACATCACATATTCCAGAGTGACCTCATTGTGACATCAGTCTTGCCACTGACATCACAGCCTCACTGTGACATCACCACTTCCAGAGTCATATTACTTCACAGTGACCTCACAGCTCACAGTTACATACAATTTTCACATTGACATCACAGCGTCAGTGTGACATCATTGCCTCAATAACGCAGCCTCACCTGTGACATCAGCATTGCCACTGACATTAGTCGGAACATTGCCATCACTGCCATCCATTGACAACACAGCCTCTGACATCACAGCCTCACCAGGGTCACCGTCATGTAATAGGTTCACCACTGATATCTCAAATGATATCATAGACTCACTATGACATCTTTCTCAGCACTGCTATTCCAGCCTTATTGCGACATTTCACCTTCACCACTCACATCACAACCTCATTGTGACATCAGCCTCACCACTAACATCACAGCCTCACTGTGCCATCCAAACCTCTCCAGTGACATCACAACATCACTATGTTGTCAGAGCCTCAATGTGACATCATAGCCACACTCACTGTGTCACCACAGCCTCACTATGACATTACAACCTGACTGTGACATCACAGCTATTGTGTCACTGGTGACAACACAGACTCACTGTGTCATCATGTCCGCATCTTATAGGTTATAGCCTATAAGATGTGACATCACAGGCTCACCTCTGAAATCACTGCCCATGTGTGACATCACAGCATTGACTCTTATTTCATAGCCTCAGTGTTTCATCACAACCTCACTATGACATCAGAGACTCACTTCCAAAATCATAGCCTCAATGCAACATCACACCTTCATCACTGACATCCTACCTAGCCTCACTGCTGACCGCACAGGCTCAATGAAATCTGATAGCCTCCCTGTGATACCACAGTGTTGCTGTTTACATCACAACCCCACTGTGATATCACAACTTAAGCAGTGACACACAACCTCACAGTGACATCACAGCCTCATTGTGACATCTCAGCCATACCATGCTATCAAAGCATCACTGTGACATAAAGTTTCATTTATGAAATCATAGCTTCACTGTGACATCTCATCCGGTTTGACACAATAAACTCACTGTGATATTAGAGCCTCACCAGTGACAATACAGCCTCATGAATGACATAGTCTCTCTGTGAAATCACATTCACTATTGATATCACAACCTTATTGTGACATCACAACCTCACTGTGACACCATAGCCATACTGTAATCTCACCGTCTAACCTGTTACATCATAGCCATATGGTGAAATCAGCCTAGCATTGACAACACATCTTCCAGAGTGATCTCACACCCTGACTGTGATATTACAGTCTCACAATGACTCTCAACCTGTCCACTGACACCACGGACTCACTTGATACATCCCATTAAGACATCAGTCTTTCCGCTGACATCACAGCCTCATTGTGGCATCAGAGCTTCCAGAGTGATATCACCTCACAGTGACACGACAGCCCACAGTGGCATACAACCCTCAGAGTGACATCACAGCCTCACAGTGAAATCATAGCCTCACCAGTGATAAAACAGCCTCACATGTGACATCAGCATCACCACTGACTATATTCAAAACACTGTGACACCAATGACAAAACAGCTTTGACATCACAGCCTCATCAGGGTCACTGTCATGTAGTAGGTTCATCACTAACATCATAGCCTCACCAGTGATATCATAGACTCACTATGATATCATCCTCACCACTTATATTCCAGCCTTTTTGCAATATCACACCAACACCAGTGACACGACAGCCTCACTGAGACATCAACCTCACCACTAACATCAGAGATTCACTATGCCATCAAAACCTCTACAGTGAAATCACAACATCACTGTGTTATCAGAGCCTCACTGTGAAATCAAAGATAAACTGTGTCCTCACAGCCTTACTGTGACATTACAACATGACTGTGACATCACAGACTCACCACTGATATGACAGTCACTGTGATATCACAGCCTCACCAAGAACACCTAAGACTCATGGTGACATCATAACCTCACTGTGGCACCACACTCATACCAGTTATATCACATCGTCATTGCAACATCAGAGCTTCATCTCTCATATCAGTCTCACTTCTGAAATCACAGCCTAACCACTGACCTCACAGCTACACTGTGACATCAAAGCTTCAATCTGATACCAGAACCTCACTGGGACATCACAACCTCATGCTGACATCACAGTCTCACCACTGGTAGCCTACCTAGCCTTAACCTGACACGATAGCCTCACCTCATATAGCACAGGCTTATAATGACATGACAGCCTAAGCAGTGATATCATAGACTTTAATATCATAAACAGTGAGAACAAAACCTCACATGTTATATCACTGCCTCACTGTGACATCAATCTTCCCACAGATATCACAGCTTCACATTGATCTCAGCCTCATAGTGACATCAAAATTTTACAGTGATATCACAGTCTCACTGTGGCATTACAGTCTCAGTTCTGACGTCACAGCCTCACTGTGACATCACAGACTCACCGCAGACAAAACAGACTCACTGTGACATAATAGGCTAACTTATGAAATCATAGCATCAGTAAATCACAGACATCTTGGCTAGCCTCTCTATGACACCACAGCCTCATCACTGACATCTCAGGCTCACAGTCACATGACAACCACAACAGTGACATATATTCACTGTGGCATCAAAACCTCACCAGTAACTTTCCAGCCTCACTGTGACATCTCAGCCCATCACTGAACTCAGCCCCACTTCTGACATCACAGCCTAACCATGAAAATCTCAGCTGAACTGTGATGTCAAAGTCTATCACCACTGATATCACAACCTAAAATAAATATCAAAGCCTAACAGTGACATCATAGCCTATCCCATTACATCACCATCTCCCTGTGACCTCATGAACTCCCAGTGACACCAGAGCCACACAATGACATCAAAGATTCATGGTCGCATCACAGCCTCACAGTGACCTCACAGCTTGCTCACTAACAGCATAGACTCACCTGTTATCATATCTACATTTTGGTATCAATCTTACCAATGACATCACACCATCACAAGTGATATCATAGCTGCAATGTCACATTAGCCTCACCAATGATATCACAGCCTAAGTGTGCCATCAAAGCCTCTCCAGTGACATCACAACATCACTGTGTCATCAGACCATCATTGTGACATCACAAACTCACAGTGACATCACAGCCATACCATGCAATAAAAGCATCAATGTCATGTAAACATTCACATCTGACATCATAGCCTCACATTGATATCATAGCCTCAGTTTGACACAATAAACTCACTGTGACATTAGAGCCTCACCAGTCACAATACAGCCTCATGAATAAAGGTCTCCCTGTGAAAGCATAGTCACAAATGACTTCACAACCTCACTGTGACATCTCAACTTCATGGTGACATCACAGCCATACCGTGCCATCAAAGCATCACTGTGACATAAAGCTTCACCTCTGACATCATAGCTTCACTGTGACATCATAGCCTCACCAGTTATATAACATCATCAATGTGACATCTCTGCCTCACTCTAACATCAGTCTCACTTCTGAAATAACAGCCTAACCACTAACCTTACAGCTGCACTCTGACATCACTGCCTCACTGTGACATCTCATCCTCACTGTTATCACAGCTTTAGGATGACATCAGTGTTGCCACTGACAACCCAGTCTCACTGTAACTGCACAGCCTCCACTGTGACATCACCAAGTCCCTGTGACATTACAGGATGAAGGTGACACCACAACCACATGGTTGAATCACAGAATCACTGTGACATCACAACCACACTGTGATATCTCAGCCTCACCACTGGTGTCCTACCTAGCCTTACTATGACACAACAGCCTCAGCAGTGACTTCATAGCCTTTGACATCTTAAACAGTGACACCACAGCCTCACTTGTTATATCATTGCCTCAATGCAAAATTAAGCTTTCCACAAATATCACAGCCTCATTATGAACTCAGTCTAACTTCGTAGACTCACCTGTTACATCATAGCCTCACAGTGAAATCACCCTTACCACTGATATCACAACTTTAACAGTAACCTCACAGCCTCACTGTGACATCATAATCTCTCTGTGATGTCCAACCATCAATCCTGACATCACAGCATCAATGACATCTCATATAATCAGCCCCGACATCAGAGCCTCACTGTGATATCACAGAATCACAGTGACCTCACAACCTGCTCACTGTCACCACAGGTTCACCTGTTGCATCAGAGTCTCACTGTGACATGAGTTTTGTCAATGACATCACAGCTTCCAGAGTGATATCACCTCACTGTGACATGACAGCCCAAAGTGACATACAACCTTTACAGTACCATCACACTCAGTGTGACATCATGGCCTCATCAGTGACATCAGCATCACCACTGACATTTGTCAGAAAAACTGACATCACTGCCACACCAGTGACAACACAGCCTATGACATCATAGCCTTAACAGGGTCATTGACACATAATAGGTTCACCACTGACATCATAGTCTCACCAGTGACATCATAGAATCACTATGACATCTTTCTCACCACTGATATCATAATCTTATTGTGACATCATAACTTCACCAGTGACATCACAGGAAAATTGTGTCAAAAGCACCACCACTAACATCATAGCCTCACTGTGCCATCAAAACCTCTCCAGTGACAGCACAAGATCACGGTGACATCATAACCACACTGTGTCCTTACAGCCTCACTGTGACATTACAAACAGACAGTGCCATCAGAGACTCATGGTGACATCACATAAACAGCTCTGACATAGCCTCATTATGACATGACAGCCTCACTACTGATAGAACAGGCTCACTGTAATATTACAACCTCACCAGTGACACCACAGCCTCATGATGACATCATAACTTCACTATGGCATCACAGCCTCATAAGTTATATCATATCATCAATGCAACAGCTCAGCCTCACTCTCCCATAAGTCTCACTTTTGTGAAAACAGCATAACCACTGATCTCACAGCTGCACTGTGACATCACAGCCTCTCTTTGATATCACTGCTTCATACTGACATCACAGCTACACTGTGATATCACAGCCTCACCACTGTTTTCCTACCTAGTCTTACTAGACACCACAGCCTCACCACAGTTAGCACAGCCTCACATTGAAGTGACAGCCTCTGTGGTGACATCATAGCCTTTGATAATATAAAAAGTGACACCATAGCCTCACATGTTACATCACTGCCTGATTGTGACATCAAACTTCCTTCAGATATCACAGCCTCATAATGTCCTCACAACCTCACTGTCACCTCACAGTCTAACCTGTTACATCATAGCCACATGGTGAAATCAGCCTAGCGACTGACATCACATCTTCCCGAGTGACCTCATAGCCTCACTGTGACAGCACAGCCTCACAGTGAACATACAGTCTCACTGTGACCTCACAGTGTAACATGTTACATCATAGACTCACCTGTTACAACATAGCCTCATGGATAAATCTCCCATGCCACTGATATCACATCTGCCATAGCGACCTCACAGCCACACTGTCACATCACATCTTCTCTGTGTTATCACAGCCTCCTAGTGACATCACATCTTCACAATGATGTCACAGCCTCTCTGTGGTATTATAGCTTCATTTCTGACATGACAGCCTCACTGTGACATTACAGCCTCACCTCTGACATCACAAACACTGTAACATAACAGGCTAACCTCTGAAATCATAGCATCAGTGACACCATGTACATCCAGCCTAGCCTCACTAAGACACCACAGCCTCTTCACTGACATCTTAGGTTCACTGTCACATGACAGCCCCAACTGTGATACCACAGCCTTGCTGTGGCTTCACAGCCTGACCAGGAACATCCTAGACTCACTGTGACATCTCAGCCTCATCACTGATATCAGCCTCACTTCTGACATTACAACATTACAGCCTAATCACTGAAATCTCAGCCTAACTGTGATGTCATAGTCTATAAACACTGATATCACAGCCTTACTGTGATATCACAACCTCAAGGTAACATCACAACCTCAGTAACATCACAGACTCATGGTGACAACAAAACCTCACAGTGGCATCCCAACCTCACAGTAACCTCACAGCCTACCTAGTGACACCATAGGCTCACCTGTTACATCATAGTGACATTGTGGCATCAGTCTTACCACTGACATCACACCCTCAAGAGTGACATCACAGCCTCATTGTGACATCAGCCTCACCACTGACATCACAGCCTAAGTGTGCCATCAAAACCTCTCCAGTAATGTTGTAACATCACTGTGTCATCAGAGCCTCATTTTGACATCATAACTAAACTGTGTCCTTACATCCTCACTGTGACATCACAACTTCCCCAGTGACATCACACCTCAAATGGACATCACAGCCATACCGTGCAATCAAAGCATCATCGTCACTTAAATATTCACCTCTGACATCATAGCTTCACTATGACATCACAATTTCAGTTTGACACAATAAGCTCACTGTGACATTACAGCCACACCAATCACAATACAGACTCACAAATGACATTGTCTTCCTGTGAGAGCTCAGTCACTACTGACATCTCAACCTTACTGTGACATCACAACTCCACTGTAACATCTCAAGCACACAGTGCTAGCACAGACTCACTGTGACATCCCAGCCTTACCATGGATAGGACAGGGTCAACATGATATTATATCCTCACTAGTGACACCACCAGTTATATCACATCATCAATGTGACATCTCTACCTCATCTCTCACATCAGACTCACTTCTGAAATCAGTCTAAATACAACCTCACAACCTCACTGTGATATCACAGCATCACTACTGACATCATAGACTCACTGAGACATCAGCCTTGGAACTGACATCACATTCTCAATGTGACCTCACAGCCACCACCATGACATTACCAAGTTCCAGTGACATCACAGGCTTAAGGTGACACCACAGCCACATGGTTGAATTACAGCAACACTGTGATGTCACAGCCTCAACTCTGAGGTTACAGCCTCACTGTAACATCACAGGCTCACTATGACATCACAGAGTCATTGTGACATCACAGTCTCATGGTGACATCCCAGCCACACTGTGACATCATGGCCTCACCACTGGTATCCTACATGGCCTTATTATGACACCACAACCTCACCAGAAATAACATAGGCTTACAGTGGTATGACAGCCTCAGAAGTGACATCATAGCCTTTGACATCATAAACAGTGAGACCACAGCCTCACATATTACACCACTGCCTCAATGGATCTTACAGCCTCACTGTCACATCACAACATCTCTGTGATGTCACAGCCTCACAGTGAAATCAGAGTTTCACAATTATATCACAGCCTCACTGTGTCACTACATCCTCATTTCTGACATCACAGCCTCACTGTGAAATAACAGGTTAACCTCTGAAATGATAGCATCAGTGATACCACGGAAATCCTGGCTAGCCTCTCCATGATGCCACAGCGTCATCACTGACATCTCAGTCTCATAGTCATGTAACAGCCTCAACTGTAACACCATAGCCTCACTGAGGCATCACAACCTCAACTCTGACATCACAGTCTTACTGTGACATAACAGGGTAACCTCTGAAATCATACCATCAGTGACACCATGGATATCCTGCCTAGCCTTGCTATGACACCAGAGCCTCATCACTGACATGTCAGGCTCATGGTCACATGACAGCTTCAAGAGTGACACCACAGCCATGTTGTATCATCCCAGCCTCACCAGTAACATCACTGCCTTCCTGTGACATCTCAGCCTCATCACAGACATCAGCTTCTAACATCACATCCTAAATACTGATATCACAGTCATACTTTGATATCACAACCTCACTGTAACATCACTACCTCACAGTGACATCACAGCTTCTCCTCTGACATCACAGCCTCAGTGTGACTACACAGCCTCACTACTGACTTCCTATCCTCACTATGAAATTCAATCATCAGCCCTGACATCACAGCCTCACTGACATCTCATAGAATCAGCCCCAACATCAGAGTTTCACTTCATAATCACAGCCTCACAGTAACTCCTCAACTTGCCCACCGACACCAAAAGCTCACGTGATTTATCACACCTTCATCGTGACTTCGGTCTTGCCACTGACATCACAGCCTCTCTGTGACATACAGCTTCCAGAGTGATATCATCTCACAGTGACATGACAGCCCACAGTGACATACAACCTGCATGTTGACATAACAGCCTCAGTGTGACAGCACGGCCTCACCAGTTACAGCACAGCCTCATCTGTGACATCAGCATCACCACTGATATTAGTCAGAACATTGACATCACCATCAGCGACAACAAAGCCTTTGACATCACAGCCACACCAGTGTCACTGTCATGTAATAGGTTCACCACTGACATCATAGCCTCACCAGAGAGATCATAGACTCACTACAACATCTTTCTCACCACTGACATTCCAGACTTATTGTGACATCAGCCTCACCACTAATATCACAGACTCACTGTGCCATCCAAACCTCTCCATTGACATCACTACATCACTGTGATGTCATAGCCACACTGTGTCCTCACAGCCTCACTGTGACTTCACAAACTTACTGTGACATCAGCCTTGCCACTGACATAATGGCCTCATGGTGACATCAAACACACACACCTCTGACATAGCCTCACTGTGACATCACAGCCTTATTGTGATTTTACAGCATCACCACTGACATCATAGCCTCACAGTGACTTCAGCCTTGCCACTGACATCACAGCCTAACTGTGATCTCACAGCCTTCACCGTGAAATCACTAACTCTCTATGACATCATGGGTTCACGGTGTCACCACAGCCACAATGTGATATCAAAGGCTCAAGGTGGCATCACAGCCTCACCTGTGACACCATACACTTATCACTCACATCAGCTTCATTCTGATATCACAGCATAACCACTGAAATCAAATCTTCACTGTGATTTTATAATCTTGCTCTACTGACATCTCAGCTTCACTGTGATATCACGGCATCACTGGTGACAACACAGCCTCACTGTGACATCACATCCTCCCCTCTGAGATTATTGCCTCACTGTCACATTACCTCACTGTGAAATCACAGCCACACTGTGCCAGCAAAGGCTCACTATGACATCACAGCCCAAACACTGATAGGACAATCTCAAAGTGATACTACAGTATTACCAGTGACAGCACAGCCTCACCTGTGAGATAACTGATGTAACAACACGGACATCACTGTCAACCAGTGACAATATAGCCTTTGGCATCACAGCCTCAACCGTGTTATACACTCACCAATGACATCATAGCCTCACCAGTGACATCATAGACTAACTTTAACATCTTTCTCTCCACGACATTCCAGCCTTATTGTGACATCATACCTTTACCCGTGATATCACAGCCTCATTGTGACATCAGCTTCACTATTAACATAACAGCCTCACTGTGTCTTCCAAACTTCTCCAATGATATCACATCACTGTGTCATCAGAGCCTCACTGTGTCATCATAGCCACAATGTTAGGAAACATTGTGACATTACATCTTGACAGTAACATCACAGCCTCACAAGTAACATCCCAACATCACTGTGACATCTCAGCCCCATTATTCACATCAGCCTCACTTCTGACATCATAGCATAACCACTGAAATCCTAGTCAAACTGTGATGTCATAGTCTTTCACCACTAATATCACAGCCTCACTGTGATATCACAACTGCACGGTAACTTCACACTTCACAGGAACATCAAAGCCTCTCTTTTCACATCGCAGCCACAGTGTTACTGCACAGACTCAGCCCTGATATCCAAACCTCACTGTGAAATCCAAGCATCACCCCTGATGTCACAGCCTCACTGACATTTCACAGAATCAGCCCTGACATCAGAGCCTCACTGTTTAATTACAGCCTCACAGTGACGTCACACCCTGCCCACTGACACCACAGACTCACTTGTTCCATAATAGCCTCATTGTGGCATCAGTGTTTTCACTGACTTCACAGTCTCACTGTGACAACACAGCTTCCAGAGTGATATCACCTCATGGTGACATGACAGCCAACAGTAACATGCAACCTTCACAGTGACATCACAGACTCAATGTGACATCAAAGTATCACCACGGACATCAAAGCCTCACTGTTACATCAGCCTTGCCATTGACACTACAGTCTCACTGTGACCTCACAGCCTCCACCGGGACATCACCAACTCCCTGTGACACCACAGGCTCATGGGGACTCCACGGTAACACGGTGATATCAAAGCCTAACTGTGACATTACAGCCTCACCAATAACAGCCCAGCCCCACTGTGACATCATACACTCCTAACTCACATTAGCATCATTCTGATATCACAAACTAATCAATGAAATCATATCCTCACTTTGATGTCACAATCTCGCTCCACTGGCATCACAGACTCAACTGTGATATCACGGCATCACTGGTGAAAACACAGCCTCACTGTGACATCACAGGCTCACCTCTGAAATGATAGCCTCGAGGAGACATCACAACAGCAACACTGACATCCTTCTTAGCCTTAGTAAGAAACTGAAGCCTCACAGTGAGACCTCACAGACTCACTGAAAAAAGACAGGCTCCTGTGTCACCACAATGTTGCTATTGACATCACATCCTCATTGTGACATCACTTCTTCAATGACATCAAAACCTCACAATGACATCACAGTTTCATTGTTATATCACAGTCATAATGTGCCATCAAAGCATCACTGTGACATAAAGCTTCACCTCTGACATCATTGCCTCACTATGACATTGCAGCCTCAGATGGAAACAAATTCACGGTGACATTGTGAAATCCAAGCATCACCCCTGATGTCACAGCCTCACTGACATCCCACAGAATGTCACAATACAAACACTACATAGTCTCCTTTTTAAACCACAGTCACTACTGACATCACAACCTCATTGTGACATCACAGACTCACCAGTTATATCACATAAATACGGCATCTCAGTTTCATGTCTCACATCAGTCTCACTTCTGAAATCACAGCCAAACCACTGACCTCAAAGCTGCACTGTGACATCACAACATCACTGTGACATCACAACTTCGCTGTGACATCACAGCCTCATGCTGACATCACCACACACTGTAACATCACAGCCTCACCACTGGTTCTACCAAGCCTTACCATGACACCAAAGCCTCACTACAGACAGCACAGGCTTACAATGATGTAACTGCCTCAGCAATGACAGCCTTTGTTATCTTAAACAGTGACACCACAGTCTCACATGTTACATCATTGCCTCATTATATTATCAATCTTCCCACAGATATCACAACCTCCCTGTGATCTCACAGCCTGCCTAATGACACCACAGGCTCACCTCTTACGTCATAGCCTCATTGTTACATTAGTCATGCCACTGACATCACCATCTCACTGTGTAATTTTATCTTTTTTTTTTTTTTTGATGCTGGGGACCGAACCCAGGGCCTTGCACTTGCTAGGCAAGCGCTCTACCACTTAGCTAAATCCCCAACCCCACCATCTCACTGTGAAATCACAGCCTCACCACTGATGTTACAGGCTCACCATGATATTACAGCCTCATCAGTGATTCTACAGTCTCATGTCGACATCGTAACATCACTGTGGCATCACAGCCTCACCTGTAATATCAGAACATCAATGCAACATCTCATCCTCATCTCTCACATTAGTCTCACTTCTAAAATCACAAACTCACACTGCTATACTCCCTAGCCTCACTATGACACCACAGCAACACCACTGACTTCACAGGCTCACTGAAACATGACAGCCTCCCTGTGACACCACAGTGTCGCTATTGACATCACAACCTCACTGTGACATCACAACTTCCCCAGTGACATCACAAACCTTACAGTAACATCACAACCATACTGTGCCATCAACACATCACTGTGAGATAAAGGTTCACTTCTGACATCAAAGCCTCACTGTGACCAGCAGAGCCTCAGTTTGACACAATAAACTCACTGTGACATACAGCCTCACTAGTGACAATGCAGCCTCATCAATGACATAGTTTCCCTGTGAAAGCAAAGTGACTACTGACATCATAACCTCACTGTGACATTACAATCTCACTGTGCCATTACTATCTGACAGTGCCATCAGAGCCTTACTGTGCCTTCCAAATCTCTCCAGTGATATCACATCACTGTTTCATCAGAGACTCACTGTGATATCATAGTCACATTTTGTTCTCACATCCTCATTGTGATGTTCCAATGTGACAGTGCATCACAAATTCACTGTAACATTAGCCTTGTCATTGACATAATAGCTCATGGTGACACCACTTACACACCTATGACTTAGCCTCACTGTGACATCACAGCCTCACTGTTGATTGGACAAACTCATCGTGATATTACAGCTTCATCAGTGACATCACAGAGTCATATGTTACATCACTGCCTCACAGTGACATCAATCTTCCCACAGATTTTACAACCTCGCAGTGACCTCACACTCTCTCTGTGACATCACATTCTAACCTGTTATATCATAGACTCACCTGTTACATCATAGCCTCATGGTGAAATGGGCCTTGCCACTAACATCTTCCACAGTGACATCACAGCCTCACTGTGGTATCACAACCTCTCTGTGATGTCACAGCCTCATAGTGACATCACAGCTTCACAGTGACATCACAGCTTCACTGTGACATTATAGCCTCTTTTCCGACATCATAGCCTTACTCTAACATCACAGCTCACTATAACATCATAGTCTCACCTCTGACATCACAGCACACTGTAACAAAACAGTCTGACCTCTGAAATCATAGCATCAGTGACCCCGTGGACATCCTCCCTAGCTCCACTATGTCACTACATCCTAATCACTGACATTTCACAGCCTCAACAGTGACACCAAAGCATTGCAGTGGCATCACGCCTCATCAGTAACATACCAGCCTCATCACTGATATTAGCATTACTTCTGATAATACCGTCTATCCACTGAAATTTCAGGCCAACTGTGATGTCATCCTCTTTCATCACTGATATCAGAGCCTCGCTGTGAAAACATGACCTCACCATAACATCACAGCTTCAAGTGACATCATGGCCTCTCCTCTAATATTGCAGTCTCAGTGTGATTGCACAGCCTCACAACTGAAGTCCTAAACTCTGTGAAATCCAAGCATCACCCTTGATGCCACAACTTCTCAGACATCTCATGGAATCAGCCCTGACATCAGAGCCTAACAGCGACATCAGAGTCTCACAGTGACCTCACACCTATCCTACTAACACCACAGGCTCACCTGTTACATCATAGCCTCATTGTAGCATCAATCTTTCCACTGACATTACAGCCTCACTCTGACATCCCAGCTTCCATGGAAACGTGACAGCCCAAAGTGACATACGACCTTCGCAGGGATATCACAGTCTCACTGTGACATCCTGATCTCACCAGTGACAGCACAGATTCACCTGTGACATCAGCATCACCACTGATTGGACAGGTTCATCGTGATATTACAGCCCAACCAGTGATACCACAGCCTCATATGTTACATCACTTCCTCACTGTGACATCATTCTTCCCACAGGTATCACAGTCTCACTGTGACCTCACAGCCTCATTGTGACCTCACAGTCTAAGCCATTACATCATAGACTTACCTGTTACATTATAGCCTCATGGTAAATCAGCCATTGAGATCATATCTTCCAGAATTACCTCATAGCCTCACGTGACATCACAACCTTTCTGCGATGTCACAGCCCCATAGTGACATCAGAGCTTCACAGTGATATCACAGCCTCACTGTGGCATTATAGTCTCATTTCTGACATCACACCCTCATCTGACATCACAGCCTCACCTCTGAGATCACATCTTCATGGTGACTAACAGGCTGACCTCTGAAATCATAGCATAAGTGATACAATGGGCATCCTGCCTAGCTTCACTATGACACCACAGCCTCATCACTGACATCTCAGGCTCATGGTCACATGACAGACTCAACAGTGATACCACAGCTTCTCCATGCCATCACGGCTTCACCAGTAACATTCCAGCTTCACTGTGTTATTTCAGCCTCATCTCTCATATCAGTCTCACTTCTGAAATCAGAGCCTAACCACTGAAATCACAGCCACACTGTGCCAGCACAGCGTCACTTTAACATCAATGCCTCACCTGTGATATGACAAGCTCACAGTGACATCACAGCCTCTCCTCTGACATCACAGACTCAGTATGACTGCACAGGCTCACCACTGACGTCCTATCTGCACTATGAAATGCAAGCATCAACATTGATGTTACAGCCTCACAGAATCAGCCCTGACATCAGAGCCTCACTGTTACATCACAGCCTCACAGTAACCTCAAAAACTGCCCACTGACACCCCTGGCTCACCTATTACAGCATTGATTCATTGTGACATCAGTCTTGCTACTGATATCACAGCCTCACTGTGACATCACAGCTTCCAAAGTGACATCACCTCATGGCGACATGACAGACTACAGTGACATACAACTTTCACAGTGAAATCACCGCCTCACTGTAACATCACAGCTTCTACAGTGATATCACCACATGGTGACATGTCAGCCCACAGTAACCTAAAACCTTCACAGTGATATCAGAGACTCAGTGTGACATTGCTGCCTCATCAGTGACAGCACATCCTTACCTGTCCCATCAGTGTCACCACTGACATTAGTCAGAACACTGACATCACAACCACACCAGTGACAATACAGCATTTGCCATCATAGCCTCATCAGTGACATCATAGACTCACTAGCCATCTTTCTCACCACTGACATTCCAGCCTTATTGTGACATCACACCTTCACCAGTGACATAACAGCCTTATTGTGACATCGGCATATTTACTTATGTCACAGCCTCACTGTAACCTCCAAACCTCTCCAATGACATCACAACATCACTGTGTCATCACAGCCTCATTGTGACATCATAGACACATTGTATCCTCACAGCCTTAATGTGAAATTACAACCTGACAGTGACATCATACCTTCACTGTCACATCACAAATTCATCGTGACATCAACTTTGCCACTGATATAATTGGCTCATGGTGACATCACACAAACACCTCTAACATGGCCTCACAGTGACATCAAGGCCCCACCATGACATCACAGGCTCACCTCTGAAATCATAGCCTCAATTCGACATCACACCATCATCAGTGTCATCTCACCTAACCTTACTATAGCACCACAGCCTCACCACTGACATCACAGGCTCACTGAAATATGACAGCCTCCCTGTGTGTGATAGTCAAGCCTGAGTGTCAACTTGACCACCCGCTGAGATCACCTCTGGAAAGGATCAACTGAGACCACTTGATAGGATTATACCCACCCTATATCCTATCAGGACATCTGAAACTTGACCACCCGCTGAGATCACCTCTGGAAAGGATCAACTGAGACCACTTGATAGGATTATACCCACCCTATATCCTATCAGGACATCTAAAACTCTCATAGGATCCTTCCAATGCTACATCATATAAAAAGGAGCCACCAAAGAGAACAGATGCCTTATTACAGCTGTGCTAGGAATCACTCTTCCTTCCATTCGCCCAGTTTCTTCAATCTTCTAGGCTTCCAACCCTCCAAATTGTTGTCATCTAGAATAAAGACGTTAGGAATTCTCCAGCATTTAGCCATCACCCACTTGACTTCTGAACTAAGCAGCTACTGGCAGCCATCGTTGGACTACCTCAGCCAAACTGTAAGCTGATTCAATACATTCCCTATATTATATACATTCATTTCATCAATTCTGCATATCTAAAGAACCTGACTAATACAGATTGTGGTACCAGGAGTAGTTCTAGGGAAACAATTGTAAAAATGAATTTTGCTAGCAGATTTGGTGACATCTGGAGTTGGCTCTCCGACACAAACAAACACCAGCTACTAAAGACTGCTCTAGCAGTAAGGAAAAAATTAATGTTTGGAGTAAAGTGTTCAAGAATTGGTGAAGATACGTGTGTTGGACAGTCAAGATTCACCTGTTATGAGGAGTGAGGAGCTTAGTGATTCAATATATAAAACTGTTGACAACTGTTGGTCACTACTGGCATCTCTTGAAAAAATATAAAATGAGAAGAAAAACCTCAGACACAAAAATAACAAACCGAGAAAGTGTGTAAACAATCTAGAGGCTTCTAAGTATGACCTAGAAGCAACTCTGGAAAAGAAATACTTTACTGGTGAAATTACCCAGGTCCAAATGCATATAAAAAACTGAGAAGATTCTAAGTGTGCCCTAGAAGACAATCTTCTTTCTGGTAGCAATAAGGTTCGAATTGCAGAAAATAAAAACCAAACTGATTATTTTATTGGCTGAATTACAAAGCAAATTGAAATCCCACCCTCGAAAGGTGTTGGTGGTTGAAGTTAAAATGCTCATTTGCCAAAGAATGGGATCCTGAAAAGTGCGATGTTGATGTGTGGAAAGACCAAACTGATGATGAGGACAAGGATGTTGAACCTTCAAATTCTGATGCATTTATTCCGCCCTTAGCAGAGAATGAATCATTGCTTCTGACCAGCGAACTCATTTCACAGCTAAAGAAGTACGACAGTGGGCTCATGACCATGGGATTCATTGATCTTACCATGTTCCCCACCATCCTGGAACAGATGGCTTGATAGATGGTGGAATGGCCTTTTAAAGGCACACTTACAGCGTCAATTATGTGGCAATAGCCTGGAGAAATGGGGCAGAATTCTCCAGAAGGCAATATATGACTTAAACCAGCATCCAATATATGGCACTGTGTCTTTTATAGCCAGGAATCACGGGTCCAGGATTCCTGGGTGGAAAAAGGAATAGCTCCTCTTACTATCAACCCTAGTGACCCATTAGGAAAATTTTTGCTTCCTGTTCACATGAGCCTATGTTCTACTGGCTTAGAAGTTTGGGGTCCAGAGCAGAGAATGCTTCTGCCAGGAGACACAGTAAATATTCCTTTGAACTGGAAACTCAGGCTTCCTCCTGGTTATTTTAGACTTCTGATGCCCTTGAGCCAACAGACTAAGAAAGGAATAACAGTGTTAGGAGGGGTGATTGACCCAGACCACCAAGGGGAAATTGGACTGGTTCTCCACAATGGTGGTAAGGAAGAATATGTCTGGAGTGTAAGAGATCCACTAGGGCGTCTCTTGGTATTACCCTGTCCTGCGATTAAGGTTAATGTGAATTTACAGTAACCCAACACAGGAAAGACAGTAAATGGTCCAGATCCTCCAGGAATGAGGGTATATGTAACCCCTCCAAGTAAGGAGCGAAGAACTGTGGAAGTGCTTGCTGAAGGTGGAAGAAATACAGAATAGGTAGTAGAAGAAGGTAATTATAAATACCACCTAAGGTGACATAACCAGTTACAGAAATGAGGATTATGATTGCCATGAGTGCTCCTGGTTCAGACTGTCAAGAATAGGCTTGTGCATGTGCACATACTCTAAGAAAATAATTATGTTATGTAATATAATGTTACTCTATAGTTATGTGATGAAATGTTGTAATCTACATTATGATATTTTGTTATGGGACAATAAAGACAAAGCACTTCTCAAGGGGAATTGTCATTAATCTTGTAAAAATATTGCATGTGCGGTTGTATGTGGATAGCTATATTACATTAGGCAGAATTATGAATCTTACTTTTTATTTGGAGATTTTTTTAAGGGCCTAACGAAATGTCATTTGGTGTCAAGTTGACAAGGGGTGGAATTTTGATAGTTAAGCCTGGGTGTCAACTTGACCACCTGGTATTAACTAAGCTGGGCTGACACCACCTCTGGAAAGGATCAACTGGGACTAATTGATAGGATTGTACCCACCCTAGATCCTATCAGAATCTCCAAATCTCTCATAGCATCTTCCCAGTACTGCATCATATAAAAAGGAGCCACCAAAGAGAACAGATGCCTTATTGCAGCTGTGGTAAGAACCGCTCTTCCTTCTGGCCATCTGGTTTCGTTGACCCTCTAGCCTTCCAACCCACCAAGTTGTTGTCGACTAGCACAAAGACTTTAGGAATTATCCAACATTCAACCATCACCCACTTGACTACCAAACTGAACAGCTACCAGCAGCTATCGTTGGACTAAATCGGGTACTGGCAGCCATCGTTGGACTACCTCAGAAATACTGTAAGCTGGCTCAGTATATTCCCTACATTTTTACATATATATATATATATATATATATATGTGTGTGTGTGTGTGTGTGTGTGTGTGTGTGTGTGTGTGTGTGTATCTTTCATTGTGTCAATTCTCCATCTCTAGGGAACTTGACTAATAAACTGGGACATCACAATCTCACTGTAACATCACAACTTCCCCAGTGACATCACAACCTCACAGTGACACCACAGTCTCATTGTGACATCACAGCTGTACTGTGCCATCAAAGCATCACTCTTACATAAAACTTCACCTCTGACATCAAAGTCTCATTGTGATATTGCACCTTCAGTTTGACACAATAAATTCACTGTGATATTGGAGCCTCACCAATGACAATACAGCCGCACCAATGTCAGAGTCTCCATGTGAAAGCACAGTCACTATTAACATCACAACCTCACTATGACATCACAGACACACTGTGCCAGCACATTCTCACGGTGACATCACAGCTTCACCTGTAACATCAGCATTGCCAGCAACATTAGAACACTATCACTGTCGAACCTATGACAACTCAGCCTTTGACATGACAGCCTCACAGTGATCTCACAGCCTTTTCACTGACACCACAGGCTCACCTGGTACATCATAGACTCATTGTGACATCAGTCTTGCCACTGACATCACAGCCTTACTGTGACATCACAGCTTACAGAGTGATATTAACTCAGGAAGACATGACAGCCCACAGCATCATACAACATTCACATTGATATCACAGCATCAGTGTGACATCATGGCCTCAACAGTGACAGCACAGCCCCACCTGTGACATCAGTGCCACCATTGACAATAGTTGGAACACTGGCATTACTACCACAGCAGTGACAATATAGTCTTTGTCATCACAGCCTCACCAGTGTCACTGACACTCTAGCCTCACCAATGACATCATAGACTCATTATGACATCTTTCTCACCACTGATATTCCAGCTGTATTGTGATAGCACAACTTTACCTGTGATAGTACAGCTTCATTGTGACATCACACCATCCCTACTGACATCATAGCCTCACTGTGGCATCAACCTTGCCACTGACCTCACAGTCTCACTGTGAACTCACATCCTCATTGTGACATCATAGCTACACCATGGTATCAAAGCATCACTGTAATTGAAGCTTCACCCGTGACATCATAGCTTCACTGTGACCTCAGGCTTGACACTGACATCACAGTCTCACTGTGAACTCATAGCCTACACTGTGACATCAGGCACACGGTGACATCAAAGCCTCATGGTGCATCACAGCCTCACCAGTGACATACCAGCTTGAATGTGAAATCATACCCTCAACACTCACATAAGCCTCCTTGTGATATCACAGACTAACCACTGAAATCATATCCTCATTGTGATGTCATAGCCTCTCTTCAATGACATCACAGCATCACTGTCATTTCATGGCATCACTGGTGACACTACAGCCTCTATGTGACATCACAATCTTGCCACTGACATCACAGTCTCACTTGGACCTCACAGCCTCCACCGTGACATCACAAAGTCCTTGTGACATCACAGGCTTATGGATTCACCAAAGACACATAGTGACATCAAAGCCTAATGGTGGCATCACAGCCTAACAGTGACCTCACAGCCTTCCCACTGACACCACATGACAGCCTCCACACAGATAGCACAGGCTCACGGTGACATGACAGTCTCAGCAGTGACAACATAGCATTTGCCATCATAAACTGTGACACCACATAGCCACATGTTACATCACTGCCTCATTGTGAAATCAATCTTCACAAATACATCAGAATCTCAGATTGAGCTGACACCCTAATGGTGAAATTAACCTCGCCACTAACATTACAACTTCCACAGTGACCTCACAGGCTCACTGTGACATCACAGTCTCACCACTACATCCTAAACTCACTGTGAAATCCAAGCATCACCCCTAGCAACACAATCTCAACAGTGTAACTGACACAAAATAGGGTCACCACTGACATCATAGCCTCAACAGTGACATCATACTCACTATGACAACTTTCTCACCACTGACATTCCAGCCTTTTTATGATATCACACCTTCACCAGTGATATAACAGCCTCATTGTGATATCAGCCTCACTACTAACATCACAGTCTCACTATGCCATTCAAACCTCTCCAGTGACATCACAAAATCACTGTGTTGTTAAAGCCTAACTGTAACATCATAGCCACATTATGTCATTACTGCCTCACTGTGTCATTACAAACTGACTGCCATCACAGTCTCACTGTGACATCACAAACTCACTGTGACATTAGGCCTTGCCACTAACATAATAGCCTCATGGTGACATCACATACACACCTCTGACATAGCCTCATTGTGACATCACAGCCTCAATGTGATATCACAGAATCACCAGTGAAATGCCAGTCTCACTGTGACATCATACCATCATCATTCACACCAGCCTCATTCTGATATCACAGCCTAAACACTGAAATCACATCTTTACTGTGATATCATAGTCTCACTCCACTGATATCTCAGCCTCACTATGATTTCACTATATCACTAGTGACAACACACCCTCATTATGACATTGTAGCCTCACCTCTGAGTTTGTAGCCTCACTGTGACATAACAACCTCACTATGACATCACATGTTCACCTCTGAAATCATTGCCCGACTGTGACATCACGGCAGCAACTCTGACATTATAGCCTCACTGTTTCATCGCAGCCTCACTATGACATCACACGATCACCTCTGAAATCATAGCCTCACTGTGACATCAGCCTTGTCACTGACATCACAGTCTCACTTGGATCTCACAACCTCCACCATGACATCACCAATTCCCTGTGACATGACAAACTCATGGTGATACTACAGACACATGGTGACATCAAAGCCTCATGTCTCACAGTCACCTCACAACCTTCACACTGATACCATAGGCTCACCTATTATATCATAGCCTCATTGTAGAATCAGTCTTACTACTGACATTACAGACTCATTGTGACATCACAGCCTTACCAGTGAAAGCACAGCCTTATCAACATCTCCACTGCTATTAGTCAGAACACTGACAACACTATCACATCAGTCACAACACAGCCCTTGACGCCACAGACTCACCAGTGTCACTGTCCTGTTATTGACTTTAAGAATGACATCAGAGCCTCACCAGTGAAATCAGACTCACTATGACATCTTTCTCACCACTGACATTCCAGCATTATTGTGACCTCACACCTTCACCAGTGACATCACAACCTCATTGTGACATGAGCCTCACCACTAACATCACAGCCCCACTGTGCCATCCAAACCTCTCTAGTGACATCACAACATCCCTGTGTCCTCAGAGCCTGACAGTGACATTACAAACCGATAGTGACATCACAGACTCACTGTGACATCACAAACTCTCTATGGCATCAAATTTGCCACTAACATAATAACCTCATGGTGACATCACATACACACCTCTGACACAGCCTCACTGTGTCATCACAGCCTCCATATGACATCACAGCCGCACCTGATAGGACAGGCTCACTATGTTATCAGAGCCTCAACAGTGACACCACAGCCTCATTGTGACATCATAACCTCAATGTAGCATCACAATCTCACCAGTTATATCCTATCATCAATTCAACATCTCTGCCTCATCTCTCACATCAGTCTCACTTCTGAAATCACAGACTAACCATTGACCTCAAAGATGTACTGAAACATTACAGCCTCATGGTGACATCACAGCCAGACTCTGATATCACAGCCTTCCCACTGATATCCTACTTACCCTTACTAAGACACTGCAGTCTCAACACAGAGAGCACAGGCTCACAGTGATATGACAACCTTTAACCCGAGTGACCTCTTGGGAGCCTGCCTGTCTCTGTTTTCCTCATAACTGAGCCATTTGTCAGAGAAGCAAGCAACGATCTGCGGTTTAACTCATCTGCCATAAATACCTCATCTGCCATAAAACCTTATCTGCCATAAATACCTCAGTCTCTTAGCAATGTTTCCTGCCTGGCCAACTGGTTTTTCCTGCCTAACCCCTGCCCTGGGAAGCCCCTTCCCCCCAAGAACTATATAAACTCTTCCCTCGTTCAATAAATTCAGAGCTTGATTGGAATCCTCATCTTGCTCTTGTTCTTTGTGTCTCCCGTCTTTCATTTGTTTTCCCCCCTCCCAGGTTACCTGGTCTTCAGAGTGTTCCATGGGCTGGGGCACGTAGCACCTGAACGGGGACCTGGGCCCAGGGGGCTTTGGACAAATGCTGTTTAACCACTGACAGCCCTCTCTCAGAGGATCGATGCGTCCCCAGCCAAGGAGAGAAGATCCTGTCTGCCATCACCACAGAGTCACCCGCCTGTGAGTCAGATCCAGTATTAAGGTAAGATTCAAACAACACAATTATGGGACAGGCATTAAGTAAGCATGACTTATTTTTAAATTTTTTTTTTATTTATTCAATTGTGCATGTGTGCGTATGTATGTGTGTGCGCGCGCGTGTGTCTGTGTGTGTAGAACCACGGACGAATTCGCGAACCACCATGGACGCCTCCACTTCCTCCGCCCTGGGATTCACAGGCTCCGCCCTACCAGGATCAGAAACGCAGGCCGCCCCTGCTTCCGCCCGGCGTCTATACGTGGGATATGGGATCCGAACTCAGGACCTTCCGCCTGCAAGGCAGAGGCTTAACCCCTGAGCCACCTCTCCAGCCCAGCATGACTTATTTTTAAAGAGACTCAAGGAGTCCCTCAAGACAGGAGGAACTAAGATTAAGAAAAAATACTTAAAAATTTGATTATTTGATTTTATCCAGGATGTCTGTCCTTGGTTCCCCCAAGAAGGCACTACAAATGAAAAACTTTGGCTTAGAGTTGGAAATTGTTTACAGGATTACTATAGGACCTTTGGCTCTGAAAAGGTTCCTGTCGAAACCTTCTCATATTGGAATCTCATTAATGCTATCGTCCAGGTTTATACTAAATCTCCTGATATTCAAAAGGTCATTTTAGAGAGAGAAAAGGTTTTACAATGCTGCTCGTGGCCCCCCTCAGCTGGCGGGTCAATTGCTATTGATATGCCTGTTCCTCCTTCAGGTTCCCCTCCCTCAGACCATCCCCCCCCCATATAGAGTCCCCTTCCCGTCATTTCTACCCCTCATTAGACATCCCAGAGACCTTTAACCCAGTCTCTGATGATGTCCTACCCCCCGATGAGAAAACTTCCTTAGAGGACGAGGCTGCTAAATATAAAAATCTTGACTGGCCTCCCCTAAAAACCTTCCCCCTATGCCTCAGCTCTTCTCTTTTGTGCCCCTGTTCTTCCTTCCAACAATTCCTTAGATCTTATCACTCAAGCCAAAGTTGAACTCTCCCAACAGCCTCCTTAAAACAGTTCCTCCAGGGCTGGAGAGGTGGCTCAGGAGTTAAGCCTCTGCCTTGCAGGTGGAAGGTCTTGAGTTCGGATACCAGATCCCATGTATAGACGCTGGGCAGAAGCGAGGGTGGCCTAAGTTTCCGGTCCTGGTAGGGCAGAGCCTGTGAATCCTGGGGCAGAGTAAACAAGGAGGAGGTGGAGGCGTCCATGGTGGTTCCTGAGATTGTCCGTGGTTCTACACACACACAATTGAATAAAAAAAAATTTAAAAAAAAACAGTTCCTCCAACAAAAGAGAGAACATTTCACTCTAATAAAAGAGCTTCTTGCCCTAGATTTAGAATTAATTCAAACTTCTCAGTCTCCCCCTACAAGTTCAAAGCCTAAAAAATTCCAAACAGCCTCTAAAAGCCTTCAAATTTCCCCAGTCACCTGCAGCAAAACCTTTGCCAATTCCCAGAAACCTCCCTCTTCCCGAGGGGAAGAAATTACTGACAGGAGATGAATCTGATACTCAGAGAGATGGAGAGAGTCCCTTGGATGAATCAGACTCTGAGGACACCCCACAAAAGGTCCAGGACCAACAATACCACCGCCTAAGTTTAAAACATCTAAAAGACTTAAAAGTGGCAGTTTCCAATTATGGTCCTACAGCGCCATTTACTGTAGCTTTACTAGAAAACCTGAGTGAGTGTTGGCTTGTCTCAAATGATTGGTATCACCTGGCCCGTGCCTGTCTGGCTGGCAGTGATTTTGTTCTTTAGAGAACTAAATTTGCAGAAAATTGCAGAGAGATTGCCCAGAGCAATTCTCAAATGCCTAAGACTAAAAACTGGACCAGAGATAGATTTATGGGGTGACCTCCATATGAAGCTAATGAAACCCAAGCACTAACATCATATCTTCTACACTTACCTCACAAGCTCTCAGTGACATCACAGCTTCACAATGATATCACAGCCTCATTGTGGCATTATAACCTCATTTCTGACATCACAGACTCACTATCACATCACAGCCTCACCTCTGACATCACAGCCTCACTGTGACATAACAGGCTAACTTCTGATATCATAGCATCAGTGACACCACGGACAACCTGCCTAGCCTTGCTATGACACCACAGCCTCATCACTGACATCTCAGGCTCACAGACACTTGACAGCTTCAACAGTGACCCCACAGCCACGCTGTGGCATCAGAACTTCAACAGTAACATTCAATACTTACTGTGACATCTGAGCCTCATCACTGATATTAGCCTCACTTCTAACATCACAGACTAACCACTGAAATCTCAGCCTGAGAAACTTAAAAAAAACAGAAAAAGAAAAACTCCTGTAAACAAGCTGACTCTGAGAGCATACTATCCCCAGAAAACCCACAGAAAGGCCCAACTAACAGACAAAGCAGGGAGACTTACACAAACGAAGCTGTTAAAAACAACAAAAACAAAAACCCAGATGTTGGGGCCTTAGATAAGGGGCTGAGAAGGGTCCAGATGTTCAGATGCCTAGATAAGTAACTGATTCAAGATTTATGGTAACTGTGTCAAGGACAGTGATGACTGTCTTAAGGTTTCCAGTTTCCTGCTTAACAAAATGTAATTTGTGACCAATCCCCTTCAGCCCTGTAGAAGAAATCCCCAGACCAATTTCAAATTGTATAAAAAAACCCAAAAAACTCAAGTTGGGTTCCACTTTGCCTACTGCATTGGATACTGTGTGAGTCCTTGCTTAAGCTCATAATTAATAAAAATCCCTCTTGTACTTGCAACAGAACCGGTTGTTGGGTGTTCTTCAGAAATTCGGACTCTGGGCACAACATATTGGTAGCCTGTATGAGGATCTGAGAGACCCCCAAGATCTCTATCTGGAGGGATCTTAGTCAGCCGTTAAGTTTCACATTCCCCACGGATGATTCTGTTTAACTGTTCTTGTTGGTGTCTGTTTTCTTCTGGTTCTTGTCCCTTTACAGGACCATGGTCACTTCAGTAAAGTAGGCAAGTGCGACTAAAGCAGACATGCCAGGAGGGCGTTACCATGGAGACTCAGGGAAAAGTCTCAAGTCTTGGAGGAGGGCATGGAGATCTCCTAACAGGTGGAGACAGCGTTCCAGGTTTTAGCATGAAATGGGTCACGACCAGTGAATGGCGAGAGGCTGTCGTCCTACTTTCGTTGTTTTTGCCACTCAGGCAGGGGTTTGTGCTATCTAATGTTCATGTTTTGTCTTTGGATATTCGTCTTTATCTTTTTCTATTATAATTACTACTATATCTCTTGACTAACAATATGGGACAGAATATGTCTACCCCACTTAGTATTCTGACTCACTATTTCAAGAACGTTAGGGAAAGAGGACGTAATTTGAGTATGAATCTAAAAATGTCCAAATTAGAGACTTTTTGTGAGGGAGTGGCTATCCTTTGGTGTAGGATGGCCACCAGAAGAGTCTTTTAACTTGAAAGTGCTTCAAAAGGTAAAAGTTGTTTTTCCGCCCAGGGGGAGCAGGACACCCAGAGCAGATTCCATACATCCTGGTCTGGCAGGACCTCCTGGAAAACCCTCCCGACTGGCTAAAGCCTTTTTTGTTCCCACAGAAACTGAAGCGTGTCCTGGTCGCCAAAGGTCCAGGACCCTCACCATTATCCCCTCTCTCCTTAACCCCATCTCCTTTACTCTTGCCCCCTTCCCTGCCCCAAAACAAAGTATTACGTCTTTCCCTCTATCCAGTTTTACAGGATGACTTTTCCCCGGATAATGTCATATCCCCACCTCCATAACATCCGCCGGCCCTGCCTGTTGCTCTGTACTTGGAGCCCAGTCCTGGGGCAGCAGCATCAGCACCAGAATTGCATCCAAAAGAGAGTAGGGGGAAGAAGTGCCTTGGGAAGTTGTGCCTCGGGGAGAGAAGGTCATTGAGGGATGGGCAGAGGGATGAGAAACCATCCCTTTCGATCTGCCACCATGACTGAGGGCTCAGATTCCACTATCCTTCCCCTGAGACTGATAGCCCTCACAATGAGATGGGGAACCAGTATCTACATTATTTCCCTTTTACTAGTAGTGACCTCTATAACTGACAGAACCAGAATGCTACCTTTGCAGAAAACTCTAAAGATCTGATTAATATTCTTAGGCAGGGAGCCACAGGAGTAAAACAATATTCATGCACTACACAAATAAATGTGGACCTAGGCATGGGCCGGGTATCCCACTCTTTCATGATCATTCCTGAATGCCCATATCCTCTGATAGGCTGTGATTAGCTCACAGCAGTAGGGGCCCACATCTACATCACCTTAGAATGGATATAAGTTACAGATGAAAAGGCCAGCCTATTCAGATCTTGACCATGCAAGTAAATTTAAAAGATGAATACTGTCTTCATAAGACGTTATAGACCCAAAGCAACATAGAAATGAACAGCTGGTTGGCAGAATTTCCCAAGGTATGGGCTGAAATTGAAAGCATGGGATTGGCTGCCCACCGACCCCCTATATTTGTGGAGCTCAAACCAGGAGCAGATCCAATAAGAGTCCAGTACCCAATGTCAGCAGAAGCTAGAGCAGGGATGACTCTTCACATCCACAGACTGCTAGACTCAGGGATAATGAAAACATGCCTGTCAGCCTGGAACACACCTCTATTGCCAGTGAAGAAACCAAATTCAAATGACTTCAGGCCAGTACAGGACTTGAAAGAGGTTAACAAAAGAGTTATGGATATTCATCCAACAGTGCTCAGTCCTTACACCCTATTGAGTACCCTCCCTGCAGCATGCAGCTGGTATATGGTCTTGGACTTAAAGTATGCCTTCTTCAGTCTTCCTCTGTCCTAAAGCAGCCAGGACATCTTTGCTTTTGAATGGTCTGACCAAGAAAAAGACATCAATGGACAACTGACCAGGATGAGACTCCCACAAGGATTCAAGAGCTCCCCGACGCTGTTTGATGAGGCTCTCCATGAGGATTTGGGGGAGTTCCAAACCCAACACCTCAGGCTTACTCTTACAGTACATGGATGGCTTGCTCATTGCTGCCAAAACCGAAGAGGCCTGCTTGGCAGGGATGAAGGATTTGCTACAAGCCCTCAGTGACCTAGAATATCAGGTCTCAGCCAAGAAGGTGCAGATATGCAAACCAGAGGTTCAATACCTGGGGTACATACTGTGGGAAGGTAAGAGATAGCTCTCACCAGCCTGGAAAGAGACTATCTTGCAGATACCCACACCTAAGATCAGAAAGAAAGTTTGTGAGTTTCTAGGCTCAGCAGGGTTCTTCAGACTATGGATCCCTGGGTTTGCAGAAATGGCCAGGCCCCTATATGAAGCCATGAAAGAAGGGACTAATTTTACATGGACTGAGGCTCAAGACCAGGCCTTTCAGAACCTAAAGAAGGCCTTACTGTCTGACCCAGCTCTTGGTCTCTCAGACACCATGAAGCCATTTCAACTGTCTGTAGATGAGGCTAAAGGAGTGGCTAAAGGGGTACTGACTCAGAAACTGGGACCATGGTGGAGACCTGTGGCCTATTTGTCAAAGAAACTGGACCTAATTGCTGAGGGATGACTCCATGCCTCCGCATAGTGGCAGCAATAGCACAGCTAGTCAAAGATGTCAATAAGCTAACTCTGGTACAAGAGCTCCAGGTGACTACCCCTCATGCCATTGAAGGGATACTGAAACAGCCTCCTGATAGCTGGCTCAGCAATGCTAGGATGACTCACTATCAAACACTGCTTCTAAACCGAAGCAAAATAATTTTCCTGGCACCATTTGCCATCAACCTGGCCACTCTGCTTCTGGACCCTGACCTGGCTGCCTCAGTCTTGGACTTAAAGGATGCCTTCTTCAGTCTTCCTCTGTCCCAAAGCAGCCAGGACATCTTTGCTTTTGAATGGTCTGACCAAGAAAAAGACATCAATGGACAACTGACCAGGATGAGACTCCCACAAGGATTCAAGAGCTCCCCGACGCTGTTTGATGAGGCTCTCCATGAAGACTTGGGTGAGTTCCAAACCCAACACCCCAGGCTATGCACCTGCTCCATGGAATAAGACCTGACTTCCTAGATCAACCCCTCAGGGATGCCAGTGTAACCTGGTTTATGGATGGAAGCAGCTTCATCACAAATGGAATAAGGTATGTGGGACTGGCCGTGGTTGGGGAGGAAAATTTTATCTGGGCATCTACCCTCCCAATCGGAACATCAGCACAGAGAGCTGAGTTTATAACCTTGACTCAAGCCCTGACTATGGGACAGGACAAAAAATTAAACATGTACACAGACAGCTGGTATGCTTTTGCAACTGCCCACTTACATGGGGTCATATATCAAAAGAGGGAAGCTGAAGGTAAAACTATTAAAAATAAAGAAGAGATCCTATCTCTCTTATGAGTTCTGTAGTTATCAAAAAGGCTGGCTATCATACACTGTCCAGGTCACCAGAGAGGGGATGACCCCAAGGCAAAAGGAAATCACTTGACCAACAAAGCTGTAAGAGAAGTGGCCATGCAGACCCCCCACATATTGCCGGTTGTTCTCCCAGACCCAGAGGATCCCAAGCTACCAGATAGCTTCAAATACTCTCCAGAGGAGATTGACTAGGTCAAAAGTTTGCCTATGTCCCAGTTTCATGAGGACAGGTGGAATACTGGAGATGGGAAGCTGATCCTCCTTAGGGACCTGGGAGACAAGATGCTCTCAAAGATCCACCAGGCCACACATGGGAGCCCAGAAGAGCAAGACTTGTTGTGAATGTTGAATTTAATAATTCAAAATACAGACATTAAGATTGAAAAGTTAGTTTCCCAGTGCAAAGCCTGCCAGATGACTGATGCCACAAGAAACCCTAAGGTCCCTGGCAACCGACTGCAAGGAACATCACCAGGAAAATATTGGGAAGTCGATTTCGCAGAGGTCAAGCCAGGCAAGTATGGATACCAATACCTGCTGGTGTTCATAGACACTTTTTCAGGATGGACTGAGGCAATTCCAACCAAGGGAGAAACTGCCACCATAGTGGCCAAGAAACTGCTAGAGGACATCCTACCAAAATATGGTCTCCTTCAGATGAAAGAGACAGACAATGGGCCAGCCTTCATTTCTAAGGTAAGTCAGGGACTGGCCACTGTCTTGGGGATTGATTGGAAATTACATTGTGACTACCGTCCCTAGAGTTCAGGACAGGTAGAGAGGACGAATAGAACCCTAAAAGAGACCCTCACTAAATTAACCATGGAGACTGGCAGAGACTTGATATCTCTCCTTCCCCATGCCCTCTTTCGGGTTAGGAAATCACCCTATCAGATGGGGCTCACTCCCTTTGAGATTATGTTTTGGAAGGACACCCCCCATTCTTCCCAGTTTGCAGTCCCAGACACTTACTGAATTCAAGGACTCACAGCTCCTCACAGACTTAAAGAGTGGTCTATGCTCCCATAAGCAGATATGGCCTAAGTTGCATACTCTCTATGAGACAGGACTACGTCTGGGGCCACACAAGTTCTGTCCTGGGGACTGAATCTATGTCAAGCGACACTGACAAGGAACTCTCGAACCATGCTATAAGGGACCATACGTGGTTCTCCTGACTACTTCCACTGCCTTCAAAGTCGATGGTGAGAACATCTGAATCCATTACACCCACGCCAAGAGTGCAGAGCCGCTGAAAAGCGACCAGACAATTCATTGGGACCAGGATGACCAGAGGACCCAGTTTTTGAGATATGGAAGGCAGAAAAACACCCCCAGAATACATGCAAGCTAAGACTGCGCCACATTTGACACTGCTCATTATGCTCTAAATTGACTCTGTGGGAGGAAGGCAAACACACACCATTCAACCTCACCTGTGAAGTGTACAATATGGCTACCCAAGAGGTCCTAAACTGTACTTCTAAGGTGGCTCCCCTCTAGACTTGATTTCCTGACATATAATTTGATTTTGGGACATTTCTGCAGCTGCAACAGTCAGATGAAGTGACTCAAAAACATTGGTTTTATGTGTGCCACAGATATATCTCTGGCCCACAACAGAGAATAAATTGTGGAGGGGCAGATGATTACTATTGTGGATCTTGGGACTGCATGTCAACCAGAAAGTTATGGTGGGCAGCACTCAAAAAGGATAACCTAATCACCTTAAAATGAAACGTTCCTGAAGCTAATATCGTCTTAATCCTAAAACCTAATAAAGATTCACTTAAAAAAGAAAACTATAGGCCGATCTCTCAGATGAACACAGATGCAAAGATTCTCAACAAAGTTTTAGCAAATCAGATTCAAAAACATATCAAAAAGATCATTCACAGGGACCAAGTAGGCTTCATCCCTGGCACACAAGGTTGGTTCAACATACAAAAATCAATAAATGTAATTCATCTGTAAACCAGTCCAAAATCTAAAACCACATGATACTCTCGATAGATGCAAAAAAAGCCTTTGACAAGATCCAACAGCCTTTTATGATCAAAACGCTAGAGACAGTAGGAATGGAAGGAACCTTTATCAATATAATAAAAGCTGTATACAACAAGCCCACAGCAAGGATTATGCTCAATGGGGAACAATTGGAAGCATTCCCACTTCGATCAGGAACTAGACAAGGCTGTCCACTCTCACCACTTCTATTCAATATTGTACTTGAAGTCTTAGCTGAAGCCATTAAGACAAGAAAGGGACATAAAAGGGATTCAAATCGGCAAGGAAGAAGTCAAGCTATCCCTATTTGCAGATGACATGATCTTATACCTGAGGGATCTCAAAAACTCCACCAGGAAACTCCTGGAACTAATTGAGAACTTCAGCAGGGTGGCAGGATACAAAATAAACGTGGAAAAATCAGAGGCCTTCCTATATGCCCAGAATGAAAGAATTTAAAAGCCCTTAGAGAAACAATCCCATTAACTGTAGCCCCTAAAAAAATGAAATACCTTGGTATAAACCTAACCAAGGAGGTAAAAGACCTTTACAAAGAAAACTTTAAAACCCTAAAGAAAGAAATTGCTGAAGACATCAGAAGGTGGAAAGACCTCCCATGCTCCTGGATTGGCAGAATCAACATTGTAAAAATGACCATCCTACCAAAGGCGATATACAAATTCAATGCTATACCAATTAACAAATATATGCAAATTATACCAGGATAGCAAAGACAATACTGGAGGTATTACCATACAAAACCTTAGTCTATACTACAAATCCATAGTTATAAAAACAGCCTGGTACTGGCTCCAAAATAGACACACAGATCAATGGATAAGGGTTGAAGACCCAGATATAAGCCCACAAAAATACAGCCATTTGATCTTTGACAAAGGGGCCCAAAGAATACAATGGAAAAAGAAAAGCATCTTAAACAAATGGTGCTGGCAAAACTGGATCTCCACATGCAGAAGATTAAAGCTGGACCCATACTTGTCACCATGTACAAGACTTAATTCCAAATGGATCAAGGACCTTGATATAAGACCAGAGATTATAAAAACCATAGTTGAAAGGATAGAGAACTCCTTCGAGCTGATTGGGCTAGGCCAACATTTCCTAAACAGACATCCAATGGCACAGTCACTGCTACCAACTCTCAACAGTTAGGATCTTGTGAAATTAAAGAGTTTCTGTTCAGACAAAGAAATTGTAACATGAGCTCAAAGGCAACCCACAGAATGGGAGAAAATCTTCACTAACCACATATCTGGTAGAGCTCTACTGTCCAGAGTGCACAAAGAACTTAGAAAATTAAACACCAAAGAAACCAATGGCCCAATTAAAAAATGGGCACTGGAACTTAAAAGAAATTTTACCAGAGATGAAATTAAAATGTCTAACAAATATCTTAAAAAGTGCTTCACTTCCTTAGCCATCAGGGAAATGCAAATCAAAACTTCCCTGAGATATCATCTCACCCCGGTCAGGATGGCAAAAATCCACAATACAACAACAAGTGCTGGAGAGGATGTGGAGAGAGGGGAACTCTGCTGCATTGCTGGTGGGAATGCAGGTTCATACAGCCATTCTGGTGAGCCGTCTGGAGATTCTTAAAGAAATCAAAGATTGAAATGCCATATGACCCTGCTATTCCACTTTTGGGAATAACCCCTCATGCAGCAGAGGTTCGCCTTGATAGCACAAGCACGACCATGTTCATAGCAGCACTGTTTACAATAGCAAAGTCATGGAATCAACCTAAATGTCCAACAGTTGATGAGTGGATAAGGAAACTGTGGTATATCTATACAATTGAGTACTACTCAGCCATCAAAAATGATGAATTACTGGAATTTGCTGGGAAATGGATGTCATTAGAAACAATTATATTAAGCGAAGTATCCCAAACCCAGAAAGTTAAGCGCCATATGTACTCCCTAATAGGTGGCTCCTAGTACCAAACTCACCGAGCCCACATTGAGACACTCAAGGGTAAACCTATGTAATATGGTAATTGCAAGGATTGTGAATAGGAGGGATGGGGTTGGAGGGCCACACCAGACACAAGGAGAGAGGGTACCATGTTACAGCAGAGAAAATCGGCCTCCAAGGAATGCAAGTAAGTAATGTGACACCTGGTTAAGTTCACAGACGTTCGTTCCTGATCATGTACAACTGAGGGGATATGATCTCACCAGAAGGGGAGTACATATAGTCTGGCAGAGGAAAAATGATCATTTTGCAAATGAATGACTGACCCCTCCCTCACCGAGGTTTCCTGCTTTTATTACATCTACCCTTGAATGTGCTATTATAACAAGACTCCAGTTTAACAGCTTTTTGGCTCTGACCAGGGGGTGACATACAGTGCCCATCACGATGGAGTGAGGGCATTGCAGGAGCAGCAAAACTGCAAAAGAACATCAACAAACCACAATCCAGAACTTCAGAGACTCTATATCATCCACATAGAACTAAGCCAGCCTAATCTCCCCCCTTCCTGAAGCTCAGGGACATTTGCGGAAGAGGGGGCGGTAAGATTGTAAGAGCAAAAGGATGGGGGGAGCAATGATTTGAAGAGTCTCCACACTAGTTAGGGCTGAAGCAATCATAATAGGACTTTGCATGCCCTGCGCCATGCCCATCACACTATTGAACTCACAAAGTCTAACATCGACTAAAGGCACCAAGATCCTTGGAGGCAGGGGATTGTCAGCCACAGTAGTGTTCCTATGCTTAAGGGGAACACGAGAAAGGGTTCAGGGAAATGCCACTGGGTCCTTGTACGTCATCGGAAAGGAGAACCAAGAGGAGAGTTAGGCATACACAATAAAGGACTCTCTGGAAATTGGGGGGGAGGCACTGGGAGATGGGGAGGGAGGAAGGGGGAGCAAGGGGTTCGGGAGGAGGAGGAGGGGGGAGGGAACTGGTCTACCTATTAAGTTTGTATGAGCGGAAATAATAAAAAATGTAAAAAAAAAAAAAAAAAAACCCGAAACGTTCCTATTTCACAAAGCAAGTGCAGGAAGTCCCCTGCATGCCAGTCAGTAGTTCTCTCCCTAGCAGGAGCCCAATTCTCACCTTTCACCAGAACTGAGGGGCATTGTAATCCAGTTAAAATAATCTTTACCCAGAAAGGCAAGGCAGATACCCACTGGCAGGGAGGTCTAGCCTGGAGAGTCAGAATTTACAATTACAATCACATGTCTTACCGAGATACAGGGGGCTTCTCTCTACTAAATTAAGGGTTGCCACTATTGCTTCAACCTCTGTGGGTCTTAATAAAGTGCTGGCCCCCATAGCTAAGCCCTCTCCTAAACCCAAACCTAAACCCACACTCTCCTTGACACCTCCCACTGATACTCCATCCCTTTGAACTCCCTTCTCTCCATCCCCCATTCCTCTTCAGTTTACCAAATCTCCTTCCCCTCCTGGAAACACCTTATGATCTTCACTGTCCCAAAGTTACCATTTTCCAAATGCTACTCGACCTGACATGACACAGTCTTGCTGGTCATGATACGATATCCAGCCCTCCTTTTATGAAGGAATAGCAGTAATTGGAAACTACTTTATCTCTACAGACCAAGATAGCTGTAGGTGGCAACAGAAATTAGGGGTCCAACTCACTATACAGGAAATCTCTGTCCGCAGCGAGATTACCATGTGCCCTGGTCATGGTGGGCTTGCACCACTGGCTTAACTCCCTGCTTCCATGGACAGATACTAAATCAGACCAATGGATTCTGTGTTCTAGTAAATCTGTTCCCCCATGTCACCTACCATACAGACCAGGAAATGATGGTGAGATATTCATTCCCAGAACAAGGGAGAAGAGACAAAAGTGAGTTAGCCACTGCACTGACCCTAAAAATGCTCATAGGTTTGGGATTGGCAGGAGCTGGAACTGGGATTTCCTCATTAGTTCTGCAATGCACTAGATACAATAGCTTGTGGGGAGCCATTGACTTTGACATAGAAAGACTAGAACCTTCTATTGCTTACTTTAAAACTTCCTTAGTTTCACTATCAGAGATGGTGCTTCAGAACCATATGGGCTTAGACCTCTTCTTTTTACAACAAGGAAGCCTTTGTGCTGCCTTAAATGAGGAATGTTGGTTTTGTGCTGACCGTATGGGTTTGGTGGAACAATCATAACTCAAGTTAGGGAAGGCTTAGAAAAAAGAAGACGAGCAAGGGAAAAACAGCAGGAATGGTTTGAAACCATCTTCAACACCTCCACCTGGTTAACATCCTGGTGATTGGGCTGATGTGTCCTCTGGTCATCTTCCTACAACTGTTTACATTTGAGCTGTGCATACTAAACAATTTGATAGCCTTTGTAAAGAACAGGATTGAGTGTACAGCTTATGGTCTTGTGGACCCAGTACACTCCTGTCTCAACAGGGGTTCCTCAGACACATGAATATAATGATATCATGGTTCCCCAAGTCCCATGATTGGGCCTTGAAGTTTCAAAGACAGGAAAAGAAAAACTGTAAACAAGCTGGCTCTGAGAGTACTATTCCCGGAAAACCCACAAAAAGGCCCAACTAAGAGACAAAGCAGGGAGACTTACACAAACGAAGCTGTTAAAAACAATAAAAACAAAAACCCAGATGCTGGGGCCTTAGATAAGGGGCTGAGAAGGGCCCAGATGTACAGATGCCTAGATAAGTAACTGATTCAAGGAGATTTATGGTAACTGTCGAGGACAGTGATGACTGATATAATTCTTAAGGTTTCCAGTTTTCTGTTTAACCAAAATGTAATTTGTGACAAATCCTCTTCAGCCCTGTAGAAGAAACCCCCCAGACCAATTTCAAATTGTGTAAAAAAACCTAATAATCTCAAGTTGGGGCTCCACTTTGCCTACTGCGTTGGGTGCTGTGTGAGTCCTTGCTTAAGCTCATAATTAATAAAAATCCCTCTTGTACTTGCAACAGAACCGGTTCTTGGGTGCTCTTCAGAAAGTCAGACTTTGGGCACAACATATTGGTGGCCTGTATGAGGATCTGAGGGACCCCCAAGATCCCTATCTGGAGGGATCTTAGCCAGCCAGTAAGTTTCACATTCCCCACGAAAGATTCTGTTTAACTGTTCTTGCTGGTGTCTGTGTTTTCTTCTGTTTTTTATCCCTTTACAGGACCTCACTATGACATCACAGGCTCACTTTTGAAATCATTGCCTAACTGTGACATCACAGCATTAACTCTGATGCTATAGCCTCACTGTTTCATTGCAGCCTAATTACGACATCACAGGCTCACCTCTGAAATCATAGCCTTAATGCAGCATCACACCTTCATAGTGATATTCTGCCTGGCTTCACTATGGCACCTTATCACTGACCTCATAGATTCACTGAAACATGACAGCCTCCCTATGACAACAGTGTCGCTATTGACATCAAAATTTCAGTGTGACCTCACAACTTCCACAGTGACATCAAAACCTCATAGTGACAACACAGCATCATTGTGACATCACAGCCATTTCATGCCATCAAAGCTCACTATGACATAGAGCTTCACCTCTGATATCAAAGCCTCACTGTGGCATCATGGCCTCAGTTTGACATGATAAACTCACTGTAGTATTAGAGCCTCACCAGTGACAATAGGGCGTCACCAATGACAGTCTCCTTATGAAAGCAGTCACTATTGACATCACAATTTCACTATGATATCACAACCTTAATGTGACATCACAGCCACACTGTGCCAGCACAGCCTCACCACTGATATGACAGACTCACTGTGATATCAGAGCCTCACAAGTGACACCACAGTCTCATAGTGGCATCACAGCTTCACAGTGATATGACAGCCTCACTGTGGCATTATAGCCTCATTTCTGACATCAGAGCCTCACTGTGACATGACAGGCTATCTCTTGAAGTCATAGTATCAGTAACACCATGGATATCCTGCCTATCCTTGCTATAGCACCATAGCCTCATCCCTAACATCTCAGTCTCACAGTCACATTATAGACTCAACAGTGAAACCACAGACTTGTTGTGGCATCACAGCTTCACCAATAACATCACAGCTTCACTCTGACATTTCAGGCACATCACTGACCACAGCCTCACTTCTGACTCACAGCCTAACCACCGAAATCTCAGCCGAACTGTGATGTCATAGTCTATCATCAGTGATATCAGAGCCTCACTGTAATCTCAACCTCACAGTAACATTACCACCTCACAGTAACTTCACACACACTCCTCTGATATCACAGCTTCAGTGTGTCTGTGCAGCCTCTCCACTGACGTCCTAACATCACTGTGAAATGCAAACATCTCCCCTGAATACACAGTCTCACCGAAATCTCATAGAATCAGCCCTGACATCAGAGCCTCAATGTGGCACCAGAGCCTCACAGTGACTTCACAAACTCCCACTGACACTACAGACTCGTCTGTTACATCGTAACCTTATTGTGACATCAGTCTTGCCACTGACATCACAACCTCACTGTGACATCACAGCTTCCAGAGTGATATCACTTCATGGTGAGATGACAACCCACAGTGACATATAACCTTCACAGTGACCTCACAGCCTCATTATGACATTATGGCCTCAGCAGTGACAGTACAGCCTCATCTTTGACATCTAGATTGCCAATAACATTAGTCAGAACATTGACATGACTGTCACAGAAGGGACAACACAGTTTTTTATATCACTAGTGTCACTAACAAGTAATACGTTTACATCTGACATCAGAGCATCATAGACTCATTATGACATCTTTCTCACCACTTACATTCCAGCCTTATTGCATCATTATACCCTCACCAGTGACATTACAGCTTCATTGTGACACAGCCTCACGGTGCCATAACAAACTCACTGTGACATCAGCCTTGCCACTGACATAACAGCCTTACTGTGACCTCATAGCCTCCATCATGACATTACCAACTCCCAGTGATGTCATGGGCTCATGGTGACACCACAGCCATGCAATGGCATCAAGTCTCACAGTGGCATTGCAGTCTAATAGTGACATCATAGCCTGCCCACTGAAACCACAGGCTCACCTGTTACATCATAGGCTCATTGTGGCATCAGTCTTACCAATGACATCACAGTCTGACTGTGATATCATGTCCTCAACAGTGATAGCACAGTCTCACCTGTAACATCAGGGTTGCCACTGACATTAATCAGAACACTGAGATCATTGCCCTACCAGTGACAACAGAGCCTTTGACATCACAGCCTCACCAGTGTCAATGTCACATAATTGGATCACCGCTGACATCATAGCCTGAGCAGTTACATCATAGACTCACTATGAGTTCGTTCTCACCACTGACATTCCCGCCTTATTGTGACATCACACCTTCACCAGTAACATCACAGCCTCATTATGACATCACAGCATCACCACTGACATCATAGACTCCCTGTGACATCAGCCTTGCCACTGACCTCACAGCCTCTGTGACCTCACAGTCTCTACCGTGATATCACAAACTCCCTGTGACATGGCGGGCTCATGGTAACACCACAGACATATGGTGGCATGAAAGCTTCACAGTGGCATCACAGCCTCACCATGACCTCACAATCTTCATACTGACACCACAGGATCACGTATTACATTATAGGCCCAATGTAGCAGACTCACTCTGACATCACAGCTTTATCAGTGACAGCAAAGCCTGACCTGTGACATATACATTGCCACTGACATTAATCAGAACACTGACATCACTGCCACACCAGTGGCAATACAACCTTTAAGGTTACAGCCTCACTAGGGTCATTATCATGTAATAGGTTCACCATTAACATGAGAGCCTCACCAGTGACATCATAGACTCACTATGACATCTTTCTCCCCACTGACATTCCCACCTTATTGTGACATCACAACTTCACCAGTGGCATCACAGGATCATTGTGACATCAGCCTCATCACAACCTAATCGTGCCATCCAAACCTCTCCAATGACATCACAACATCATGTGTCATCAGAGCCTGACAGTGACATCAAAGACTCGCGGTGTGCTGTGACATCACAGCCTCACCACTGATAGTACAGACTCACCGTGATGTCACAGCCTCAACAGGGAAACCACAGCCTCCTTGTGACATCATAACCTCACTGTGGCATCACAGCCTGACCAGTTATATAACATCGTCAATGCGACATCTCAGCTTAATTTCTCACAACAGTCTCACTTGTGAAATCACAGCTTAACACTGAACTCACAGCTGCACTGTGACATCACAGCCTCACTGTGACATCAGAGCCTCACCACAGGAATCCTACCTAGCCTTATTATGACACCACAGCCACACCAGAGTTAGCACAGGCTCACAATGACCTGACAGCATAAGCAGTGTCATCATACCCTTTGAGATCATAGAGACAACAAAGCCTCATATGTTACATCACTGCCTCATTGTGACATCAATTTTCCCACAGATATCACAGCCTCACAGTGACCTCACAGCCTCATTGTGACCTCACCGTCTAACCTATTACATCATAGACTCACCAGTTACATCATAGCCTCATGGTGAAATAACCTTTGCCACTGACATCACATTTTCCACAGTGACCTCACAGCCTCATTGTGACATCACAACATCTCTCTGTGATGTCACAGTCTCAGTGATGTCATAGTTTCTCATATCACAGCCTCTCTTGTGACATCATAGACTCATTATGACATCTTTCTCACCACTAACTTGCAACGAGTCTCATTCCAGACTTGTAAAGTCACACGTTCATCAGTAACATCACAGCCTCATTGACATCACAGCTTCAATGTGACATAACACCACCACCACTGACATCATAGTCTTACTGGAACATCAGCCTTGCCACTGACATCACAGTCTCAATGTGATCTCACAGCCTCAACCATGACATCACCAACACGCTGTGACATCATGGGCTCATGGTGACACCACAGCCTCATGGTGACATCAAAGCCCCACAGTGGCATCACAGCTTCACCATTGATATGATAGCCTAACTCTGACATCATTTACTCATTGTGATATCACAGCCTATCCACTGACATCACATCCTCAGTATGACATCACAGGCTTAACTCTGAAATCACAGCCTCAATGCAACATCACGCCATCATCACTGACATCCTACCTATCTTCACTATGGCACCATAGCCTCACCAGTGACTTCATAGGCCCACTGAAATATGACAGCCTTCCTATGACACCACAGTGTCGCTCTTGACATCACAACCTCACTGTGACATCACCATTTCCCCAGTGACATCACAACCTCACAGTGACATCACAGCCTTATTGTGACATCACAGGCATACCGTGCCTTCAAAGCATTAGTGTGACATAAAGTTTCACCTCTGACATCATACCCTCACTGAAACATCACATTCAGTTCATCACAATAAACTCACTGTGCCATTAGAAAATACATACTCACCAATAACATAGTCTCTCTGAGAAAGCAGTCACTATTGGCATCAAAACCTCACTGATAAATTACAACCTCACTGTGACATTTCAGCCACACAATACCAGCACAACCTTACTGTAACATCACAAGCTCACCACTGATGTGATGGTCTCACAGTGACATCACAGCCTCATTTCTAACATCACAGACTCACTGTCACATAACAATCTAAATTCTGAAATCATAGCATCAGTGATACGATGGACATTCTGCTTAACCTCACTATTACACCACAGACTCATCACTGATATCTAAGACTCACAGCCTCAATCGTGACACCACAGCCTCGCTGTGGTATAACAGCCTCAATGGGAACATGCCAGACTCATTGTGACATCTCAACCTGATAACTGATATCATCCTCACTTCTGACATCACAGTCACCACTAAAATCTCAGCTGAACTGTGATGTCATAGTCTATCACCACTGATATCACGGCCTCACTGTGATATCACAACCTCATGTTAACATCACAGCCTCTCCATTGACATCACAGCCTCTCCACTGACATCATAGTCTCTCCACTGACATCACAGCCTCTCCACTGACATCACAGCCTCTCCACTGATATCACAGCCTCTTCACTGACATCACAACCTCAATGTGATGGCACAGCCTCATCACTGATGTCCTAAACTCAATGGGAAATCCAAGCATCAACCCTGACATCACAGCCTCACTGATATCTAGCAAAATCAGCCCTGGTATCCGAGCCTCACTGCGTCATCATTGTCTCACAACTTGCCCACTGACAACACAGTCTCACCTGTTACATCATACCCTCATTGTGACATCAGTCACATCACTGTGAAGTCCAAGCATCACCCATTGCATCACAGCCTCACTGACATCTCAGAGAATAAGCCATACTATGCCATCAAAGCATCACTGTGATATAAAGCTTCACTCTGACATCATAGCCTCACAGCCTCAGTTTGAAAGTAAACTCAATATGACATTAAAGCTTTACCAGTGACAATACAGCCTCACCAATGACAGTCTCCCTGGGAAAGCACAGTCCCTACTGACATCAAAACCCCACTATGACATCATGACTTCATTGTGACATCACAGCCCACTGTGTCAACACAGTCTGACATCAGAGCTTGACTGTTACATCACAGCCTCATGGTGACATTACAACCATACTGTGACATCCTAGCCTCACACTGGTATCCTACCAAGCCTTGACATGATACCTCAGCCTCACCACAGATAGAACAGGCTCACAGTGACTTGATAGTCTCAGCAGTGACATCATAGCTTTTGACATCATAAACAGTGACAACAGAGTCTCACATGTTACATTACTGCCTCATTGTGGCATCAATCTTCCCAAGATATCACAGCCTCACAGTGACCTCACAGCCTTACTGTGACCTCACAGAGTAACCTGTTAAATCATAGACTCAGCTGTTACATCATAGCATTATGGTTTCATCAGGCTTGCCAATAGCATCACATCTTTCACCTCTTCACAGTAATATCACAGCCTCAATATGGCATTAGCTTCATTTCTAATATCACAGCCACACAATGACATCACAGCCTCACCTCTGACGTCACAACCTCACTGTGACATCACAGCCTCATCATTGGCATTACAGCCTCCCTGTGACATAACAAGCTAACCTCTGATATCATAGAATCAGTGACACCATGGATATCCTGCCTAGTCTCACTATGAAACCACACCTTCATCACTGACATCTCAGAATCACAGACACTTGACAGCTTCAACAGTGACCCCACCACCATGCTCTGACATCAGAGCCTCACCACTAATATCCCAGCCTCGCTGTGACATCTCAGTCTCATCACTGACATCAGTCTCACTTCTGACATCACAGATTAATGACAGAAATCTCAGCTGAACTGAGATGTCACAGTCTATTACCATTGACATCATAGCCTCACTGTGATATCACAACCTCATGGTAACATCACTGCTCCACAGTGACATCACAGCCTCTCCTGTGACGCAGCCTCAGTGTGACTGCACATCCTCATCACTGACATCTTAAACTCACTGGGAAATCCAAGCAGTACTCCTGACATCACAGCCTCACTGATATTCAAGAAACAGCCCCGATATAAGAGTCTTACTGTGACATCACATCCTCACAATGATCTCACAACTTACCCACTGACACCACAGGCTCACCTCTTACATTGTACCCTCATTGTGACATCAGTCTTGCCACTGACATCAGAGCCTCACTCTGACATCGAACTTCCAGAGTAATGTCACTTCATGGTGACATGACAGCCCACAGTGACATACAACGTTCACAGTGATATCAAGACTCAGCATGACATCGAGGCCTCACCAGTGACAGCACAGCCTCACCTGTGACATGAGCGTTGCCACTGACATTAGTCAGAACACTGACATCACTGCAACACCAGTGACAAAGCCTTTGACATCACAGTCTAACCAGTGTCACTGTCACATAGTACGTTCACCACTGATATCAGAGTGTCACAAGGGACATCATAGACTCACTATGATATCTTTCTCACCACTGAAATTCCAGCCTTATTGTGATATCTCAACTTAACCAGTGACATCACAGCCTCATTGTGACATCAGCCTCACCACTAACATCACAACCTCACTGTGCCATTCAAACCTCTCCACTGGCATCACATCACTGTGACATCAGAGTCTCACTGTGACATCATAGACACAATGTGTCCTCACAACCTCACTGTGACATTACAACTTGACAGTGCCATCACATCCTTAGTGTGACATCACAAACTCCCAGTGACATCATCCTTCACACTGTCATAATAGCCTCATGGGGATATCACATACACACCTCTGACATAGCCTCACTGTGACATCACAGACTCAATGTGATATCACATCATCACCACTGACATCATAGCCTCACTGTGACATCAGCCTTGCAACTGATATCACAGTCTGACTGACCTCACAGCATCCACTATGACATTACTAACTCTCTATGACATCACAGTCTCACGGAGTCACCACACCACACAGTGACATCAAAGCCTCATGGTGGCAACACAGCCTCACCAGTGACATGCCAACTTCACTGTGACATCATACCCTCATCACTCACACCAGCCTCATTCTGATATCACAGCTTAACCACTGAAATTACATCCTTATTGTGATGCCATAATCTCGCTCCAAAGACATCTCAGCCTCACTGTGATATCACGGCATCACTGGTGACAACACAGCCTCACTGTGATATCTCAGCCTCACCTCAGGTTATAGCCTCACTGTGACATGACAGCCTCACTATCACATCACAGGCTCACCTCTGAAATCATTGCCCAACAGCATCGACTCTGATGTTACAGCCTCACTGTTTCATCAAAGCTGCACTATGACATCACAGGCTCACCTCTGAAATCATAGCCTCTATGAAACATTGCACCCTCATCATTGACATCTTACCTAGCCTCAATATGGCACCACAGCCTCACCATTGACCTCACAGGCTCAATGAAACATACCACCTTCCCTGTAACACCTCAGTGTCGTTATTGACATCTCACTGTGACAACACAACTTTCCCAGTGACATCTCAACCCCACAGTGACATCAAAGCCATACCATGCCATCAAATCATCACTGTGACATAAAGTGTCACCTCTAACATCAGAGCCTCACTGTGACATCACAGCCTCAGTTTGACACAATAAACTCATGGTGACATAAGAGGCTCACCAGTGACAATACAGCCTCACCAATGACAGTATCCCTGTGAAAGCACATATGGACATCACAACCTCATTGTGAAATCACAATTTCACTGTGACAGCACAGCCTCACCTCTGATAGGATAGGCTCACCGTGATATCATAGCCTCACCAGAGACACAACAGCTTCCTGGTAACATCATAACATCCCTGTGGTATTACATCCTCATAAATTATATCACATTGTCAATACAACAGCTTTACCTCATCTCTCACATCAATCTTACTTCTGAAATCACTGACCTCACAGCTATACTGTGACATCACAGCCTCATGGTGATATCACAGCCAGAATATGACATCACAGAATTACCACTGGTATCCTACCTAGCCTTGTCATGACACCACAGTCTCACCGCAGATAGCTCAGGCTCATAGTGCCATGACAGTCTCAGTAGTGACATCATAGCCTTTGACATCATAAACAGTGACACCATAGAGTCACATGTTATGTCACTGGCTCACTGTGACATCAATCTTCCCACAGACATCATAGTCTTACAGTGACCTCACACCCTCACTACAACCTCACAGTCTAACCTGTAACATCATAGACTCATCTGTTACATCATACCCTCATGGTGATATCATCCTTGCCACTGACATCACACATTTCACAGTGAGCTCACAGCCTCATGTGACATTACAACCTCTGTGGCACAGTGATATCTCAGGTTCATTGTGGCAATACAGCCTCATTTCTGACATCACAAACTCACTGTGACATCACAGCCTCTCCTCTGACATCACAACCTCACTGTAACATAACAGGCGAATCTCTGAAATCCTAGCATCAGTGACACCACTTATATCCTGCCTAACTTCTCTATGACACAACAGCTCCATCGCTGACATCTCAGGCTCATGGTCACATGACAGTTTCAACAGTGACAGCACAGCCTCACTATGACATCTCAGCTTCATCACTGACATCAGCCTCACTTCTGTCATCACAGCCTAACCACTGAAAGCTCAGCTGAATTGTGATGTCTATTACCAATGCTATCACAGCCTTATTGTGATATCACAACCTCACAGTAGCATCACAGTCTCACTGTGACATCACAAACTCACTGTGACTTCAGCCTTGCCACCAACTTAATAGCCCTATTGTGACATTACATACATACCTCTGACATAGCCGCACTGTGACATCACATGGTGAATGTGTCTTCAAAGCATCACCACTGACATCATAGTCTCACTGTGACATCAGCCTTGTCACTAATATCACAGTCTCACTGTGACCTCACAGCCTCCATAATGACATCATCAACTCCCTGAGACATCACAAACGCATGGTGACAACACAGACACAGGATTACCTCAAAGTCTCACACTAGCATCACAGCTTTACCTCTGAGGTTATAGCCCATTGTGACACGATACCCTCACTATGACATCACAGGCTTACCTCTGAAATCATTGCCCAACTGTGAAATTATAGCATCAGCTATGACATTATAGCCTCACTCTGTCATCACAGCCTCACTATGATATCACAGGCTCAACTCGGAAATCATAGCATCAAAACGACATCACACCCTCTTTACTGACATAATAAACTCACTGTGACATTAAAGCCTCACTAGTGACAATATAGCCTCACCAATGACATAGTCTCCCTGTGAAAGCACAGTCACTACTGACATCATAATCTCACTGTGAAATCAGAACCTCACTGTGACTTCACAGCCATACTGTGAAAGCACATCCTCACTGTGGCATCACAGTCTCACCTGTGAGTTTATAGTCCAACTGTGACATGACAGCCTCACGACATGACAGCTCACCTCTGAAATCATTGCCCAACTGTGATATCATACCATTGAATCTGAACTTATAGCCTCACTGTTTAATTACAACCTCACTTTGACATCACAGGCTCACCTCTGAAATCATAGCCTCAATGTGAAATCACACCTTCCTCACTGACATCCTATCTAGCCTCACTATGGGAGCACAGCCTCACCACTAACCTCACTGGCTCACTGAAAAATAACAGCCTCCTATGACACCACAATGTTGCTATTGACATCACAAACTTACTGTAGTATTGCACCTGCCCCAGTGACATCACAACCTCCCAGTGGCATCACAGCCTCATTTTGACATCACAGCCATACCATGACATCAAAGCATCACTGTAACATAAAGCTTCACATCTAACATCATAGCCTCAGTGCGAAATCACAGCCCCAATTTGACACAATAGACTCATTGTGACATTAGAGTCTCACCAATGACATAGTCTCCCTGTGAAAGCACAGTCACTACTGACATCACAACCTTACTGTGACATCACAAACTCACTGTGAAATTACAGGCACAATGTACCAACACAGTCTCACAACTGCACTGTGACATCACAGTCTCCCTGTAACATCACAGCCCCACTAATGATCGGACTGGCTCACCATGATGTTACAATGTCAGCAATGATATCACAACATCACAGTGACATCATAGCCACACTGTGCCAACACAGCCTCACTGTGATACCACAGAGTCACCACCGGTAGGACAGGCTCACCATGATATTACACCCTCACCAGTAACACCATGCTTCATGATGAGATCATAATCTAACTATGGCATTATAGCCTCACTAGTGATATCACATCATCAGTGTGACTTCTCAGTCTCATCTCTCACATCAGTCTCACAGCTGCATTGTGACATCACAGCCTCACTGTGACATCACATTATCACCACTGATATCATAGCCACACGTGACATCAGCCTTACCACTGACATTAAGTCCCACTGTGATCTCAAGCCTCCACCAGGACATCACCAAATCCCTGTGACAGAGCAGGTTTATGTGACACCACAGCCACATGGTAATGTCAAAGACTTATTGTGTCATCATAGCCTCATTGTGACATCATAGCCTCAACTGAGTTTATACCTTCACTGTGACATCACAGCCTCAATATGACATCACAGGCTCATCTCTGAAATCATTGCCCAACTGTGACATCACAGCATTAATTCTGACATTATAAGTTCACTGTTTCATCTCAGCCTCACAATGACATCATAGGCTTACATCTGAAATCATAGCCTCAATGTGACATTATACCCTCATCACTGAAATCTTATTTAGCCTTATTATGGCACCACAGCCTCACCACTGACCTCACAGGCTCACCGAAACATGACAGGCTCCCTGTGACACTACAGTGTCTCTATTGACATCACAACCTCACTGTGACATCAGAATTTTCCCAGTGACTTCACAACCTCATAGTGACATCACAGCTTCATTGTGACATCATAGCCATACCATGCCATCAAAACATCATTGAGACATAAAGGTTCACCTGTGACATCATTGCCTCACTGTGACATCAGAGCCACACTGTGTCTTACAGCCTCACTGTGACATTACAACTTGATGGTGACATCACAGCCTCACTGTGACATCACAAACCTGTGACATCAGCCTTGACATTGACATAATAGCCATGGTTACATTACATACACACCTCTGTCATACCCTCACTGTGACATCACAGCTTCATATAATTTCACAGCATCACCACTGACATTGTAGCCTCACTGTGACATCAGCCTTGCCACCGACATCACATTCTCACTGTGACCTCGCAGCCTCTACTGTGACATCACAGGCTCACGGTGACACCACAGACTCACAGTGACTTCACAGCCTGCCCACTGACACCACATGCACACATGTTCCATCATATACTCATTGTAGCCTCAGTCTTACCACTGACATCACAGCTTCACTATGACATCACAGCCTCACCAGTGACAGCACAGCTTCACCTGTGACATCAGCTCACCACTGACATGTCAGAACACTTACAGGACTGCCACACAAGTGATAACACAACCTTTGACATCACAGCCTTATCCATTTCACTGTCAAGTCCTAAACTCACTGTGAAATCCAAACATCACTACTGAGGTCACAGCCTCACTGATATCTCACAGAATCAGCCCTGACATCAGAGACTAACTGCAACATCACAGCCTCACAGTGACCTCACACCATGCCAACTGACACCACAAGTTTACCTGTTACATCATAGATTCATTGTGACCTTAGTCTTGCAACTGACATCACAGCCTCACTGTGACATTACAGCTTCCAGAGAGATATCAACTCACAGTGACATGACAACCCACAGTGACATACACTCTTCACAGTGACATCACAGCACCACCAGGGACAGCACAGCCTTTGATAATACAGCCTCACCAGTGTCACTGTCATGTAATAGGTTAACCACTGATATCATAGACTCACTAGGACATCTTTCTCACCACTGACATTCCAGCCTTCATCAGTGATATCACAGCCACATTGTGACATCAGCCTCACCACTAATATCACTTCCTCACTATGCCATCGAAATCTCTCAAGTGACATCACATCACTGTGTCATCTGAGCCTCTCTGTGATATCATAACCACAGTAACATAGTCTCCCTGTGAAAGCCCAGTCACTACTATCATCACAACCTCACTGTGACATCACAACCTCACTATGACATTACAACCAAACTGAGCCAACACAGCCTCGCTTTGATATCACAGCCTCATTGTGACATCACAGTCTTACCACTGGTATCCTACCTAGCCTTACTAGGACACCACAGCCTCACTACAGATAGCACAGGCTAACAGTGATATGACAGCCTCAGTATTGACATCGTAACCTTTGACACTGAAGCCTCACCTTTTACATCACTGCCTCATGTGAAATCACTCTTCCCACAGATATAACAGCCTCCCAGTGATCTTACAGCCTCCCCGTGACCTCACAGTCTAATCTGTTACATCATAGACTCACGTGTTACATCACAGCTGTTTCCGAATGCCCACCGGGCAGCTGCAGAAAGGAGGGAAAGCTGAAGGGGCCTTGTGGGCTCGATGTGAATGGACCAGTTGGTGACGAGTCACTATTCAGTCCCCGAGAGTCAGGCAAGATGCAGCAGGCAGAGGACAAGTTGGGGCAAACTCACCTTTATTCAGAAAGTGTTTGGGCTTATATAGCATCGGGGTCCAATCAGGTGTGGCCACTTCTCTGCTCAGAGGGAAGGGGAGAGCAACCACCAATCATTTAGCTGTTTATTGGGTGTCTAGGTTAAATGGCCGCTTCACATTGGTTCATTCCTCCTTCCCATTGGTTTTCCATCACTCCGCCTATATGGTTCCTCTATTGGGACAGTCTGGGGCATATCTGAACTTGTTCAGGCTTGTCTGTAGCTGGACCTTCTGGATTCAGGAGCCTGAGCTAGGGCCTCCCTGAATCGATAATGCCACATTTTCACCCTTTTACTTATTTATAATTGTTTAGTGGGGACCACGATAGCTGGGGCAACCCTGAGCCTCTACAGCTGCTGGGAATATAAGTGACTTTGCCTGTCTTAGGTTGGACACCACTTTCGTGTGGATCCTTACCTGTCATTGACTACCATTTATGGGACCATCTTAGAGAAGGACTCATGGTCCCAAAGAGGAACTCAAATATGGCAGAGAAAAGCAGGTTTTTATCAGGGCAGGAGCAGGTGGAGGGGCTGTAGGTAGCATAGGCGCAGAAACAATCCAGAAGAACTGGTGAGAAACAAACCAAAACCTAACAATTGTAAATTAGTAAGGCATAGCTCTAATGGAGGAAAACCAGGGCTCACACGAGCCTTTGGTGATCTTAGGAATGTCTGAGGCCTGAATGGATGCACTCAGGACCTGGAAAACAGACTTGTTATTTTGGGAATATATGAAAAAAAAACTTGTAAGAAAATTTGTTTGAAAGAAAACTTACAATCTATTAGAAAAACAATTGTGAATGATATAAAACAAGTAGTTAAGGCCTTAGATGTCATCAAAATTATTTGTTCTTATTCTTAAGTATACATACATGTCTTTAAAAATGGCATGCAAAAATTTTAATATTAGCAAGTCACACAAATGAAAGGAAAATTGAAGTCGCCACAGATTTTTTTAACATTGAAATATAAGACACACAACATGAAAACAGAACATAAAAACATACAAGCACATGAAACACAAGAAGTCAGATATCCTGTTCCATAATTGTTTCATAATAGGGAGACCAGTATCATCTGAAGCAGAAAATACAGCTGGGGAAAGAGGGGGAGTCAAGAGCTACAGGAACAAGAGGAGGGAAGGGGACTAGGGTCCAAAGATCATCAGCAGTGATTAGAGCTGCCAGGGGAATCAGGAGAGCCACACTCATTCAGGCTGATGTTCATCTTTTTCCAAGTAATTTCTGATGACAGATGCATCAGTTGCAGGGTGGACAAGACAAGAGGGTACCAAAATAGGGTTCAAGGTGGGATCTGGAAGAACACAAGCATATCCTCAGCCCTGTGTTAATAGAAGATGGGGTCCTTCCATGTACCCATTAGGGGATCATCCCAACAGACAAGAGGCAAGGGTGTTGTAATGGTTTGAGATTTACCAGGTTTGTAAGTGGGAGACAAACCATGGTTATCAGAGGTGAGGAAATTAAGGGTGAAGAGGGCCTCGGTGAGATGCAGGTGAAGGTCTGGGGAAGGAGTGTTAGTCCTTTGTAAACAGTCCTTTAAGGTCCTGTTCATATGTTCAATTATGCCTTATCCCTGAGGGTTATAAGGGATGCCAGTAACATGTTTTATACTCTAAGATGAGAGAAAGGAGCAAAATTGAGCAGACACATAAGCAGGGCCATTGTCTGTTTTCATGGTCCAAGGCACTCCCATAACCAGCATAGTCATTTTTACAGCCTTTATGGCATGGCTAGCCTTTTCTCCTGTTAAAGCAGTGGCATAAATAAATTTGGAATATGTATCTGTGATGACATGCATATATTTGAGTGTTCCAAATGAAGAAAAGTGGGTCACATCCATCTGCCATAAAGAATTAGGTGAAAGCCCCCGAGGGTTAACTCCCTGAAATTGCAAGGGACCCAAAGGTACAAAAGGGGCACAAGCAGCACAGGTTCTACACAAGTGTTTGTACTGAATACTAGTTAGTTCAGGATATAGTTTGTGGAGGTTGGAAGGGGACATGTGAAATTTTTGGTGGAGGAGCCTAGCTTGTTCCAATAATGAGACCGAGATCACACGATGATAAGTTTGTCTACCTCATCATTGCCTTGTGCTATGAACCCTGGTAATATTGAATGAGATCTTATGTGCTCAATAAAAAAAGGATGCTGTCTATTCTCTAGGAGCATTTTAAGCATTTGTAATGCAATCTCGACAGGAGATGATGAGCCCCTAAAGCTGGAGAAGGAAATAACCTTGGTACCACATACCAATTGTCAGAAAAAAATGTTAATGGGCCCAGTTTGAGTTTCTTCTTAGGCTTTGATAATGGCATACAGATCACCAATTTGGACAGATCCTTTATTGGGCCATACAAAATTTTTGTCCTATTTTAGGGGCTTTGTTTATCACCCCTATTTGATGGGTTTTGGCATCAGTAAAAACACATAGAGCACCAGGGATGGATGAGGAAGAGGGAAAGTCATGAGGATGGGACTGTATCATGAGGTATTGCAAGATCTGAACGGGCTTATCAGGAGGAAGGGGATTATCTAAGTCACCTGAATAGCCTGCAAGTATAGCTTGAAAAAGGAAGTTATCTCTCATTAAAAATTGAATTTCTGTCAGGGAAATAGGCAAGATCATCTTATCAGGCTCCCTGTTGAAAATTCTGTTACAATATGCACTCACCTTATGTGCCACAAGGAGGGCAGCTTCAAGTCTGGGAGTTATTTTATGAAAGGTGGACCATGAGGAATGGATCCAAAAAAGGAGTCCTTGTTTTTGCCAGATGTGGCCTAATGGGACCTTCCTTATAGAGAGGACAATTCCCCATAAGAGTTCCTGGGTGTTTATCCTATGGATGTTTAGAATGTCTAATGAGGCTGATATAGAATAAAGGGCCTTTGTAGCATCAGGGGGCAAAGTAATGTTTTTTGTGGGTGTGATTTGAAAGTCTTAATAGATTAAAGAAGGGTAGTAAATCCTCAGTAGAAAGAGATAGGAAGGGTTTAAACAATTGATCTGACTGCATAGTTGTTGTAGCTCATTTAAGGAGTATTTTTTGTGAGTAACTGTGGGACAAGGTCCTAATGTTTGAAATAATTTTATAACCTATAAATCCATAGGAAGGGACCAGTTGTACTTTATCATTAGCAATATAAAGGCCGATGTTATTAAGATTCTGTAGGAGGGGGCTGGAGAGGTGGCTCAGAGGTTAAGCCTCTGCCTTGCAGGCAGGTCCTGAGTTCAGATCCCAGATGCCATGTATAGACGCCAGGCGGAAGAGGGAGCGGCCTGTGCTTCTGGTCCTGGTAGGGTGAAGCCTGTGAATCCCGGGGCAGAAGGAGATGGAGGTATCCGTGGTGGTTCCCGATTCGTCCATGGTTCTACACACACACATACACGCATGCGCGCGCACATGCATACACACACACGTACAATTGAATAAATAATAATAATAATAAAAGATTCTGTAGGAGGTCTGAAAGGAGGGATTTCAATTTTTTTTTTTTTGTAATTTGTGGGCCACGAGTAAATCATCCATATAATGGATAAGCAAGCATTGAGTCTTAATACATTGTGTCACTGTAGCAATATTATGTTGACATATCATTGGGCTGTTTTTCATTCCCTGGGGTAGAAATTTCCAAAGAAATATCTTTGTAGGTGTTTGATAATTGGGTTCCCATACAGTGAAGGCAAAAACTGCCTGTCATCCTGATGTAAGAGAACTAAGAAAAAACAGTCCTTGATGTCTATGATAGCTAGATAGTAATTCAAGGGAATAGAGCTAGGATGTGGGATGTCAGCCTGGAGTGGGCCCATTTTTTCATGTGCTTATTAACCTGGCATAGAGCTTGTAACAGGAGATATTTCCCTGACTTTTTTCTAATAGCAAAAGTAGGGGTGTTATGAGAGCTTAAGGAGGGTTCAATATGTCCCAGACTTAATTGTTCTGTCACTAAAGACTTAAGAGCAGAAAGTTTTGGTTCTAATATTGGTTACTGCTCCACCCATATGGGGCCCATGTGAGTCCATTTCAGTTTAATGGGCTCTGTGTTCTTAGTGCAAGAGCAGTAGCCTTTAGAATTGGGGGTGCTGTATATGCTTTGCTGGGGAAATATCATTTACTCTTCCAGATAAACCATGGCATCCTTTTCTAAGATGTCATCATAAAAGACTTGGTCATCTGTTGTCAAGATGACACCCATGGCAGTCATCAAATCTCTGACCAAAGAGTGGTAATGATATCTGCTACTAGTAGTTTAATATGGCCTATATTACCATCATGGTCTTTCCAGGTTACATTGTTTGTAACTTTTATGGTCAGTTGGTTTCATACTACTCATTTTATGGGGGGCCCTTGATTGTGTTCCCAATGTGACATTCATCTAGCATTGTTCTCTGCGATTATGATGACATCAACTCCTCTATCTAATATGACTTTGATTGGTGTACCATCCAGGGAGACCATCATACGAGGTACATGGTCATACACAGGGAGTGTCCTTTGGATGCTAGGTGACCCTCTTTTTAGGGGCTGAGGATTTTCCTTCCTTGAGTTTAAAGGAGCCTTTTTATAGCTGGACCTACAGTCTTTAGCCCAGAAAAATTGTCCCATATTTGGAGCAGGGTGTTCTTAGCTTAATCATGAGCTTAGGGCATGAGATTTTAAAGTGTCTGGGCTCTCCACAACCCCAACATGGGGGGGTCTTTTGTCTATCTCTGAATGGCTAGAGCATTAACAGAAGTAGCCAAAGCCTCAAATGGAGTGATGGAGGTATTGATATCTTTGGTGGCTACTATCCACTTATGAATATATTCATTATGGAAAGGAGTGACTGTGTTATGGTTAGGTATATTTGCTCCTTCCCAGATCAAATCTTTAATCAATGCATCTCTTGCTGGTTCATCTGGGGTGCATGTCTCCACCACTTCAGTCACAAATCTTTCATCAGGTCCTCAGATAAGTTTACCTAAAAATGGCTCTGGTCTTTGAGGCCTGCAAGTCTTTAGGCTTTGTAAGGCCATTTGTCTAATGTAGATTGTGAAGCAGGATTACTATATTGACTTCTACCTGTAAGCATATCTATTGTAATTTGTATGTCATGTTGTATATTAGTATGGGGTTGGCTTTCAGACATCATAGGCTGCTCTCCATTGCAGAAAGCCCAAGGGAGAGAGAACAGCCTTGAGGAGAGAATACCAATTATAATGGGTTTGTAATTGGAGAGCCCATTGTAAAAGGACTTGTTCAAAATAAAGGGAGTCAACCACACCTTTCTTTACAGCTTTTCTAATTAACGCCAGGTCCCCTAAGGGGGTAAAAACCCATGTCCTCATTTGAAGGTTAGGTTCCACATTTATAGGAAACTCTATATGCCATAGGGTTATGAGCATGCCTGTATGTGGGTTGCTCTAGAGCATGCCCGGGTGCCCTTGGCATAACATGATTACCAGTGAAGGAAGATCTCAGATCAAGTGGAGGGTCTTCCATAGGGTATGTTTGGGAAAGGAAGCTAAGGTCCTGCCATGGGTATGTATGAGGGGGAGGTTGGAAGGGGTCTGTTCTGACAGGGGGGTGGAATTGCCCCTGACACAGACCTGGGACCCTCTGCAGAGACCTCAACCAGGGAGAGGGAGGGAAGGGATCCAGAGGAAGAACAAAGGGCTAAATTTGGGTTCTTTCCACAAGTTACATTGTAGAAATTAATTACTTCCTCAGTGGAGGATCCTTTAAGGCTTGCTACAATGCCCAAGAGGATGGAACAAAGGAGGCCAGAAGGATATGGCCATCCTGGATTTCCCTCTTATGGGCCAGGTAAAGCACTCCCATCCAAATCTGTGGGTCCCAGTCATTTTCTGGGAGAAGTCCAAGGAGCTAAGATTAAGGCTTCCTCCCAAAAATATTCGAAGTCCTCCAGCATCACTTTGATCCTATATAAGTCTAGTAGAGCCTTAAGGGCAGTCAGCTGGTGTGCCTTTTGATGGGATGGTAAATTACCCATTTTGGAGAGGAAAGGCTCCCTAATGGAACAGAGATGACTAGGAAGTGAGTGGACAAGGCAAAAGAGCGCAGAAAATAAAAAGCAATGGCTAGAACTAAAATTAAAGTGAAAACAACTCCTAAAAAGATAACCAACATCTAAGGAGAGACCTAGTGCAGGACATACACAGAGGTGTTTTGAATCTAAGGGTCCTGTGCTTAGTGAGGGACTTCAGGGGTTCGTTTCTCCCCTGGGCCTTATGCCCCCTGTCAGGCTACAAGTTCTGAGGGGACCAATTTCTCATGTGAACTCACCAGGAAAAGCCTTGGCTTTGAGGGCTCTTTGATCATGGGGAAATCAAACGAGCGATTGTGTTCTTACCTTAAGAGCACAACGATGGACAGACAGGGAAAGGGAGAGAGGAGGGGACTACCTGCTCACCTTCAGGCATCGTAAGCACAGGAACACAAAACCAAAGGGGCCACTCACTGAACTTTACTTGAATGGTTGTCTCATCTACACTGAAGGCAGAACTATCCCATGTTGGAGTGCCAGATGTTGCTGAATCCCCACCGGGCTAGTTTGGAAAAGGAGGGGAGGCAGCAGGGGCCTTGTGGCCTCAAGGCAAATGGGCGAGCCGGTGATGGGGTCAGCACCCAGAACACGGAAGTCAGGCAAGAAGCAACAGGTAGAGGATGAGTTGGCTGCAGACTCAGTTTTATTCAGAAAGTGTTTGGGCTTATATAAAATCAGAGTCTAATCAGGTGTGGCCACCTCTCTGCTCAGGGGAAGGGAGATAGCAACCACCAATTATTTAGCTGTTTACTAGGTGTCCAGGTTAGATGGCCTTTTCCCATTGGTTGTTCATCCCTCCTTCCCATTGGTTGTCCATCCCTCTGCCTGTATGGTTCTTCTATTGGGATCTTTCTGGAGCATGTCCAAAATTGTCAGGATTGTCTGTAGCCAGACATCCTGGATTCAAAAGCCCAGGCTAGAGCCTCCCTGAATTCATAGTGCCATGATAGCCTCATTGTGAAATCACCTGTCACTGACATCATATCTTCCACAATGACCTCAAAGTCTCACTGTGACATCACAACCTCTTTGTGATGTCACAGCCTCACAGTGACATCACAGCTTCACAGTGATATCATAGCCTTACTGTGGCATTATAACCTCATTTCTGACATTACAGCCTCACTGTGACATCAGAGCCTTACCTCTGATATCACAGCCTCACAGTAACAAAATTGGCTAACCTTGGAAATCATAGCATCAGTGACACCACGGACATCCTGCCTATGCTTGCTATGACACCACAGCCTCATCACTGACATCTCAGGCTCATGGTCACCTGACTAACTCAACAGTGACACTACAGCCTTGCAGTGGCATCACAGCCTCACCACTAACATCCCAGCCTCACTGTGACATCTCAGCCTCAACACTGACATCAGCCTCACTTCTCATATAACAGCCTAACCACTGAAAATTCAGCCGAACTGGGATGTCATAATCTATTACCACTGATATCACAGCTTCACTATATCACAATCTCACGGTAACATCACTACCTCACAGTGACATTACAGCCTCTCCTCTGACATCACAGTCTCAGAGTGACTACACAGCCTCATCACTGACATCTTAACCTCACTGTGAAATCCAAGAATTGCCCCTTACATCACAGCCTCACTAACATATCATCAAAACATCCCTGACATTAGAGCCTCACTGCAACATTACAGCCTCACAGTGATCTCACAGCCTGCTCACTGACGTTACCAGCTCACTTGTTACATCATAGCCTCATTGTGGCTTCAGTCTTACCACTGACATCACAGCTTTATCAGTGACATCACACCCTCATCAGTGACATCACAGCCTCAGTGTGCCATAAAAACCTCTCCAGTGACATCTTAACATCACTGTGTCATCAGAGCCTCATTGTGATATCAGAGCGACACTGTGTCCTCGCAGCCTCACTGTGACATCACTATGACATCAGCCTTGTCATTGAAAAATAGCCTCATGGTGACATCCCATGCACACCTCTATCATACCCTCACTGTGACATCACAGCATCACCATTGATATAGCCTGACTGTGACATCAGCCTTTCCACTGATATCACAGTTTCACTGTGACCTCACAGCATCCATCGAGACATTATCAAATCCCTGTGACATCACAGGCTCATGTTGACATCACAGCCACATGATGACATCAAAGCCTCACAGTTGCATCAGTCTCACCAGTGACATGCCAGTCTCACTTGACATCATGCCCTCATAGCTCACATCAAACTAATTCTGATATCACAGCCTAACCACTATAATCACATCCTCACTCTGATGTAATAGTCTCGTTTCACTGACATCTCAGTCTTACTGTGATACTACAGCATCACAATTGACTACGTAGCCTCACTGTGACATGGCAGACTCAACTCTGAGGTTATATCCTGTGATATCACAGCCTCACCATGACATCACAGCCTCACTTCTGAAATCATTGCCCAACTGTGACATCACAGTATTGACTCTAACGTTATAGCCTCACTGTTTCATCACAGCCTCACTTTTACATCACAGCCTTACCACTGATCTTACATGTTCACTAAAACAGGAGAGCCTCCCTGTGACAATACAGTGTTGCCATTAACATCACAGATTCACTGTCACATCACAACCACACTTTGCCAGCACAGCCTTATTTTACAATCACAGCCTCCCCACTGATATGACAGGCTCACAGTGACATCACATCCTCTCCTCTGACATCACAGCCTCAATGTGACTCCACAGTCACACCACTGACATCTTAACCTCACTGTGAATTCTAAGCATCACCCCTGACATCACAGCCTCACTATAAAAACACAGCCTCACCACTGACATTCCAAGCTTTCTGTGATATTACAGCTTTACCAGTGACACCACAGCCTCATGTAACATCATTAGCTCACTGTGGCATCACAACCTCACTGTGACATCACAGATATACTGTGCCAGCACAGTCTCACTGTGGCATCACAACCTCACCACTGATAATACAAGCTCACTGTGATATTACAGCTTAACCAGTAATAGCACAGCCTCACCTTGACATCATAACCTCACCAATTATGACATCATCAATGTGACATCTCAGCCTCATCTCTCACATCAGTCTCACTTCTGAACTCACAGCCAAACAATTGACTTCACAGTTGCACTCTGACATCACACCTCACTGTGACATCATATCCTCACTGTGACATCTCAGCCTCATTGTGACATCACAGTAATACCGTGCCATTAAAGCTCACTGTCATGTAAAGATTCACCTCTAACATCATAGTCTCACCATGACATCACAGACTCAGTTTGACACAATAAACTCACTGTGAGATTAGAGCCTCACCAGTGGCAATACACACTGATCAATAACACAGGTTCCCTGTGAAAGCACAATCTCTATTGACATCACAACCTTACTGTAAGATCAGTACCAGCACAGCTTCACTGTGATATCACATCCTCACCACTGGTATTCTATCTAGCCTTACTGGGACGCCACAGCTTCACCACAGACTCACAGTGACATTACAGCCTCAGCAATGACAGCCTTTGACATCATAAATAGTAACAACACAGTCTCACATTTTACATCACTGCCTCACTGTGACAACAATCTTCCCACAGATACCACAGCCTCACTGTGACCTCACAGTCTAACCTGTTACATCATAGATACACATGTTACATCATAGTCTCATGGTGAAATAAGCCTTCCCAGTGATATCTCATCTTCCACAGTGACCTCACAGCCTCACTATGGCATCACAACCTCTCTGTGATGTCAGAGCCTCAAAGGGCCATCACAGCTTCACAGTGATATGACAGCCTCACTGTGGCATTATAGCCTCATTTCTGACACCACAGCTTCATTGTGAAATTACAGTCTCAATTCTGACTTCACAGCCTCACTGGACATCATAGCCTCATGGTGACAATATGGACACACTGTGATATCACAGCCTCACTGTGGCTGTATAGCCTCATTTCTGAAATCACAGCCTGACTGTGACATGACAGCTTCACCTCAGACATCACAGCCTCACTGTGATATAGCAGGCTAACCTCTGAAATCATAGCATAAGTGATACCATGGACATCTGGCCTAGCCTCACTATGACAACACAACCTCATCGCTGACATCTCAGGCTCATGTTAACATGAAAACCTCAACTGTGACACCACAGCCTTCCTGTGGCATCACAGCCTAGCCAGTAACAGCCTCACTGTGACATCTCAACCTCATCATGGTTATCAGAGTCACTTCACATCACAGCCTAACCAACAAAATCTCAGCCAAACTCTGATGTCATAGTTTATCATCTCTGATATCACAGTCTCACTGCAATATCACAACCTCAACGTAACATCACAGCCTCTGCTCTGACATCACAGTTTCTTCTCTGACATCACAGCCTCTTGTGTGACTGCACATCATCACCACTGATGTCCTCACCTCACTGTGAAATCCAAGCATCACCCCTAATGTCACAGCCTCATTGTCATCTCAGAGAATCAGTCCTGACATCAGAGCCTCACTGAGACATAACAGCCTCACAGGGACATCACAACCTGCCCACTGACAAGGCAGGCTTACATATATCATAGTCTTATTGTGACATCAGTCTTGCCACTGATAGCACAGCTTCACATCACAATTTTCAGAGTGATATCATTCATGGTGATATGACAGCCCATAGTGACATACAACCTTCATAGTGATATCACAGACTCATGGTGCCATCCTGGCCTCACCAGTGATAGCACAGCTTAAACAGTGACATCAGCTTTGCCTCAGACATTAGTCAGAACACTGACATACCTGCCATACCAGAGAGAACAGAGCCTATCACATCATCGCCTCAAGAGTGTCACTGTCAGGTAGTACGCTCACCACTGACATTATAGCCTCACCAATGATGTCATAGACTCACTATGACATCTTTCTTACCACTGACATTCCAGCCTTAATGTGACATCACACTTTTACCAATGATGTCATAGCCTCATTGTGATATCAGGCTCACCACTAATATCACAGCCTCACTGTGCCATCAAAATCTCTCCAGTGACATCACAACATCACTGTGTCATCAGAGCCTCACTCTGATATTATAGCTCACTCTGTCCTCACAGCCCCATTGTGACAGTATAACCTGACAGTGGCATCACAGCCTCACTATGACATTGCAAATTCACTTTGACATCAGCATTGCCATTGACATAATAGTCTCATGGTAAAATCATATACACACCTCTGACATAGCCTCATTGTGAAAACACAGCCTCAATGTGACATCACAGCATCACCACTGACATCATAGCCTCAGCAGTGACATCACAGACTCACTGTGCCATTACAGCCACACTGTGACATCAAAACATTACCACCAATAGGACAGGCTCAATGTGCTATTACAGCCTCACCAGTGACACCACAGACCATGGTGACATCATAATCTCACTGTGGAATCACAGCCTCATCAGTTATATCACATCATCATTGTGAAATCATAAGTTAACCACCGAACTCACAGCTGCACTCTGATATTACAGCCTGACTCTGAAATCATAGCCTCATGGGGACATCACAGCCACACTGTGACATCACAGCCTCACTTTGACATTGCAGACTAACTTCTGAAATCATAGAATCAGTGACACCACAGACCTCCTGCCTACCCTCTCTATGACACCATACCCTTCTCATTGTCATCTCAGGCTCACAATCACATGATAGCCTCAGCAATGACACCACAGCATCACTTTGGCATCAAAGCTTCACCAATAATATCAAAGCCTCACTGCAACAATACAGCCTCCCAGTGACCTCACAACCTGCCCCTGTCACCACACACTCACCTGTTACATCGTAGCATCATTTTGACATCAGCCTCACCACTAACATAACAAACTCACTGTGCCATCCAAACCTCTCAGTGGCATCACAACATCACTGTGTCATCAGAGCCTCATTGTGACATCATGGCCACACTTTGTCCTCAGAGCGTTAATGTAACTTCACAACCAGACAGTGGCATCACAGCCACACTGTGACATCACAATCTCTCTATCACATCAGCCTTGCCACTGACATAATAGCCTCCTGGTGACATCACAAACACACCTCTGACATAGCCTCACTATGACATCACAGGCTCAATGTGACATCACAGCATCATCACTGACATCATAGCCTCACTGTTACATCAGCCTTGCTACCGACATCACAATCTCACTGTGATCTCACAGCCTCCACCGTGACATCACCAAATCCCTGTGACATCACTGGCTCCTGGCGACACCACAGACACATGGTGATATCAAAGCCTCACAGTGGCATCACAGTCTCACAGTGATCTCACAGAATTCCCACTGACACCACAGTCTCACCTGTTACATCATAGCTGCATTGTGGACTCATTCTTACCACTCTCATTATAGCCTTACTGTGTGACATCACAGACTTACCAGTGAAAGCACAGCCCAGCCTCGCGTGTGACATAAGAGTCACCACTGACATTAGTCAGAACACTAACAACACTGCCACACCAGTGACAACACAGTCTTTGACACCACATTCTCAACAGTGACATGCCTGCCTCACTGAGACATCATACCTTCATCACTCACATTAGCCTCATTCTGATATCACAGTCTTACCAGTGAAGTCAGATCCTCACTGTGATGTCATAATGTCACCCCACTCTCATCACAGCCTCACTGTGATATCAAGGCATCACTGTTGACATCAAAGCCTCATGGTGGTGTCACAACCTCACTTTGACATTACATGTTCACTATGACATCACAGGATCACCTCTGAAATCATAGCATCAATGCGAATCAAACTCTCCTCACTGACATCCTACTTAGACTTACTATGACATCACAGCCTCATTAATGACCTCATGGGCTTACTGAAACACGACAGCTTCCCTGTGACAACTGAGTGCCACTACTGACATCACAAACTTACTGTGACATCATAACTTCACTCAGTGACATCACAGCCTCACAGTGACCTCACAGCCTCAGTGTGATCTCACAATCTTACCTGTTACATCATAAACTCACCTGTTATATCATAGCCTCAGGATAAAATCAGCCTTGCCATGGACATCACATCTTCCTCAGTGACCTCACAGCCTCAATTTGTCATCACAACCTCTCTGTGATGTCCCAGCCTCATCTGGACATCACAGGTTCACAATGATATCACAGCCTCACTGTGGCATTATAGGCTCATTTCTGACATCACAGCCTTACTGTGACATAACAGCCTAACGGTAATATCACTGCATCACATGCCATCACAGCCTCTCCTCTGACATCACAGCCTCAATGTGACTGCACAGCCTCACCACAAATGTATTAACCTCACTGTAAAATCCAAGCATCATCCCTGATGTCACAGTCTCAGTGACATCACATAAAATCAGCCCTGATGTCAAAGCCTCACTGCGACTTCATGGCCTCACAATGACCTCACAGCCTACCCACTGCCACCACAGACTCACCTGTTCCATCATAGCCTCATTGAACATAGCCTCATTATGCCATTACTCTTGCCACGGATATCACAGCCTTATTGTGAATTCACAACAATACAATGACATCAAAACCTCTCTGTGGTGTCACAACTTCATAGGGACATCACAGCTTTACAGCCTCATTATGGCATTACAGCCTCATTTATGACATCACAGCCTCACTGTGACATCACAGCCTCATCTCTAACATCATAATCTTACTGTGACATAATAGGCTAACTTCTGAAATCATTTACTTATCACTGTGAAATCATTCACTCATCACTCACACCAGCCTCATTCTGATATCACAGCCTAATCACTGAAATCACATCCTCACTGTGATGTCATAGTTTTGTTCCACTGATATCACAGCCTCACTGTGATATCACGGCATCACTGGTGAAAACACAGCCTCACTATGACATCAAAAGCTAACCTCTGAAATCATAGCCTCAATGTGACATCACACCCTCATCACTGACATCCTAACTAGCCTCACTATGATGCCACACTTTCAGCACTAACCTCACAGGCTCTCTAAAACAGTGACACCAGAATGTCTCTATTGACATTACTGCCTCAGTGTGACATCACAAAATCTCTGTGACATAAGCCTTGCCACTGACATAATAACCTCATGGTTATTATGTCACATATACATCTCTGACATAGGATCACTGTGACATCACAGCCTCAATGTGACATCACAGCATCATCACTGACATCATAGCCTTAATGGAACATAAGCCTTGGTACTGACATTACATTTTCACTGTGACTTCACAGACTCTACCATAACATCACCAATTACCTGTGACATCATAGGCTCAAGGTGATACCACAGCCACAAGGTGATGTCAAACTCTCATGTTGGCATCCAGCCTAACCGTGAATTAACAGAATTCCCAGACCCACATCATAGCGTTATTTGGCATCAGACTTACAACAGACATCACAGCCTCACTGTGCATCAAAGCCTCATCAATGACAACACAGCCTCACTATGACATCTTTCTCACCACTGACATTACAGTCTTCCACATCACATCTTCACCAGTGACATCACAGCTTCATTGTGACATCAGCCTTACCACTAACATCATAGCCTCACTGTGCCATCAGAACCTCTCCAGTGACATCACATCACTGTGTCATCAAAGCCTCACTGTGACATCACAAACACTCTGTGACATCAGCCTTGCGAATCACACAATAGCCTCATGGTGACATCAAATACACTCTGACATAGTTTTACTGTAACATCACAGTCTCAATGTGACTTCACAACATCACCACTGACATCATAGCATCACTTTTACATCAGCCTTTCCACTGACATCACAGTCTCCTTGTGACTTCACAGCCTCTACCATAACATCACCATCTACCCACTGTGACATCAAGGAGTCATGGAGAGAGCACTGCCACACAGTAAGATCAAAGTTTCACGGTGGCATCACAGCCTCACCAGTGACATGCCAGCCTCATTATGACATCATACCCTCATCACTCACAACAGTCTCATTCTGATGTCACAGCCTAACCACTTAAATCACATCCTCACTACTAATATCAGAGCCTCACTCTGCCATCTAAACCTCTTCAGTGACATCACAACATCACTGTGTCATCAGAGCCTCACTGTGATGTCATAGCCACACTGTGTCCACACATCCTCACTGTGACATTACAACCTGACAGTGCTGTCACGGTCTCACTGTGACATCACAATCTCCCTGTGATATCAGACTTGCCACTGACATAATAGCCTCATGGTGACATCACTGTGGCATCAGAGCCCAATCATTTATATTACATCATCAATGTGACATCTCAGCCTCATCTCACATATCCGTCTCATTTCTGAAATCACAGGCTAACGACTGACCTCACAAATGTGCTGTGGCACCACAGCCTTACTGTGACATCACAGCCTCCACACTGTAATCCTATCTACCATTACTGAGACACCACAGCCTCACTACATATAGCACAGACTTACAGTGATGTGATAGCCACAGCAGTGACATCATAGCCATTGACATCATAAGCTATGACACCACAGCCTCACATTACATCACTGACTCACTGTGACATCAATGTTTCCACAGACATCACGGCCTGTCAGTGATCTCACAGACTCACTGTGACCTCACAATCTAACTGGTTACATAATAGACTCACCTGTTACATCATAGCATCATGATGAAATCAACCTTGCCACTGACATCACATCTTCCACAGTGACTTTACCGCCTCACTGTGACATCACAACCTCTCTATGGTTTCAAAGCATCATAGTGAAATCACAGCTTCACGGTGTCATCATAAACTCACTGTGCAATCACAGCCAAACTGTGCCAGCAGAGCCTCACTGTGATATCACAAACATGCAGTGAAATCAGCCTTGCCACTTACATAATAGCTTAATGGTGACATCACATATACACCTCTGACATAACTTTCTTGTGAAATCATTGCCACAATGTGATATACAGTATTAACACTGACATCATACCCTCACTCTTACATCACCCTTGTCATTTGACTTCACAGTCTCACTGTGATCTCACATCCTCCACTGTGTGATCACCAATTCCCTGAGACATGATGGGCTCACAGAGACACCACAGCAACAAGGTGACATCAAACATCATGGTGATATCACAGCTTCACAGTAACCTCATCAATGTGACATCTCAGTGCCTGCCCACTGACAACACATCCTCACCTGTTACATCATAGCCTCGTAGTATCATCAGTCTTACTAATTGTAACAATGTAACAGTGTAACAGGGGCCCACGGAGACCCTTGGTGGCAGGGATAAGCTGGCACGGAATCAACAGCACAGACTCTGGGAATAAGGCGAGTGGCAAAGCAGGCTTTCAGGCTTGTAGCTCTCAGGCTTGCAGCTCATATATTCTAAGTATCAGGCTGCTTATATACCCCACCCGACATCCCATGAGTCCCAGCGTGAGTCTTTGCTGAGTTGTCCTGTCTGGATTGGTCCTCTCAGCCAGGGAGTTTAACAGCACCAACTGTCTTTGCTCTGGAGAAGGTGTTGTCTCGTGAGATTTGTAGTCTCGCGAGATTCGTATGCTTAGTGTAAGGGAGAAGTCCAAGGATCCTCTCTGTATGCGGGATGGAAGCCTCTGTGGCAAAATCATTGTCTGTTCCTCCTATAACCATTCACATCACACCCTCACTTTGACATCACAGCCTCACCAGTGACATGCCAGAAACACTGATACATCCTACCCTCACCACTCACATCAGTCTCATTCTGATATCACAGCCTAACCATTGAAATCATATCCTCACTGTGATGTCATAGTCTTGCACAACTGATATCATAGCCTTACTGTGATATCACAGCAACACTGGTGACAGCACAGCCTTACTGTGACATCACAACCTCACTTCTGATGTTATAGCCTCACTGTGACATGATAGCTACAATATGACATCACAGTCTCACCTCTGAAATCATAACCTCAATGCAACATCACACCCTCATCACTGACACCCTATCAAGCCTCACTATGACACCACAAACTCACCACAGATATCACAGACTGACAGTGAAGTGACAGCCTCGGCAGTGACATCATAGCCTTTGACATCATTAACAGTGACACCACAGCCTCATATGTTATATCACTGCCTCATTATAATATCAATCTTTCCACAAATATCACAGCCGCACCATGACCTCACAGCCTTATTGTGACTTCACGGTCTAACTTGTTACATCATAGACTCACCAGTTACATAACAGCCTCTTGGTAAAATCAAACTTGCCACTGACATCACATCTTCCCCAATGACCTCACAGCTTCACTGTGACATCATAGCCTCAATGTGACATCACAGCCTCACCTCTGACATAATAGCTTCTCTGTGACATAACAGGCTAACCAATGAAATCATAGCATCTGTCTATGCCTCACTATGACCATAGCCTAAATACTGACCTCTGAGTCTAATGGTCATGTGACAGCCTCAACAGTAACACCAAAGCCTCGCTGTGACATTACAGCCTCAACACTATCATCCCAGCCTCACTGACATCTCATAGAATCAGCCCTGACATCAGAGCCTCACTGTGACATCAAGGACTCACAGTGACCTCACAACCTGCCCACTGACACCACAGGCTCACCTGTTACATCATGGGCTTAAAGCGACATCAGTCTTGCCACTGATAACACAGCCTCACTCTGACATCACAGCTTCCAGAGTAATATCGCCTCATGGTGACATGACAGCCCATTGTGATATGCAACCTTCACAGTGACATCACAGCCTCAGTGTGACATCACGACCTCACCAGTGACAGCACAGCCTCACTGTGACAACACGCCTCACTGTAACATCAACCTTGCCACTGACATCACAGTCTATGACCTCACACCCTCCACTGTGAGATCACCAACTCCCTGTGATATCACAGGCTCACAGTGACACCACTGGAATACAGTGACATCAAAGTCTCACGGTGGCATCACAGCCTCACTGTGACATCACAGCCCCAAGCCTAAGTTTATAGCTTCACTGTGACGTCACAGTCTCACTATGACATCACAGGGTCACCTCTGAATTCATTGCCCAACTGGGACATCACAGCATCAATTCTGACTTTATAGTCTCATTGTTCACTCAGACTCACTATGACATCATAGGTTCACCTCTGTAATCATAGCCTCAATGCGATATCACACCCTCATTTCTGCCTTCCTACCTAACCTCACTATGTACCACAGCCTCACCACTCAAGTCAGGGCCTAACTGAAACATGACAGCCTCCCTGTGACACCAAAGGATTGTTATTGACATCACAACCTCACTGTGACATCACAAATTCTCCAGTGACATACCAATCTCACAGTGACATCCTAGACTTATTGTGATATCACAGCCATACTGTGCCATGAAAGCATAACAGTGACATAAGTTGGACTTCTGACATCATAGCCTCACTGTGACATGACAGCCTCAGTTTAACACAATAAACACATTGTGATATTACAGCCTCATCAATGACAATGCAGTCTAACAAATGGCATAGTTCCCCTGTGAGTGCACAATCAACACTGACATCACAACCTTACTGTGACATAACAACCTAACGGTGACACCACAGCCTCATGGTGAGATCATAACCTCACTGTGGCATCACAGCCTCACAATTTATATCTCATCATCAATGCAACATCTCAGCCTCATGTCTCACATCAGTCTTATTTCTGAATTCACAGCCTAACCACTGAACTCACAGCCGCACTGTATCCTCACAGTCTCACCATGACATCACAGCTCTACTGTGACATCACACACTCATGGTGACATCACAGCCACACTGTGACATCACAGGCTCACCACTGGTATCCTATTTAGCCTTACCATGCCACCACAGCTTCACTACAGATAGCACAGGCTTACAGTGACATGATAGACTCAGCAGTGACACCATAGCCTTTGACATCATTAACAGTCACACCACAGCCTCACATATTACATCACTGCCTCATTGTGACATCAATCTTCCCTCAGATATCACAGCCACACAGTTACCTCATAGCCTCTCTGTGACCTCACAGTATAACCTGTTACATCATAGACTCATTACATCATAGATTCACCAGTTACATCATAGCTTCATGGTGAAATCCTCCTTGCACTGACATCACACTTTCCACAGAGACCTAACAGATTCCTTGTGTCATCACAACCTCTCTGTGATGTCACAGCCTTACAGTGAAATCACAACTTCTCAGTGATATCACATCCTCACTGTGGCATTATAGCCTTTTTTGTGACATCACAGCCTCACTGTGACATAATGAGCTAATCTCTGAAATCATAACATCAGTGACACAACAGACATGCTTGAGACACCACAGGCCTCATCACTCACATCTCACATGCATGGTCACATGACAGACCCAACAGTGACACCACAGCCACGCTGTAGGATCACAGCCTCACCAATAACATGACAGCCTCACTGTGACATCTCAGCCTCATCACTGACATCAGCCTCACTCTAACATCACAGCCTAACCACTGAAGTCTCAGCCAAACTGTGATGTCATAGTCTATCACCACTGATATCACAGTCTCACTCTGGTATCACAACCTTACAGTAACATCACAGATTCACAGTGACATCACAGTCTCACTGTGACTTCATAGCCTGCACCATTACCTCACAAATACCGTGTGCCATCACAGGTTCACAGTGTCACCACAGTCACACGGTGACATCAAAGCCTCAACTCTGATGATATAGCCTCACTGTGACATCAGAGACTCAGTATGATATCAAAGGCTCAAATCTGAAATCATTGCCCAATTGGGACATCACAGCATCGACTCTGACATTATAGCCTCACTGTTTCATCACAGCCTCACTTCTGAAATCATAGTGTCAATGTGCCATCACACCCTCATCACTGAACCCTTCCGAGATTCACTATGCCACTACAGCCTCACCATTGACCTCAAGGCTCACTGAAACGAGAGCATCCCTGTGACACCACAGTGTATCTACTGACATCACAATCTCTCTGTGACATCAGAACTTCCCCAGTGACATCACAACCTCACAGTGATATCATAGCCTCATTGTGACATCACAGCCACATCGTGCCATCAAAGCATCAGTGTGACATAAAACTTCACCTCTGACAGCATAGCCTCACTGTGACAGTGCCACCTCAGTTTGATACAATAAACTCACTGTGACATTAGAGCCTCACCAGTAACAATACAGCCTCACCTATGACATACTCTTCCTGTGAAAGCACAGTAACTACTGACATAAAAACCTCACTGTGATATGATAACCTCAGTGTGACATCACAGTTTCCAATGTAATATCCCCTCACGGTGACATGACAGCCCACAGTGACATACAACCTTCACAGTGACATCATAGCCTCAGTATGATATCACAGCCTCACCAGTGACAACACAACCTCACCTGTGACATCAACGTTGACACTGACATTAGTCAGAATACTAACATCACTGCTACACAAAATGATATCAGAGCTTCAATATGGCATTATAGCCTCATTTCTGACATCAAGCCTCAACAGTGACACCACAGCCTCACCTGAAATATCAACATTGCTACTGACGTTAGTCTGAACACAGACATCACTGCCACACAAAGTGACAACACAGCCTTTGACATCACAGCTTCACCAGCGTCACTGTCATGTAATAGGTTCGCCACTGACATTATTGGCACACCAGTGACATCAGAGACTGACTATGACATCTTTCTCACCACTGACGTTCCAGCCTTATTGTGACATCACAGCTTCAACAGTTACATCACAGTCTCATTGTGATGTAGCTAGCTTCACCAGTAGCTTCACAGCCTCACCGTGCCATCTAAACCTCTTCAGTGATACCACAACATCTCTGTCATCAGAGCATCACTTTGCAATCATAGCCACACTGGATAATCACAGCATCACTGTGACATTACAACCTGACAGTGCCATCACTGCATCATTGTGACATCACATAGACTCTGTGACATATGACTTGCCACTGAGTTAATAACCTCATGGTGACATCACATACACACCTCTGACATAGCCTCACTGTGACATCACAGCATCACCACTGACATCATAGCCTCAGGACAACATCAGCCTTGCTACTGAAATCACAGTTTCACTGTGACCTCACAGCCTCCACCGTGACATCACCAAATTCCTTTGACATCACAGGCTCACGGTGTCACCACAGCCACACGGTGACATCAAATCCTCATGGTGGCATCACAGCCTCACCAGTGTCATGCCAGCCACCTCATACCCTTATCACTCACATCAGCCTCATTCTGATATCACAACCTAACACTGAAATCACATCCTCCCTATGATGTCACAATCTCACTGCACTGGCATCACAGCCTCAATGTGATATCACAGCATCACTGGTGACAACATAGCTTCACTGTGATATCAGTCAAATCCCTGTGGTTATAGCCTCACCGTGACATGACGTCCTCACTATGACATGACAGGCTCCACTTCTGAAATCATTTCCCAACTCTGAAATCACAACGTGGACTCTGATGATATAGCCTCACTGTTTTATCACAGCCTCACTATGACATCACAGGTTCAACTCTGAAATCATAGCCTCAATTCGAAATCACAACCTCATCGCTGACATCCTCCCTAGACTCACTATGACACCACAGTCTCACCACTGACCTCAAAGGTCAGTGAAACATGAGAGCCTCCCTATGTTACCACAGTGTCGCTACTGACATCACAAACTCACTGTGACAACACAACTTAACCAATGACATAAAAATACTCTGACATAACACCACTGACATCATAGCCTCAATGTGACATCACAGTCTGTTTGACACAATAAATTCACTGTGACATTTGAGACTCAACAGTGACAATACAGCCTCAGCAATGATATAGTGTCCCTGAGAATGCATAGTCACTACTGATATCACACCCTCACTGTGACATCAGAGCCAAACTGTGTCAACATAGCCTCGCTGTGACATCACAGCCTCAACACTGATAGGACAGGCTCACGGTGATATTACAGCAGCTTCACCAAGTACAACAAAGCCTCATGGTGACATCATATCCTCACTATGGCATCACAGCCTCATCAGGTGTATCACATCATCAATGTGACATCTCAGTCTCAAATCTCACATCAATCTCACTTCTGAAATCACAACCTAACCACTAACTTCATAGCCACACAGTGACATCACAACCTCACTGTGACATCACAGCCTCATTGTGACATTGTAGCTTCATGGTGATATCACAGCCACATGTGCCACCACAGTCTCACCTCTGGTATCTTACCTAGCCTTATTGGGACACCACAGCCTCACCACAGTTAGCACAGGCTCACCGTGACATGACAGCCTCAGCAGTGACATCATAGCCTTTATCATCATAAATAGAGTCACCATAGCCTCACATATTACGTCACTGCCAAATTGTGACATCAATTTTCCCACAGATATCACAGCCTCACAGTGTCCTCATAGCCTCACTGTGACCTCACAGTCTAACATGTTATATCATAGACTCACCTGTTACAACATAGCGTCAAGGTGAAATAAGCCTTGACACTGACATCACATCTTCTGCAGTGAACTCACAGCCTGACTGTGATATCACAACCTCTCTGTGATATCACAGCCTCACAGTACATCACAGCTTCACTGTGATATCTCAGCCTCACTGTGGCATTAAAGCCTCATTTCTGAGATCTCAGCCTCACTGTGACATCACAGTCTCTCCTCTGACATCACAGCTTAACCACTGAAATCTCACCTGAACTGTAATATCACAAGGTCACAATAGCATCACCACCAAACAGTGACATCACAGCTTCTCCTCTGACATCACAGCCTCATCATGACAAAACAAGCTAACTTTTGAAATCATTCCATCAGTGACATCACTGACATCCTGCCTAGCCTCTCTATGACACCACAGTCTCATCACTGATATCTTGAGCTCATGGTCACTTGACAGCCTCATCACTGTCATCAGCCTCACTTCTGGTATCTCAGACTAACCACTGAAATCTCAGCTGAACTAAGATGTCAAAGTCTATCTCCACAGATATCACAGACTCAGTGTTATCACAACCTTATTGTGACAGCACAGCAATACTGTGCCATCAAAGCATCACTGTGACATAAAGCTTCACCTCTAACATCATAGCCTCACGTAGCAGTCTCAGTATTACTCAGTAAACTCATTGTGATATTATAGCCTCACTAGCAACAGTACAGCCTGTCCAATGACATAGTCTCCCTGTGAAAGTACAGTCACTACGGATATAAAAACCTCATGTGACATCACTACCTCACTGTGATATCATAGCCACACTGAGCTAACACAGCTGCACTGTGACATCACAGCCTCACCACTATTACGACTGGCTCACCAAGTTATTACAGCTTCACCAGTCACACCGCAGCCTGATGGTGACATTATAATCTTACTGTGGCATCACAGCCTCACCAGTTATATCACATCCTCAATTCGACATCTCAGCCTCATCTCTGACATCAGTCTTACTTCTGAAATCACAGCCTCACTGTGACCTCACAGCCAAAATGTGACATCACAACAACATGGTGACATCTCAGCCTCACCACTGATATCCTACCTAGCCTTACTATGACATCACAGGCTTACCACAGCTAGCACAGACTCACAGTGACATGACAGCCTCAGCAGTCATATCATAGCCTTTGTTGTCATAGACAGTGACACCACAGCCTCACGTATTACATCACTGCCTCACTGTGACATCAATCTTCCCACAGATTTCAAAGCCTCACTGTGACCTCACGTTCTAACCTGATACATCATAGGCTCACTTGTGACAGTATAGTCTCATGGTGAATTCAGCCTTGTCACTGACATCACATCCACAGTGACCTAACAGCCTCACTGAGACATCACTGATTCTAGAATGAAATCACCTCATGTTGACATGACAGCCCATAGTGACATACAACTTTTAGAGTGACATCACAACCTCACTGTGACATTGCTGCCTCACCAGTGATAGCACAGACTCACCTTTGACATTAGCTTCACAACTGACATTAGTCAGAACACTGACATCAGTGTCACACTGGTGACAACACTGCCTTGGACGTCACAGCCTCAATAGTGTCACTGTCATGTAATAGGTTCACCACTGACATCAAAACCTCACCAATGACTCATCATAGATTTGCTATGACATCTTTCTCACCACTGACATTCCAGCCTTATTGTAACATCACACATTGACCAGTGACATCACAGCCTCGTTGTGACATCGGCCTCTCTACTAACATTACAACCTCTCTGTGCCATTCAAACCTCTCCAGTGACATCAAAACCACTGTGTCATCAGAGTCTCACTGTGAAATCTTAGCCACACTGAGTGCTCATAGCTTCACTGTGATATTACAACCTGACAGTGACATCACTGCCTCACTGTAACATCACAGCCTCAATATGACATCACAGAATTACCACTGATATCAGAGCCTCACTGTGACATCAGCTTTCTCACCAACATCCTAGTGTCCCTGTGACCTCACAGCATTGACCGTGATATCACCAATTCTCTGTAACATCAGAGGCTCATGGTGACAACAAAACTTCACTGTGACATGACGTCCAGAACTATGAGGTTATAACCTCACTGTGGCATCAGTACCTCAATATGATATCACAGGATCACTTCTGAAATCATTGACCAACTGTGACATCACATCGAGTCTAACGTTATAGTCTCCCTGTTTCATCAGAGACCCAATATATCATCAGCCTCACCAGTTATATCACATTGTCAATGCTACACATCATCCTCATCTTTCACATCAATCTCATTTCTGAAATCACAGCCAAACCACTGACCTCACAGCTTCACTGTGACCTCACAGCCTCACTGTGACCTCACAGCCTCACTGTGACCTCAGAGTCTTACATGTTATATCATAGCCTTACAGTGAAATCAGCCTTACCACTGACATCACATCTTCCACAGTGACCTCGCAGCCACACAGTAACATCACAATCTGTCTGTAATGTCACAGCATCACAGTGACCTCACAGCTGCACAGTGATATCACAGCCTCATTTCTACATTACAGCCTCACTGTGACATCATCGCATCACCTCTGACATCACAGCCTCACATTTGATATCACAGACTCACCGTGACATAACAGATTAACCTCTGAAAGCATAGCATCCGTGAAACCATGGATATCCTGCCTAGCCTCGCTATAACACCTCAGCCTCTTCTCTTACATCTTAGGCTCATGACAGCTTCAACAGTGACACCACAGTCTCGCTGTGGCAGCACAGCCTAACCAGAAACATCTCAGCCTCACTGTGACAACTCAGCCTCATCACTGACATCAGCCTCACTTCTCACATCACAGCCTAACCACTGAAATCTCAGCTGAACTATGATGTCATAGTCTATCACCACTGATATCACAACCTTTAACAGTTACTCTTAACTATTGCTGGGAGAGAACACCCAAAGTCAACCAACTTAAGGGAGAAAGGGAGGTTTATTCAGCTTACGATTTCAGAGGGAAGATACAGTTTCAAAGCAGAGGTAGCATGGCTGGCTGTCCAAAGCTGGAGGAAGCTAAGTCAGTGCAGACATCCTGGAACCTGAGAACTGCAGACTGCTTGCTGCAAAGGCAGACTTCTCCTGGAGGTAGGGTGGGACTAATCCACCTCAAGGCCCACCCCTTGTGACTGCCTTCCTCCAGCAAGGCCTCCACCTCTCAAGGTTCCTTGACCTTGCCAAACACATGAGACTGTGGGGGACACATTTCAAACCATGACAGAGGTTATAGCCTGACTGTGACATTACAGCCTTACAATAATATCACTGGCTCACCTCTGAAATTATAGCCTCAATGCTACATCACACACTCATCACTGACATTCTACCCAGTCTCACTGTGGCAACACAGTCTCACCACTAACATCAGGCTCACTGAAACATGACAGCCTCCCTCTGACACCATAGTGTCATGATTGACATCAAACCTACTGTGACATTACAAATTCCCCAGAGACATCACAACCTCACAGTGGCATAGACTCATTGTGACATCACAAACATGTGTGCCATCCATGCAACACTGTGACATAAAGCTTCATCTCTGACATCATAACCTCGCTATGACATTCCCAGACTCACAGCGATCTCACAGCCTGCCAATTGACACCACAGGCTCACCTGTTACATCATAGCCTCAGTGTGGCATCAATCTTACCTCTGATAACACAGCTTCATTTTGACATCACAGCCTCATGAGTTTCAGCACAGCCTCATCTGTAGCATCAACATCACCATTGACATTAGTCAGAACACTGGCATCATTGCCACACAAGTGACAACACAACCTCACCACTGATCTCCCAGGCTCACTGAAATGGGACAGCCTCCCTGCAACACCATGGTGCAACTATTGACATCAGAACCTCAATGTGACATCACCTCCTCATTGCGACATCACATCTATACCATGCTATCAAATTATCATTTTCACATAAAGCTTCACATCTGACATCATAGCCTCACTGAGACTTCATAACCTGTTTGACACAACAAACTTACTGTAACATTAAAGCCTCACCAGTGAAAATAGTCTCACCAATGATTTAGTCTGCCTATGAAAGCCCAGTCACTGCTGACATCACAACCTCACAGTGACATCACAACCTCACTGTGACATCACAGCCACACTGTGCCTGCAAAGCCTCACTGTGACATCACAGCCTTACCACTAATATGACTGGCCCACCGTGATATTATAGCCACACCAGGTACACCAAAGCCCTATGGTGACATCATAACCTCAATGTGACATCACAGAATTAGCACTGACATCATAGCATCACTGTGACATCAACCTTACCACTGACATTATAGCTTCATGGTGACATCACATACATACCTCTGATACAGCTTCACTATGACATCACAGCCCCATGTGACATCACAGCATGACCACTGACATCATAACTCACTGTGACATCAGTCTTACCACTGACATCAAAAACTCACTGTGACCTCATAGCCTCCATCATAACATCGCTATCTCCCTGTGACATCATGGGCTCATGTTGGCACCACAGCCACACGGTGATATCAAAGCCTCATAGTGACAACATAACCTCACTAGTGACATGCCAACCTCACTGTGATGTCATACCTTTATCACCCACACCAGCCTTACTGTGTCATCACAACCCTCTGTTATCTCACAACCTCATATGGACATTACAGCTTCACAGTGATATCATAGCCTCGCTGTGACATCACAGCCTCACCTCTGACATCACAGACTCACAGTGACATTACAGGCTAACCTCTGAAATAATAGCATCAGTGACACCACGGAGATCCTGCTTAGCCTCACTATAACACAACAGCCTCATCACTGATATCTCAGCCCATAGTCACAGAACACCTTCAAGAGTGACACCACAGCCTTGCTGTAGCATGATAGCCTCACCAATAACATCCCAGCCTCACTGTGACATCTCAGCCTTGTCACTGGCACCAGATTCACTTCAGACACCACAGCCTGAGCACTGAAATCTCAGTCAAACTGTGTTGTCATAGTCTATCACCACTGATATCCCAGCCTCACTTTGATATCACAATCTCACAGTAACATCACAACCTTTCCTCTGACATCACAGCCTCAGGGTGACTGCACAACCTCACCACAGACATCTTAACCTCACTGTAAAATCCAAGCATTACCCCTGATGTCACAGCCTCACTGACATCTCATAGAATCAGCCCTGATATGAAAGCCTTACTGTGACAATAGGCTCACAGTGAACTCACAGCATACCCACAAGTTCACCTGGTACATCATAGCCTCATTGTGTCATCAGTCTTGCCACTGACATCACAGCCTCACTGTGACATCCCAGCTTCCAGAGTGATATTAACTCATGGTGACATGACAGCCCACAATTATATTCCACACTCACAGTGACATCATAACCTCATCAGTGAGAGCACAGGTTCACCTGTAACATCAGCATCGCCACTATTAGTCAGAACACTGACATCACTGCCACACCAGTGACAACACATCTGTTGACATCACAGCTTCACAAGTGAAATGCCAGCCTCTCTGTGACATCATATCCTCATCACTCACTCCTCAGCCTCATTGTGATATCACAGCATAGCCACTGATATCTCATCTTCACTGTGATCTCATAGTCTTGTTCCACTGAAATCACAGCCTATCTGTGATATCACGGCATCACTGGTAACAACACAGCCTCACTGTTTCATCACAGCCTCACTATGACATCACAGGATCATCTCTGAAATCATAGCCTCAATGCAACATCACACCCTCATCCTACCTACACTCACTATGATACCTTAACCTCACCACTGACCTCACCACCTCACTGAAACATGACAGCCTCCCTGTGACACCTCTGTGTCACTGTTGACATCACAACCTCACTGTGACATTACAACTTCTCCATTGACAACACAAACTCACAGTGAAATCACAGACTCATTGTGACATCTCACTCAGCCATACCGGGCCATCAAAGTGACATAAAGCTTCACCTCTGACATCATAGCCACACTGTGACATCACAGGTTCAGTTTGACACAGTAAACTCACTGTGACATTAGAGCCTCAGCAGTGACAATAGTGTCTCACCAATGACATAGTCTCCCTGTGAAAGCACAGTCACTATTGGCATCACAGACTCACTGTGACACTAACAGTGTAACATGTTACATCACTAGCTCACGGTGATACCACAGCAACACAGTTACATCAAAGCTTCATGTTGGCATCACGGTCTCACCAGTGACATTCCAGACTCATTATGACGTCATACCCTCATCACTCACATCAAACTGACTCTGATATCACAACCTAAGCACTAAAATCACATCTCACTGTGATGTCATAGTCTCATTCCACAGACATCACAGCCTCACTGTGATATCACAGCATCACTGGTGACAACACAGCCTCACTGTGACATTACAACTTCCACAGGGACATTATAACCTCACAGTGAAATCACAGCCTCATTGTGAAATCACAGCCATACCATGCCATCAAAGCATCTCTGTAATATAAAGCTTCACCTCTGACACAATAGCCTCACTGAGACATCGCAGCCTCAGTTTGACAAAATAAACTCACTGTGACAGAGCCTTACAAGTTACAATATACCGTCACTGATGACATAGTCTCCCTTGAAACCACAGTCATTACTGATATCACAATTTCACAGTGACATCACAATCTCACGTGTAATCACAGCCACACCATGCCAGCACAGCCTCATTGTGACATAACAGCCTTACCACTGATAGGACAGGATCACTTTGATATTACAACCTCACCAGTGACACCACAGCCTCATGGTGACATCATAATCTTACAGTAGCATCACAGCTTCACCAGTTATATCACATCATCAATATGACATCTAGGCCTCATCTCTCATAGAAGTCTCCCTTCTGAAATCACAGTCTAACCACTAAACTCAGCTGCACTGTGACATCACAGCCTCACTGAGACATCATAGCCACACTGTGTCCTCACAGTCTCACTGTGACATTACAGTGATATCATGGCCTCACTGTGACATCACAAACTCTCTGTGATATCAGCCTTGCCACTGACATAATAGCCTCATGGTGACTTCACATACACACTTCCACATAGTCTCAATGTGACATCACAGTATTACCACTGGATCAGAGCCTCACTGTGACATCAACTTTGCCACTGACATCAGAGTCTCACTGTGACTTCACAGACTCCACTATGACATCACCCATTACCTGTGACATCATGGGCATGGTGACACCACAGCCACACAGTGACATCAAAGCCTCACTGTGACATGTCACTCTCAGCACTGACAGCAGTCTCACTTCTGACATCACAGCCCAATCATTGAAATAACATCCTCACTGTGATGTCACAGTCACGATCCACTAACATCTCAGCCTCACTGTGATATTAGGGAATACCTGGTGACAGAACAACATCACTGTGACATCACAGTCTCACTTCTAAGGTGATAGCCTCAATGTGACATCACAGCCTCACAATGACATCACAGGCTCATCTCTGAAATCTTTGCCCAACTGTGATAGCACACCATCAACTCTGATGTCATAGCTACACTGTTTCATCACAGCCTACACTATAACATCACAGGATCACCTTTGAAATCATAGCCTCAATGCAATATCATACCCTCATCATTGACATCCTACCCAGCCTCACTATGGTACCACAACCTCACCACTGACCTCACAGGCTCACTGAATAATGACAGCCAACCTATGACAACACAGTGTTTCTATTGACATCACAACCTCACTGTGATAACACAACTTCCTTAGTCACATCCAAGCCTTACAGTGACATCACAGCTTCATTGTGATATCACAACCATACTGTGCTATACAAGCATCACTGTGACATAAAACTTCACCTCGGGGGCTGGAGAGGTGGCTCAGGGGTTAAGCCTTCGCCTTGCAGGCGGAAGGTCCTGAGTTCGGATCCCAGATCCCACGTATAGACACCAGGCAGAAGTGGGGGTGGCCTGCGTTTCTGGTCTTGATAGGGCGGAGCTTGTGAATCCCCAGGCAGAGTAAACAAAGAGGAGGTGGAGGCGGTCTATGGTGGTTCGCGAATTCATCCGTGGTTCTACACATACACAGACACACACACACAAGCACACACATACACACGCACATGTGCACAGTTGAATAAATAATAATAATAATAAAAAAATTAAAAAACTTCACCTCGGACATTATATCCTCGCTGTGACATAATAGCCTCACTGTGAACTCACAGCGTGCCCCCTGACACCACAGGCTCACCTGTTATATCATAGACTCATTGTGGCATCAGACTTGCCACTGATATCATAGACTCACTGTGGCATCACAACTTCATGAGTGATAGCACAGACTTACCTGTTACATCAGCGTCACTTCTGACATTAGTCAGAACACTGACATCATTGCCACACAAGGGACAACACAACCTCATCACTGACTTCATAGCTCAATGAAAATGACAGCCTCCCTGTGACACCACAGTATCGCTATTGACATCATAACCTCAATGTTATATCACAGCCTAATGGTGACATCACACCTTTGCCATGCCATCAAAGTATTACTGTGACATAAAGCTTCACCTCTGACATCATAGGCTCACTGTAAAATCACAGACTCAGTTTGACACATTAAACTCACTCTGACATTAAAGGCTCACCAGTGACAGTACAGCATCACCAACATAGGCTGCCTGGGAACACACAGTCACTACTGACAACACAAACTTAATGTGACATCTCAACCACTGATATCACAGCCTCATTCCAGAGTGATATCACCTCACAGTGACATGACGGCCCACAGTGACATACAACCATCACAGTGACATCACAGCCTCAGTGTGACATCATGGCTTCACCATTTACAGCAGAACCTCACCTGTGACATCACCATAGCAACTGACATTAGTCAGAACACTGATATCACTGCCACTCAGTGACAACACAGCCTTTGACATCACAGCCACACCAGTGTCACTGTCATGTACTAAGTTCACTACTGACATCAGGGTGTCACCAGTGACATCTAAGACTCACTATGACATCTTTCTCACTACTGACATTCGGGCCTTATGATATCACACCTTCAGCAGTGACATCACAGCCTCATTGTGACATCAGCCTTACCACTGTTATCACAGTCTCACTGTGCCATCCAGTGACATCACAACATCACTGTCATCAGACCCTCACTGTGATATCATAGATACACTATGTCCTCACAGACTCACTGTGACATTACAACCTGACAGCGATGTCACAGCTTCACAGTGGCATGACAAACTCATTGTAATATCAACCTTGCCAATGACATAATAGCCTTATAGTAACATCACATATACATAGCCTCCCTGTGACATCACAGCCTCAATGTGACTTTAGAGCATCATCACCGACGTCATAGCCCCACTGGAACATCAGACTTGCTACTGTCATCAGGACTCACAGTGACTTCACAGCCTCCACATCAATGACTCCCTGTGACATCACAGTCTCATGGTGACACCACAGCTATACGGTGACATCAAAGCCTCAAGGTGGCATCACAATCTCACCAGTGACACGCCAGTCTCACTGAGACATCATACCCTTATCACTCACATCAGCCTCATTCTAATATCACAGCCTAACCACTGAAATCACATCTTCACTCTGATGTCACAGTCTCACTCCACTGACATCACTGCCTCACTGTAATATCATGGCATCACTGGTGACAAGACAGCATCACTGACACATGACAACTTCACAATGACATCACAGCCTCACCTCTACAATCCTCTATGCAACATCAGACTCTCATCACTGACATCCTACAGACTCACTATGGCACCACAGCCTCACCACTAACCTCACAGGCTCACTGAAATATGACAGCCATCCTGTGACACTATAGAGCTGCTACTGACATCACAAATTCACTGTGACATCACAACTTCCCCAGTGGCATCACAACCTAACAGTGACATCACAGATGCATTGTGATATCATAGACATACAGTGCCATCCAAGCTACACTATAACATAAAGCTTCACCTCTGACATCATAGCCTGATTGTGACATCACAACCTCACAGGTACCTCAGAGCCTACCAACTGAAAACACATCCTCACCTGTTACATCATAGACTCATTGCAGAATGATATCACAGCCCCATTGTGACATCAAAACTTCATGAGTGACATCAGCCTCAACTGTGATATCAGCATCGCCACTGACATAGTCCGAACACAGATATTAGTTGCCACACAGTGACAACACAGCTTTTGACAACCTCACCACTGACCTCACAGACTCACTGAAAATGACAGCCTCCCTGTGACACCACGGTATCATTATTGACATCACCACCTCAACATAACATCACAATATACCTTGCCATCAAATCTCACTGCCATGTAAAGCTTCACATTTGACATCATAGCCTCACTGTGACATCACAGCCTTCCTTTGCCACAATAAACACTGTGACACTAAAGCCTCACCAGTGACAATACAGCCTCACCAATGACATTGTCTGCCTGTGAATGCACAGTCACTACTGATAACACTGAGACATCACACCCTCACTGTGACATCACAGCCTAGCCTCTGATATGACAGGCTCACTGTGATATTACTGCCTCACTAGGGATACCACAGGATCATAGTGACATCATAACCTCAATGTGACATCACAGTATCACCACTAACATCATAGCCTCACTGTGACATCAACCTTGCCGCTGACATCACAGTCTCTCTGTGACACCACAGTCTCTCTGTGGTCCACGGTGACATGACCAAATCTCTGTGACGTCACTGGCTCACAGTGACATCACAGCCACATGGTGACATCAAATCCTCACACTCCCCTTTCACCCCATCCCGCTCTGCCAGTAGGGACGCGTGGGGGCGTGGTCCAGCTGGGCCTCACCCCGCGCCCTAGATAAGTCTCCACCCACGCACTGCCCACCAGGACCCCAGGTCAGCCCAAAGGCACCCGGCTCCGACTCCCACTATCCAGCTGGAGTCGCGCGCGGGGCCGAAGGACAAGAAGGACCTCCCCCTGCGCCGGGCCCGCTCAAGCTGACCTCGGGTTAAATAGCTCCACGCCGACGCCCCCATCCTCCCTTTCAACCCACCCCGCTCCCCGCCCCCCCCCCCCGCGGGCCTCACCTAGGTAAGTCTCCGCCCGCGCCCACCCACCAGGACCCCAGGCCAAATAACTCAGTTTAGTGAAATTGAGAGATCTTAAGAGTAAAAACGACAATGCCAAAGTCAAAGTGCAAATCCATGAGAAGCAACACTCAAGTAAACAAATTTCCCACTGAAGAAATTAATCCCATAATGTTAGTCTCCACTCAGAAAAAACCCATGGAAAATGGCCAAGAAAGCCTCACCCAGGATAACGACTTTCAAAATATGATCATTACCATGTTCAATACTATGAAAGAGGAAATCCGGGAGGAATTACATAATCGAATCAATCGCTTTGAAGAGGAACACAACAGACATTTGGAGGAGTTGGGAAAAACAGTGCAAGAAACAAAAAGTGGCATAGAGCAGTTAAAACAAACTCAAGCAGAGTTTAAAACTGAGCTACAAGACAAGTTATCTTCAACCCAGAACACCACAGAGTCTTATCAACAGAACTAACGAAGCAGAAAACAGAATTTCAGACCTTGAAGATAAAGTGGGAGTACTAACCAGCTCAATGGAAGAGGTTGTTAAAGCCAAAAAGATACTTGAGAGAAATATCCAAGAGATATGGGACACCCTGAAAAAGCCTAACATGCGTATTCATGGAATACCAGAGCAAGAATCTCAAAATACCACCCCTGAGGAAATTTTTCAAACGATCATCAAGGAAAACTTTCCTCATCTAAAAAAAGAGAGGCCCATCCATATACAAGAGGCATTCCGCACCCCAAACAGATACGACCAAAATAGAAGCACGCCACGGCAAATAATAGTTAAAACACTCGACATTCAAGATAAAGAACTGGTGCTGAGAACTTCAAGGGAGAAAAAGCAAGTCACTTTTAAAGGTAAACCTATTAAAATAACAAATGACTTCTCAGTCGAAACAGTAAAAGCAAGAAGAGCTTAGAGAGACATACTTCAAGTATTGAATGAGCAAAAATGTCAACCCAGGCTGATTTACCCTGCAAAACTATCAGTCATGATCGAGGGAGAAAGAAAATTTTCCAGCACAAAGACAACTTGAAGGGATACATGTCCACCAAACCAGGCCTTCAAAAAATGCTAGAAATGATACTCATGTGTGAAGAAAAAAACAGGCATATCCAGGAGAACAGAAGGCAAATATAACACCATTAAAAGCGACGCGATATACTTATAAAAACTACTAAACATAATAAATGTCTGGAATTAACAATAGTTTCTCCATTATAACACTAAATGTTAATGGAATTAATTCACCGAGAAGAGACACAGATTACAAACTTGGATTAAAAATCACAATCCATCAATCTGATGCCTGCAGGAAACTCATCTAACCACAAAAGATAGGCATGCTCTAAAAATAAAAGGCTGGTCAACAATTCTACAAGCAAATGGAAGCAGAAAACAGGCAGGGGTAGCCATTATAATATCAGACAAAGTGGACTTCAAACCAAAGAAAATTATAAGAGACACAGATGGATACTACATTTTAGTCACAGGTACAATTCACCAGGAAGACTTCACAATACTGAACATACATGCACCCAATACGGGCCCCTCCACATTCATTAAGAAAACCCTACAGCGTCTAAAGCAAGAAATCAACCCCCAAACGATAATTCTTGGGGACTTCAACACCGCCCTCTCAACATGGGATAGATCAACAGGTCAAAAGCTTAACAGAGACACTTTGGAACTTAATCAAACCCTGAAAGAAATGGACCTTACAGATCTCTATTGAACTTTTCACCCACGCACCAAAGAATACACATTTTTCTCAGAAGCACACGGAACTTTCTCCAAAATAGATCACATATTGGGCCACAAAGTGAATCTACACATATACAAAAAAGTTGAAATTCTAACCTGTGCCCTATCAGACCACCACGGCCTAAAACTGGACCTCCACAGCACATCAAGCAAGAGAAAATACACTAACTCCTGGAAACTTAACAATATGATGCTGAATGAGAACTGGATTCAGGGAGAAATTAAAAAGGAAATACAAGATTTCCTGAAAGTGAACAATAATGAAAATACAACTTACCAAAATCTCTGGGACACAATGAAAGCTGTTCTAAGAGGTAAGTTAATAGCTCTTAATGCCTACATCAAAAAAATGGAAACATCAGAAATAAACAACTTAACAATGCAGCTTAAAGCTTTAGAGAAACTAGAGCAATCTGATCCCAAAAGTAGAAGAAGAGAGGAGATTAGCAAAGTAAGGGGAGAAATATCTGAAATCGAGATTAAGAAAATGATATCAACCAGTCAAAAAGCTGGTTCTTTGAAGAAATCGATAAGATTGATACACCCCTAGCTACATTAACCAAAAGCAAGAGAGAGAAAACCCAATTTAACAAAATTAGAAATGAACATGGAGTTATCACTACTGATACCTAAGAAATCCAGAGAATTATAACATCATATTTCAAAAACTTATACTCGGTGAAGTTTGACAACACAAAAGAGATGGATGAATTTCTAAGTAAACACAACTTACCTAAATTGAATCAGGAAGTTGTGAATTATTTAAATAGTCCTATAACATATAAGGAAATTGAGGAAGTAATCTCGAATCTTCCCACCAAAAAATGTCCTGGACCAGATGGATTCAGCACAGAATTCTACCAGACATGTAAGGAGTTAATAACACCAATACTCCTTAAACTGTTCCATCAAATAGCAAAGGAAGGAACACTACCAAATTCCTTCTATGAAGCTAATATCGTTTTAATCCCAAAACCTAATAAAGATTCACTTAAAAAAGAAAAGTATAGGCCAATCTCCCTGATGAACACAGATGCAAAGATTCTCAACAAAGTCTTAGCAAATCGGATTCAAAAACATATTAAAAAGATCATTCATAGGGACCAAGTAGGCTTCATCCCCGGCACACAAGGTTGGTTCAACATACGCAAATCGATAAATGTAATTCATCGTTTAAACCAGTCCAAAGTCCAAGAACACATGATACTCTCGATAGATGCAGAAAAAGCTTTTGAAAAGATCCAACAGCCTTTTATGATCAAAACGCTAGAGACAGGAGGAATGGAAGGAACCTTTATCAATATAATAAAAGCTATATACAACAAGCCCACAGCAAGGACTATGCTCAATGGGGAACAATTGGAAGCATTCCCACTACAATCAGGAACTACACAAGGCTGTCCATTCTCACCACTTCTATTCAATATTGTACTTGAAGTCTTAGCTGAAGCCATAAGACAAGAAAGGGACATAAGAGGGATTCAAATCGGCAAGGAAGAAGTCAAGCTATCCCTATTTGCAGATGACATGATCTTATACCTGAGGGATCCCAAAAACTCCACCAGGAAGCTCCTGGAACTAGTTGAGAAGTTCAGCAGGGTGGCAGGATATAAAATAAATGTGCAAAAATCAGAGGCCTTCCTATATGCCCAGAATGAAAGAAGTGAAAAAGCCTTGAGAGAAACAATCCCATTTACTATAGCCCCTAAAAAAATGAAATACCTTGGTATAAACCTAACTAAGGAGATAAAAGACCTTTACAATGAAAACTTTAAAACCCTAAAGAAAGAAATAGCAGAAGACATCAGAAGGTGGAAAGACCTCCCTTGCTCCTGGATTGGCAGAATCAACATTGTAAAAATGACCATCCTACCAAAGGCAATATACAGATTCAATGCTATACTAATCAAAATCCCAAAGCAATTCTTCAAAGAAGTTGACCAAACAACCTCAAAGTTCATATGGAGGTACAAAAGACCCAGGATAGCAAAAACAATCCTGAGTAACAAAAACACAGCTGGAGGTATTACCATACCAAACCTTAGTCTATACTACAAATCCATAGTTATAAAGACAGCCCGGTACTGGCTCCAAAATAGACACACAGATCAATGGATAAGGATTGAAGACCCAGATATAAGCCCACAAAGTTACAGCCATTTCGTCTTTGACAAAGGGGCCCAATGAATCCAATGGAAAAAGAACAGCATCTTCAACAAATGGTGCTGGCAAAACTGGATCTCCACATGCAGAAGATTAAAGCTGGACCCGTACTTGTCACCATGTACAAGACTTAATTCCAAATGGATCAAGGACCTTGATATCAGGCCAGAGACTATAAAAACCATAGTTGAAAGGATAGGGAACTCCCTCGAGCTGATTGGGCTAGGCCAACATTTCCTAAACAGACATCCAATGGCACAGTCACTGCTACCAACTCTCAACAGTTGGGACCTTGTGAAATTAAAGAGCTTCTGTTCAGATAAAGGGATTGTAATGCGAGGTCAAAGGCAACCCACAGAATGGTAGAAAATCTTCACTAACCACACATCTGATAGAACTCTGCTGTACAGAGTGCACAAAGAAGTTAGAAAACTAAACACCAAGGAAACCAATGGCCCAATTAAAAAATGGGCCCTGGAACTTAAAAGAAACTTAACCAGGGATGAAATTAAAATGTCTAACAAATATCTGAAAAAATGCTCCACTTCCTTAGACATCAGGGAAATGCAAATCAAAACTTCCCTGAGATATCATCTCACCCTGGTCAGGATGGCAAAAATCCACAATACAAACAACAAATGTTGGCGAGGATGTGGAGTGAGGGGAACTCTGCTACACTGCTGGAGGGAACGCAGGCTCATACAGCCTCTCTGGCGAGCTGTCTGGAGATTCTTAAAGAAATTAAAGATTGAAATGTCATATGACGCTGCTATTCCACCTTTGGGAATAACCCCCCATACAGCAGAGGTTCACCTCGATAGCACAAGCACGACCATGTTCATAGCAGCAGTGTTTACAATAGCAAAGTCATGGAATCAGCCCAAATGTCCAACAGTTGACGAGTGGATAAGGAAACGGTGGTACATCTATACAATGATGAATTACTGGAATTTGCCGGGAAATGGATGTCATTAGAAACAATTGTATTAAGTGAAGTATCCCAGACCCAGAAAATTTAGCGCCGTATGTACTCCCTAATAGGTGTCTCCTAGTACCAAACCCACCCAGCCCACCTAGAGACAGGAATTCCAAGGATTATGAACAGGAGGGATGGGGTAGTAGGGCCACACCAGAAACAAGGAGAGAAGGGACCATGTTACAGCAGGGAAAATAGGCCTCCATCAAGGACCCAAATAAGTAATGAGACATCTGATTAAGTTTACAGACTTTTGTTCCTGATCATTTACTACTGAGGGGGTGTGATCTCAACAGAAGAGGAGGGCATATAGTCTGGCAGATCAAAAGTAACCATTTTGCAAATGGGTGATAGACCCCTCCCTCATTGTGGTTTCCCACTTTTATTACATATACCTTTGAATGTGCTTTTATCACAAGACTCTAGTTTAACAGCTTTTTGTCTCTGGCCAGGGTGTAACGTACAATGCCCACCAGGATGGAGTGAAGGGCATTGCAGGAGCAGCAAAACTGCAAAAGAAAATCAACAAACCACAATCCAGAACTTCAGAGACTCTATATCAACCACCTAGAACTAGGCCAGCTTAGTCTCTCCCCATCTTGAAGCTCAGAGAAATTTGCGGAAGAGGGGGCAGTAAGAGTGTAAGGCAAAAGAATGGGAGGAGCAATGATATGTAAGATACTCCATACTAGTTAGGGCTGAAGCAATCATAATTGGACTTTGCATGCCCTGCGCATAGTCCAACACACTGTTGACCTCACAAAGTCTAGCATCAGCTAAAGGCACCAAGATCCTTGGAGGCAAAGGATTGGCAGCCACAGCAGTGTTCCTATACCTAAGGGGAACACGGGAAAGAGTTCAGGGAAAGGCCACTGGGTCCTTGTACGTCATCGGAGAGGAAGGCCCAGAGGAAAATCAGACATGCACAAGAACGGACTCTCTGGGAATTGGGGCGGGAGGCACTGGGGAATAGGGAGGGACGGGTGTGGAGAGGGGGAGCAGGGGGTATGGGGCGAGGAGGAGGGAGGGAGGGAACTGGTGTACCTAATAAGTTTGTATGAGCTGAAATAATAATATAAATGTATTAATAATAATAAAAAAACAAATCCTCACACTGTCATTACACATTAACAATGACCTCACAGCCTGCCCACTGACACAACAGCCTCCCCTATTAAATGATAGCTTCAGTGTGGCATCAATCTTGCCACTGACATCACAGCCTCACTGTGAAATCACAGCTTCCAGAGTGACATCAACTCAAATTGACATGTTAGCCCAAAATGATATACAACGTTCACAGTGACATTACAGCCCCTGTGTGACATCACGGCCTCTCCATTCATAGCACAGCCTCACCTGTGACATCAGCATCACCACCAACATTAGTGAGAACACTGACATCACTACCACTGCAGTGACAACACAGCTCTTGACATCACAGCCTCACCACTGTCACTGTAACGTAATAGTTTTACCACTGACATCATAGACTCACCATTGACATCAAAGACTTACATGACATCTTTCTCACCACTGACACTCCAGTCTTATTGTGACATCACATCTTCACCAGTGACATCACAGTCTCAGTGTGACTTCAGTCTAATAAGTAACAGCACAGACTGTCTGTGTCATGAAAACTCTCCAGTGATGTCACAACATTACTGTGTCATCAGAGCCTAACTGTACCATCAGAGCCACACTGTGGCCTATTAGCCTCACTGTGACATTAAAACCTGACAGTGACACCAGAGAACACAGTGACATTACAAACTCACTGTGACATCTGCCTTGCCACTGACATCACAGTCTCACTGTGACCTCACAGTCTCCACTGTGACATGATTAACTCCCTGTGACATCATGGGCTCACAGTGACACCACAGCCACACGGTGACATCAAAGCCTCACAGTGGCATCACAGTCTCACCAGTGATATGCCACCCTCACTGTGACATCATGCTGTCATCACTAACATCAGCCTCATTCTCATATCACAGCTGAACCACTGAAATCATGCTTCACTGACATTACAGCCTCACTATATCATGGCATGACTGGTGACAAAACAGCATCACTGTGACATCACAATCTCTCCTCTGAAATTGTAGCCTCACTATGACATCACAGCTTCACAATAACATCACAGGCTCACCTCTGAAATCATTGTCCAACTGTGAGATCACAGCATCAACTCTGATGTTATAGCCTCATTGTTTCATCACAGCTTCACTATGACATCACAGGCTCACCTCTGAAATCATAGCTCAATGGGACATCACACCTTCATCACTGACATCCTATCCAGACTCACCACTGACCTCACAGGCTCACTGAAACATGACAGCCTCTTTATGATACCACAGTGTCTCTATTGACAGCAAACCTTACTATGGCATAACAACGTCCCCAGTAACGTCACAATCTCACAGTGAGATCACAAATTCATTGTGACATCACAGCCATACCATGCCATCTAAGCATGACTGTGACATAAAGTTTCATCTCCACATCATAGGCTCACTATGACATCATACACTCACAGCGACCTCACATCCTGCCAACTGACACCACAGGGTCACCTGTTACATCATAGCCTCAATTTGGCATCAGTCTTACCACTGATATCACAGCCTCACTGTGACAGCACAGCCTCACCAGTGACAGCACAGCCTCACCTGTGACATCAGTGTCACCTTTCACGTTAGAACACTCACATCATTGCGAGAAAAGTGAAAACATGGCCTCACCACTTACCTCACAGGCTTACTAAAATATGACAGCCTCCCTGTGACACCACAGTGACACAATGTGACATCACAGCCATATTTTGACATCACAGCCATACCTTGCCATGAAATCATCACTGTCACATAAAGCTTCATATCTGAAATCATAGCTTCACTGTGACATCACAGCCTCCATTTCACACAATAAACTCACTGTGACATTAAAGCCTCACCAATGACAATATAGCCTCAACAATGACACAGTCTGCCTGTGAATGCACAGTCACTATGACATTACAAACTCACTGTGACATCACAATCTCCCTGTGACAACACAGCCACACTGTGCCAGCACAGCCTCACCACTGACATCCTAACCTCACTGAGAAATGCAAGCATTACACCTGATGTCAAACCCTCAATGACATCTCACAGAATTGGCCCTGACATTGAGCCTCACTGCAATTTCACAGACTCAGAGTGACTTCACAACCTGCCCACTCACACTACAGGCTCACCTGTTACATTATGGCCTTTTTGTTACATCAGTATTGCCACTGGCATCACAGCCTCACCTTGACATCACAGCTTCCAGAGTAATATCACCTCACAGTGATGTGACATACAACATTCATAGTGACATCACAGCCTCAGTTTGATATCACGGCCTCACTAGTGACAGCCCAACCTCATCTATGTTATCAGTGTCACCACTGACATAATTCAGAACACTGACAAATCACTGCCACACCAGTGACATCATAGATTCACTATGACACGTTTCTCACCACTGATATTCCAACCTTATTGCAATATCACATCTTCACAGTGACATGAAAGCCCCATTGTGACATCAGCCCCACTACTAACATCACAGCCTCACTGTGACATCAAAACCTCTCCAGTGACATCACAACATCACTGGTCATCAAAGATTCACTGTAACATCATAGTTACACTGTGTCTTCAAAGCCTCACAGTGTCATTACAACCTGACGGTGACAACATAGTCTCAGTTTGACACAATACACTCATTGTGACATTAGAGCCTCCCCACTGACAATACAATTTCAACAATGACATAATCTCTCTGTGAAAGCGCAGTCACTACTGACATCACAACCTCTCTGAGACATCACAATCTTACTGTGTTATCACAGTCACACTAAGCCAACACAGCCTCACTGTGACCTTGCAGATTTATCACTGATATGACAGTCTCCCTTGATATCAGAGCCTCACCAGGTCTACCACAGTTTCATGGTGACATTATAGCCTCACTGTGGCATCAAAGCCACACTCTGAAATCACAGGATAACCACTTATACCACATCGTCAATGCGAATTCTTACCCTCATCTCTCACATCAGTCTCACTTCTGAAATCACAGCCTAATCACTGACCTCACAGCTTCATGGTGACATCACAGCTTCACAGTGACATCACAGCCTCACCACTGGTATCCTACCTAGACTTACTATGAAACCACAGCCTCAGCACAGATAGCACAGGCTCATGGTTATGTGACATCCTCAGCAGTGATATTATAGCCTTTGACATCATAAACAGTGACACCACAGCCTCATATGTTACATCACTGTCTTATTGTGACATCAATCTTCCCACAAATAATACAGCCTCACCATGATCTCACAGCCTTGCTGTGAGTTCAGCCTAACCTTTTAAATGATAGACACCCATGTTATATCATAGCCTTACCACTGACATCACATCTTCCACAGTGACCTCACAGTCTCACTGTGACCTCACAGCCTCACTGTGGCATTATAGCCTCATTTCTGAAACCACAGACTCATCACTGACTTATCAGACTCATGATCACATGACAGCCTCACTGTAATATCACAGTCTCACTGTGACATCACAAACTCACTGTGACACCAGCCCTGCCACTGACATAATAGCCTCATGGTGTCATCACATACACAGCTCTGACATAGCGTTAGTGTGACATCACACCCTGAATGTGACATCACAGCATCACCACTGACATCATAGCCTCAATGTGATATCAGCCTTACCATTGACATTACAGTCTCACTGTGACCTCACAGCCTCACTATGACATCACAGGCTCACCTCTGAAAACATTGTCTAACTGTGACATTATAGCATCGACTCTGACTTTATAGTCTCACTGTTTTGTCAGAAACTCACTATGACATTACAAGGTTGCTGCTGAAATCATAGCCTCAATGCGACATCACACCATCATCATTGACATCCTACCTAGCGTCACTATGTCTCCACAGCCTCAACACTAACCTCACAGGCTCATTGAAACATGACAGTCTCCCTGTGACACCACAGTGTCGGTATTGACATCACAATCTCACTGTGACATCACAATGATCCCAGGGATATCACAATCTTGCCTCTGTTGTTAAAGTTTCTCTGTGACATGACAGCCTCAGTAGGACATTACAGGCTCACCTATGAAATCATTGCCCAACTGTGATATCACAGAATTGACTCTGACATTATAGCTTCACTGTTTCATCACATCCTCACTATGACTTCACAGGATCACCCCTGAATTCATAGTCTCAATGTGACATCATAATCTCATCACTGACATCCTACCTAGCCTCACTATGTCACCACAGCCAAACCAATGACCACATGGGCTCACGGAAATATGACAGCCTTCCCGTGACACCACAATTTCGTTATTGACATCACATCCTCACTCTGACATTGCAACGACCCCAGTGATAGCAAAACCACACAGTGAAATCACAGCCTCATTTTGACATCACAGCCTCAGTTTGACATAATAAGCCCACTGTGAAATTAGATACTCACCAGTGACAATACAGCATCACCAATGACAGAGAGTCTGTGTGAAAACACAGTCACTACTGACATCACAACCTCTGTGATATTACAGCCACACTGTGCCAGTACAGCATCACTGTGACTTCATAGCCTCACTGTGACATCACAGCCTCATGGTGACACCAGAGCCATACTGTCACATCATTCTCTCACCATTATTATCATACCTAGCACTGAACTGACACCAAAGCCTCACCACAGATAGCACAGGCTAACAGTGACCTGACAGCTTCGGCAGTAACATCATAGCCATTAACATCATAAACAGTGACACCACAACCTCACATGTTACATCACTACCTCATTGTGACATCAGTATACCCACAGATATCACAGACTCGCAGTGCCCTCACAGCCACCTTGTGACCTCAGAGTCTAACATGTTACATCATAGATTCACCTGTTACATCATAGCCTCATGGTGAAATCAGCCTTGCCACTGCCGTCACACCTTTCACAGTGACCTTCCAGCATCCCTGTGACATCACAACATCTCTGTGATGTAACAGCCTTACAGTGACATCATAGTTTAACAGTGATATCAAAGTGTCACTGTGCCATTATATTCTAATTTTGGATATCACGACTTCACTGGGACATCGCAGCCTCACCTCTGATGTCACAGCCTCACTGTGACATAACAGGCTAACCTCTGAAATCATAGCATCAGTGATACCACGGACATCCTGCCTAGCCTCCTTATTACACTATAGCCTCATCACTGACATCTCAGGCTCATGGCCACATGAGCCTCAACAGCGACACCACAGCCTCGCTATGACATCACAGCCTAACCAGTAACATCCCACCCTCACTGTGACATCTCAGCCTAATTATTTACATTAGCCTCACTTCTGACATCACAGCCTAAACACTGAAATTACAGCTGAACTGTGATGTCAAAAGCTTACGGTAATATCATAGTCTCACAGTGACATCACAGCCTCATTGTGACATCATAGACATACCATGCCATCAAAGAATCACTATGAAAAAAGCTTCATCTGACATCACAGCCTAAGTTTCACACAATAAACTCGCTGTGACATTAGATCCTCACCAGTGATAATAAAGCCTCACCAATGACATATTCTCGCTGTGAAAGCACAGTCACTACTGATATCTCAACCTCACTGTGACATCACAACGTCCCTGTGAAATCACAGTCACACTGTGCTAAAACAGCCTCACTGTGACCTCATAGCCTCACTACTGATAGGACAGGATCACTGTGATTTAACAGCCTCACCAATGACACAACAACCTCATGGTAATGTCATAAATCACTATGGCATCACAGGCTCACATGTTATATCACATTGTCAATGTGTCATCTCAGCCTCATCTCTTACATCAGTCTCACTTTGTGAAATCACAGCCTAACCACTGACCTCACAGCTGCACTGTGACATGACAGCCTCATGGTGACATGACAGCCTCATGGTGACATCACATCCACACTGTGACATCACAGCCTCACCAATGTTATCCTACCTGCCATTCTTTGACTCTACAGCCTCACCACAGATAGGACAGGCTCACAGTGATTTGACAGCCTCAGTAGTGACATCATAGTCTTTGATACAATAAACAGTGCCACCACAGCCTCATGTGATACATCACTGCCTCATTGTGACCTCAATCTTCCCATAGATATCATAGACTCACAGTGAACTCACAGCCTCACTGTGATCTCACAGTCTACCCTCTTACATCCTCGACTCACCTGTTACATCATACACTCAGGTGAAATCAGCCTTTCCAAGACATCACATCTTCCACAGTGACCTCACAGCCTTACAGTGAAATCACAACCTCTCTGTGATGTCACAGACTCACACTGACATCACAACTTCACAATGATATCACACCCTCACTGGGACATTATAGCCTCATTTCTGACATCACAGTCTCACTGTGACATCACAGATACACCTCTGACATTACAACCTCTCTGTGACATAACAGGCTAGCCTCTGACATCACAACCTCACTGTGACATCGTAGACACACTGTGCCAACACAGCCTCACTGTGACATCACAGCTTCATCACTGACATCAGCCTCACCTCGGACATCACAGTCTAACCACTGAAATCTCTGCTAAACTGTGATGTCACAGTCTATCACCACTGATATCACAGCCTCACAGTAATATCACAAAATCACAGTAACATCACCACCTCACAGTGACATCCCAGCCTCTCCTCTGACATCAGAGCCTTAATGTGACTGAAGAGCCTTACTACTGGCATACTAACCTCACTGTGAAATGCAAGCATCACCCCTGTCATCACAGCCTCACTGATATCTCACTGAATCACCACTGACTTCAGAACCACACTGCTACATCACAGCCTCACAGTGACTTCACAGCCTGCCTACTGACACAACAGTCTCGCCTGTTACAACATAGCCTCATTGTGACATCAGTCTTACCACTGACATCACCACCTCACTGTGACATCACAGCTTCCAGAATGATATCATCTCATGGTAACATGACAGCCCTCAGTGACATTCAACCCTAACAGTGATATCACAGTTCAGTGTGACATCACAGCCTCTCCAGGGACAACACAGTCTCACCTATGACATCAGTGTCGCCACTGACATAAGTCAGAACCCTGACATCAATGCCACTGGAGTGACAACACAGCCTTTGATATCAAAGCCTCACCAGGGTCACTGTCATGTAATAGGTTCACTACTGACATCATAGTCTTACCATTAATATCATACACTCACTATGATATCTTTCTCACTACTCACATTCCAGCCTTATTGTGACATCACATCTTCATCACTAACATCACAGCCTCATTTTGACATCAGCCTCACTACTAACATCAGAGACTCACTGTGTCATCCAAACCTCTACTGTGACATCACAATGTCACTGAGTTTTCCAAGCCTCACTGGTGAGTCCCATCATAGCCACACTGTGTAATCACAGACTCAATGTGACATTACTAACTGACAGTAACATCACATCCTCACTGTGACATCACAAACTCACTGTGACATCAGCGTTGCCACTGACATAATAGCTTAATGGTCATATCACATACACACCTCTGACATAGCCTCACTGAGCCTCAATGTGACATCACAGCATCATCACGGACCTCATAGCCTCATTGTGACATCAGCCTTGCCACTGACATCATATCTCACTGTGACCTCCTAGCGTCCACCGTAACATCACCAACTCCCTGTGACACCATGAGCTCACAGTGACCCCCACAGCCACAGGGTGAGATCAAAGCCACACGGTGACATCACAGACTCACCAGTGAGATGGCAACATCTGTGTGACATCATAGCCTCATTACTCACATCTCCCTCATTCTGGTAATACAGCCTAACCACTGAGATCACATCCTCACTGTGATGTCATGGTCATACTCCACTGACATCACTGCCTCACTGATACATCACAGCATCACTGGTGAAAACATAGCCTCACCTCTGATGTTATAACCTCACTGTTTTATCACAACCTCACTATGACACCACAGGCTCACCACTGACCTTACTAGCTCACTGAAATTTGACAGCCTCCCTGTCATAACACATCATCGCTATTGACATCACAACCTCACTGTAACATCACAATTTCCTCCTGACATCACAACCTCACATTGACATCACAACCTCATTGTGACATCACAGCCATACTGTGCCATCACACAAAGCATCACTGTGAAATAAAGCTTCACCTTTCACATCATAGTCTCATTGTGACATCACAGACTCAGTGTGACACAATAAACTCACTGTGATATTTGAGCCTCACCAGTGACAATACAGCCTCACTAATGACATATTCCCCCTGTGAAAGCAGAATCTCTACTGACATCACAACCTCACTGTTACATAACAGCCTCACTCTGACATCACAGCCACAGTGTGCCAGCACAGCCTCACTGTGACATCACAGCCTCACCACTGACAGGATAGATTCACTGTAATATTATAGCCTCACCAGTAAAACCACAGCCATGGTCACATCATAATATGGTGTGGCATCATAGTCTCACCAGTTATATCACATCATTAGTACAACATCTCAGCCTCATCTCTCACATCAGTCTCACAGCTGCACTGTGACATCACAGCCTCACTGTGATATCTCAGCCTCACTGTGACATCACAGCCTCACCACTCTTATCCTACTGAGGCTTGCCATGACACCACAGACTTACCTCAGATAGTACAGGCTCACAGTGATGAAAGCCTCAGCAATGACATCATAGGCTCTGACATCATAGAGTGACAAAACAAAATCACATGTTACATCACTGTGACATCAATCATCCCACAGACATCACTGCCTCACATTGACCTCACAGCCTCACTGTGAACTCACAATCTAACCTGTTACATCACAGACTCACCTGTTACATCATAGCCTCATGGTGAAATCAGCCTTGCCACTGACATCACATCTTCCACAGTGACCTCGCAGTCTCACAGTGACATCACTGCCTCACCTCTGACATCACACTCTCACTGTGGCATCACAGTCTCACCTTTGACATCACAGCATCAGTGACACCACAGACTTCCAAACTAGCCTCGCTATGACACCACAGCCTCATCAATGACATCTTAGGCTCACTGTCACATGACAACCTCAAGAGTGACACCATAGCCTGGCTGAGGCATCCCAGCCTCACCAGTGACATCCCAGTCTCACTGTGATATAAAACTCATCATAGCCTCACTGTGATATCACAGTCTCAATTTGAAACAATAAACTCACTTTGACATTAGAGCCTCATGCTAACAATACAGCCTCACAAATGATATTGTCTCCCTGTGAAAGCATAGTCACTACTGACATCACAACCTCACTGTGACTTCTCAACCTTACTATGCCAGCACAGCCTCACTGACATGTCTCACTGTGACATCAGAGCCTCACCACTGATATCTCAGGCTCACTGTGATATTGCAGTCTAACCACTGACTTTACAGCCTCATGTTGACATCATAACCTCACTGTGGCATCACATCCTAAGCAGTTATATCACATCGTCAATGCGACATCTCAGCCTCATCGCTCACATCAGTCTCACTTCTGAAATCTCAGCCTAACCATTGACCTCACAACTGCACTGTGACATCATAGTCTCACTGTGACCTCACAGCCTCACTGTGACCTCAAAACATCACCTCTAAGTTTATAGTCAAACTGTGACATCACAGTGCAATCAAAGGATCATTGTGACATAAAGCTTCACCTCTGACATCATAGTCTCACTGGAATATTACAGCCTCAGTTTTACACAATAAACTCACAAATAGAGCATCACAAGTGGCAATACAGCCTAGCCAGTGACATAATATCCCTGTGAAATCACAGTCAGGAATGATATCATAACCTCACTGTGATATCACAACCTCACTGTGACATCACAGCAACACTAGGCCAGCACAGGCTCACTGTAACATCACAGCCCCACCTCTGATATGACAGGCACACAGTGACATCACTGCCTCTTCTCTGACATCCTAACCTCACTGTGAAATCCAAGCCTCACCCCTGATATCACGGCCTTACTGTGACATCACAGCTTCCAGAGTAATATCACCTGAAATACAACCCTCACAGTGATATCAGAGCCTCAGTGTGACATCACAGCCTCACCAGTGACAGCACAGCCTCACCTGTGACATCAGAACTGCCACTGACATTAGGCAGAACACTCACATCATTACCACACCAGTGACAACACTGCCTTTGACATCACAGCCTCACCAGTGTCACTGTCATGAAATACATTCACCACTGACATCAGAGCCTCACCAGTGATATCATAGACTCACTATGACATCTTTCACACCACTGATGTTCCAGCCTTATTGTGACATCATACCCTCATCGGTGACATCACAGACTCATTGTGACATCAGCCTTTCCACTAACATCACAGACTTACAGTGCCATCCAATTCTCTCCAGTGACATCACAACCTCACTGTGATATCACAACTTCACTGTGACATCATAGCCACACTGTGTCCTCACAGCCTCCTGTGATATTACAACTTGCCAGTGATATCACAGCCTCACTGTGACATCATAGACTTACTCTGACATTATAGCCTCACTGTGATGTGATAACCAGACAGTGCCATCGCAGCCACTGTGATATCAGAGTCTTACCACTGATATGTCATGCTCACCTTGATAATACAGCCTCTCCAGTGACACCACAGTCTCATGGTGACATCAAAGCCACCCTGTGGCCTCACAGCCTCACCACTGGTATCCTACCTAGCCATACTAGGTAACCATAGCCTCACTACAGATATCACAGACTCACAGTAATTGACAGCCTCAGCAGTGACATCACAGCCTTTGACATCATAAACAGTGACACCATAGCCTCACATATTATATCACTGACTCATTGTGATATCAATATTCTCACAGATATCACAGCCTCACAGTGACCTCACAGCCTCACTGTGACCTAACAGTCTAATCTATTACATCACAGACTCACTTGTTACATCATAGCCTCATGATGAAATCAGTCTTGCCACTGGAATCCCATCTTCGACAGTGACCTCACAGCCTCACTGTGACATTACAACTTCTGTGATGTCACAGCCTAACAGTGACATCACAGCTTCACAGTGACATTATAGTTTCACAGTGATATCCCAGCCTTACTATGCCAATAAAGCCTCATTTCTGATATCACAGCCTTACTGTGACATCACAGCCATACCATGCCATCAAAGCATAAATGTGACATAAAACTTCCATAGCCTCACTGTGATATCACAGCCTCAGTTTGACACAAAAAATCACTGTGACATTAAAGCCTCAGTAGTGACAATAGATTCCCATGAATTACATAGTATACATGTGAAATCACAGTCACTACTTACATCACAACTTCACTGTGACATCACAACCTCACTGTGACATGACAGCCACTATGCCAACAGAGCCTCACTAGGACTTCACAGCCTTACCACAGATAAAACAGACCATGATATTACAGTCTAACCACTGAGACTACAGCCTCATGGTGACATCATAACCTTACTGTGGCATCACAGCATCACCAGTTATATCACATTGTGAATGCAACATCTTAGCCTCATCTCTCATATCAGTCTCACTTCTGAAATCACAGCAGAACCACTGACCACACAGCTCCACTGTGACATCAAAGCTTCATTCTGACATCACAACCTCACTGTGACATCACAGACTCACTGTGCCTGCACAGTCTCACTGTGACATCATAGCCTCTTCACTGATAGGATAGGCTCACCATGATATTCCAGCCTCTCCTGTGACACCAACGCCTCATAGTGACATCACAGACAGACTGTGACATAACAGTCTCAACACTGGTATCCTATTTAGTCTTGGCATGACACCACAGCCTCAAAACAGGTAGCACAGGCTCACAGTGATGTGATGGCTTTAGCAGGGACATCATAGCAAGTTACACCATAGCCTCACATGTTACATCACTGCCTCATTGTGACATCAATCTTCCCACAGGCATCAAAGCCTCACAGTGACCCCACAGCCTCACTGCGAACTCATAGTCTAAATTGTTACATCATAGACTCATCTGTTACATCACAGCCTCTTGGTGAAATCAGCCTTGCCACTGGCATTACATCTTCCACAGTGACCTCACAGCCGAACTGTGCCATCACAACCTCTCTGTGATGTCACAGACTTATAGTGACATCACAGTTTCAGTGTTATCACAGCATCACTGTGGCAGTATAGCCTCATTTCAGACATCACAGTCTCACTGTGACATCTCATCCTATACACTGACATCACAGCCTTACTGTGACATAATACACTAACCTCTGAACTCACAGCATCAGTGAAACCACAGACATCCTGCCTAGCTTTGCTATGACACCACAGCGTCACCATTGACATCTTAGGCTCACAGTCACATGACAGCCTCAACAGTGACACCATGACCTCACTGTGGCATCTTAGCCTCAACAGTAACATCTGAGCCTCACTGTGAAATCTCAGCCTCATTACTGACATCAGCCTCACTTCTGACATCACAGCCTAACCATTGAAATCTCAGCCAAACTGTGATGTCATGGTCTAGCACCACTGATATCACACCCTCACTCTGAAATCACAATCTCATGATAACATCACCACCTCACAGTTATATCACACTCTATCCTCTGACATCATAGCCTCAGTGTGACTGTGCAGCCTCACCACTGACATCCTAACCTCACTGTGAAATGGATGCATCACCTCTGTTGTCATAATGAGGCAGTGATATAACATGTGAGGCTGTGGTATCATTGTTTATGATGTCAAAGGCTATGATGTCACTGCTGAGGGTGTCATGTCACTTTGAGACTGTGCTAATGGTGGTGAGCCTGTGGTGTCCTAGTAAGTCTAGGTAGGAAATCAGAGGTGAGACTGTGATGGCAAGTGTTGCTGTGATGTCACAGTGCAGCTGTGAGGTCAGTGGTTATACTGTGATCACAGAAGTGAGACTGATGTGAGAGATGAAGCTGAGATGTTGCATTGATGATCTAATATAACTGGTGATGCTGTGATGCCACAGTGAAGTTATGATGTTGCCATGAGACTGTGGTGTCACTGGTGAGGCTGTGATATCACGGTGAGCCTTTAGTATCAGTGGTGAGGCTGTGATGTCACAGTGAGGTTGTGATGTCAGCAGTAACTGCTTTCACAGGGAGACTATGTCATTGGTAAGGCTGTATTGTCAGGGTGAGGCATTAATGGCACAGTAAGTTTGTTGTGTCAAACTAAGTCTGAGATGTCACCGTGAGGCTATGATATTAGAGGTGAAGTCTTATGTCACAGAGAGCTTATGATTGAATAGTATGGCTATGATGTGACAATGAGAATGTAATGTCACTGTGTGGTTTTGATGTCACTGGGGAAGTTGTGATGTCACAGTGAAGCTGTGATGTCAATGGTGACACTGTTGTGTCACAGGGAGGCTATCATGTTTCAGTGAGTCTGTGAGGTCAGTGGTGAGGCAGTGGTGTCATATTAAGGCTAGGTAGGATGTCAGTTATGAGGGTGTGATGTCGCACTTAGGCTATAATTTCAGAGGTGAGCCTGTGATGTCATAATGAGGCTGTGATGAAACAGTGAGGCTATAACGTCAGAGTTGATGGTGTAATGTCACAATTGTACAATGATTTCAAAGGTGAGCCTATGATGTCATAGTGTGGCTGTCATGTCCCAGTGAGGGTTTTACCGCAGAGGTAAGCCTGTGATACAACAGTGAGGCTGTGATGTCAGTGGAGTAAGACTATGACATCACAGTGAGGATATGATTTCAGTGGTTAGGCTGTGATATCAGAATGAGGGTGATGTGAGTGCTGAGGTTATGGTGTCAAGGTGAGGCTGGCATATCCCTGGTGAGTCTGTGATGCCACTGTCAAGCTTTGATGTCACTGTGTGTGTGTGTTGTCATTGTGAGCCCATGATATCACAGGGAGTTGGTGATGCTATGGTGGAGGCTGTGAATTTACAGTGATAATGTGGTATCACTGGCAAGTGGGATATCACAGTGAGGCTATGATGTCAGTGTGGATGCAGTGAAATCACACTGAGCCTGTGATGTCACAGTGAGGCTATGTCAGAAGTGTGCATGTGATGTCATCACGAGGCTATTATGTCAGTAGCAAGGCTGATGTGAAAGAGAGTTTGTGATGTTACTGTGAGGCTGTGATGTCGCAGTGAGGCTCTGATGTCAGGGCTGATTCTTTGAGATGTCTGTGAGGTTGTGACATCAGGGGTGATGCTCAGATTTCACAGTGAGGTTAAGACATCAGTGGTGAGACAGTCACACTGAGCCTGTGATGTCAGAGGAGAGGCTGTGATGTCACTGTGAGGTTGTGATGTTACCATGAGGTTGTGATATCACAGTGAGGCTGTGAAATTAGTGGTCATAGACTATAAGGTCACAGTTTGGTTGAGATTTCAGGGGTTAGGCTGTAATGTCAGAAGGTAGGCTGATGTAAGTGATGAGGCTGAGATGTCACAGTGAGGCTGTGATGTTACTGGTGAGGCTATGGTGTCACAGCAAGGCTGCGGTGTCCCTGTTGAGGCTGGCACTAGACCTAGAGCCATCCGTGGTGTCACTGATGCTATAATTTCAGAGGTAGCCTGTTATGTCACAGTAAGGCGTGATGTCAGAGGTGAGACTGTGATGTCACAGTGTGGCTGTGATGTCAGAAATAAGGCAGGCTGTATTTTACTGTGAAGCCTTACATTACAGAGAGGTTGTGATGTCACAGTGAGGCTGTGAAGTTACTGTGGAAGATATGATTTCAGTGGCAAGGCTGAATTCACCATGAATCTACGATGTAACAGATGAGTCTATGACATAACAGGTTAGACTGTGAGTTCACAGTGAGACTGTGAGGTCACTTTGAGGCTGTGATATCTGTGGGAAGATTGAAGTCACAATGAGGCAGTGATGTAACATGTGAGGCTGTGGTGTCACTGTTTATGATGTTAAAGACTATGATGTCACTGCTGAGGCTGTCATGTCACATTGAGACTGAGTATCTGTGTTGAGGCTGTGATGTCATATTAAAGCCAGGTATGATATCAGTGGTGAGGCTGTGATGTCTCCTTGAAGCTGTGATGTCAGAGTGAGGCTATGTCACAAGTGTGTATGTGATGTCATCATGAAGCTATTATGTTAGTGGCAAGGCTAATGTCACAGTGATGTTGCAGGACAAAGTCACGCTTTCGAAACCAATGCTCTCCTGGACCAGGTGAGGCAAGACTTCAGCTGATAGAGAACAGAAGCACACAACTCTCTAGGCTGAGTGAATCTGGACACACTTTATTGAAACTTTGTGACAGCTTTTATACAGAAAATTTTGAGTTAAAGAATTTGCTTCTGCAAAGAGACATGCATTCTCCAGTCAACAGAAATCACCTTCAGAGTGTACATTTTTTCAAGAACCTGACATTCTCCCAGTATTTCCAAATCTAGCTAATCTATAATATTCCACCAAATAGCTATGGTACTATGCACACATAGTTGTCATTGTTTTAATAGAGACTGCATTTTTAAAATACACAGAGGAGGATTGAGCTCCTTTTGACTTCAATAAGGAACATGTTTTTCATTACAATTAGCTATACATGTGCCCAACACCCCAAAAGTCCCAGCGTGAGCTTTTGCTGTTGTCCCGTCCAGGTTGGTCCTCTCAGTCATGTGAGTTGACATCAGCAACAGGCATGTCAGATGACTCTGTTGACCCCGCCTCACAGGGTTCCAGCATAATGAACCAGTGCCTTTCTTAAGTCATTCTGTCTCACAGGATCTTACCCATCATTGACCACCGACTGTCAAAGGACCTCTCCTCTGGAAGGCATGTCAGGATATGTGATAGTAGGTTAGACCAAGGTCTCACGAATCTCTGCAATCCAAGTTTGAACCGCATTTCTAGGGGGGGCCATGGCTTGGATGTTCAAGGGCCATAAGTGTCTGTAGTGTGGTCTTGATGGAGTGCTGTTGAGAGAATGTGCTCTAGGAAACATTTAAGCAACATAATTATTAAAAGAACAATTCCTCCTATGATAGCATAAATTACAATCCAAGTTGGATCAAACAGCTTTTTAAAGTTCTAGTGAACAGATGGCATAGTCTCCTACTTAGGTAGGAATTTTACCCACCTATGTTTCAAGATGCTTGAAGTTGCTTTCTAATTTCTTTAAAATCAGTGTATATGTTCTGGCTAACAAGTCTTCTTACTGTATGTGACTAGACATAAAATCTCTAGTTGCAATTTGATTTAAAGTTAGAAGCAGTCTTTTTCTCTAGATCAGAGAGCAGGAAGCTAGTCTTAAAATACCTAAGAATAGGTAGAAGGCACACCCGATTCCCAGAAGAATTCCTCCTGCCACAGGCAAAACTTAAATTACATAGGGAGCTATTCCTAGCACTTGCCCATGGGTGTTACTTGTGACATTTCTGAGAGAGCAGGCTAGGCCACAACTGGGCAGAAACACCAAGACCTGATAATTCCCATACTTTGCTTATTTTTCTCATTTATTTCAAATAATGCCATATACTTTTTCTACCGATGTTTCTTTGAATCCATATTTTCCAAACTGAGACCTTTTCAAACAGATTTGTTGAATAGGGATGCAGTACAGTGAGGCTGTGAGGGTACTATCAGATTGTCACAATGAGGTTGTGAGGACATAATGTGGTTATAATGTCACAGTGAGGCTATGAAGACACAGTGATGTTTTGATGTCAATGGAAAGGTTTGGATGGCACAGTGAGGCTGTGATGTTAGTGGTGAGGCTGATGTCACAATGAGGCTGTGATGTCACTGGTGAAGGTGTGATGTCACAATAAGGCTGGAATGACAGTGATGAGAAAGATGTCATAGTGAGTCTAGAATGTCTCTGGTGAGGCTATGATGTCAGTGGTGAACCTACTATGTGACAGTGACCCTGATGAAGCTGTGATGTTAAAGGCTGTACTGTCACTGGTTTGGCAGTGATGCCAGTGTTGCGACTAATGTTAGTGATGATGCTGATGTGAAAGGTGAGGCTGTGCTGTCACTGGTTATGCTGTGATGTCACAGTGAGGCTATGAAGTCACTGTGCGGGTTTTATGTCACTGTGGGCTGTCATGTCACCGTGAGGTGATATCACTCTGGAAGATATGATGTTATAGTGAGGCTGTGATGTTAGTGGCAAGACTGATGTCACAATGAGGCTGTGATGTAAGAGTTGAGCCTGTGGTGACAGTGAGCAGGCTGTGAGATCACTGTGAGGCTCTGAGGTAACAATGAGTCACTAAGGTCAGTGTTGATTCTATGAGATGTCAGTGAGGCTGTGAAGTCAGGGGTGATGCTTGGATTTCACAGTACATTAAGACATCAGTGGTGAGGCTGTTCAGTCACACTGAGGCTGTGATGTCAGAGGAGAGGTTGTGATATCACAGTGAGGCTGGGATATCAGTGGTGATAGACTATGACATCACAAATAGGCTGAGACTTCAGTGGTTAGGCTGTGATGTCAGAAGTGAGGCTGAGGTGCACAGTGAGGCTGGCATGTTACTAGTGAGGTTGTGATGCCACAGCAAGGCTAGGCAGGATGTTCATGGTGTCATTAATGCTATGATTTCAGAGGTCAGCCTGTTATGTTTTTAGTGATATTTTGATGTCATAAGTGAGGCTGTGATGTCACTATGAGGCTGTGACTGAACAGAGAAGTTGTGATATTACAATGTGGCTGTGAGGTCACTGTGCAAGATGTGATGTCAGTGATAAAGCTGATTTTACCATGAGGGTATGATATAACAGGTGTGTCTATCATGTAACAGATAAGACTATGAGGTCACAGAGAGGCTGTGGGGACACTGTGAGACTCTGATATCTATGGGAAGATTGATATTACAATGAGTCAGTGATATCCCTTTTCCCACCATCCTGGGACATACACAGTCCAGCTAGGACTCAGGGCAACCTAGGTAAGCTCGCCCCAGCCCACTTCCAAACCTCAGCTCCTCCCACCAGCCAGCCGGAGCCGGTGTGGGACAGGCTAGGGAGGATACCCTGGGCCACGCCTAGCTCCCCAGATTAATTGCACCCCCGCCATCACCATCTCCTCCTTTTCCCCACCCACCCAGGATGCACGCAGTCCTGCTGGATCGCAAGGGGACCTAAGTAAGCTCCCCCCCTCCCGCCCACCCCAAACCCCAGGCAGCCCACTGGTCCCAGTTCCTCCCACCAGCCAGCTACAGAAGGAGCTGTTCCAGGCCCAATAATTCAGTTCAGTGAAAAACACACAGAAATTGAAAGAAGGTCTTAAGAGTTAAAACAACAATGCTCAAGTCAAAGTGCAAATCCATGAGAAACAAAACCCAAGAAAACAAATCTCCCACTGAAGAAATTAATCCCATAGTGATAGACTCTAACCAGAACAAACCCGCGGAAAGTAGCAAAGAAACCCTGACCAAGGATAGAGACTTTCAAAACATGACTTTACCATGATCAATACTATGAAAGAGGAAATCCAGGAGTAATTAAATAACGGCATCAATCCCTTTGAATAGGAACACAACAGACACTTGGAGGAGTTAAGAAAAACAGTTCAAGAAAGAAAAACAGGCATAGAGCAGTTAAAACAGACTCAAGCAGAGTTTTAAACTGAACTAATAGACACATTATCTTCAACCCGGAACTCAACAGAGAGTCTTATCAGCAGAACTAACGAAGCAAAAAATAGAATTTCAGACCTTGATGACAAAATGGAAGTTTTAACCAGTCTAATGGAAGAAGTTGTTAAAGCCAAAAAGATACTCGAGAGAAGTATTCAATAGTTATGGGAAACCCTGAAGAAGCTTAACATGCGTATTCATGGAATACCAGAGCAAGAATCCCAAAATGCTGCACCTGAGGAAAATTTTCAAACTATCATCGAGGAAAACTTTCCTCATCTAAAAAAAGAGAGACCTACCCATATACAAGAGGCCTTCCACACCCCAAATAGGTATGACCAAAATAGAAACATGCCACAGTAAATAATAGTTAAAACACTCCACATTCAAGATAAAGAAATGGTCCTGAGAGCTTCAAGGGAAAATAAACAAGTAACTTTTAAAGGTAAACCTATTAAAATAACAAATGACTTCTCAATGGAAACAGTAAAAGCAAGAAGAGCTTGGAAAGACATACTTCAAGTACTGAATGAGCAAAAATGTCAACCCAGACTGAAATGCCTGGCAAAACTATCCATCATGATCAAGGGAGAAAGAAAAATTTTCCAGCACAAACACAACTTCAAGGGATACATGTCCACCAAACCAGGCCTTCAAAAAATGCTAAAAATGATACTCAAGCTTGAAGAAAAAAACAAGCATATCCAGGATAACAGAAGGGAAGTATAATACCACCAAAACCTAAAAGCTAAACAATACACTTAGAAAATCCACTAAACATAATAAATGTTCAGAATTAAAAATAGTTTCTCTATTATAACATTAAATGTTAATGGAATTAACTCACTGGTCAAGAGACACAGATTACAAACGGATTAAAAATCACAACCCATCAATCTGCTGCCTGCATGAAACTCATCTCACCACAAAAGATAGGCACATCCTAAAAATAAAAGCCTGGTACAAAATTCTGCAAGCTAATGGAACGAGAAAACAGGTAGGGGTAGCCATTATACTATCGGACAAAGTGGACTTCAACCCGAAAAAATCATAAAAGACACAGATGGATACTATATTTTAGTCACAGGTACAATTCACCAGGAAGACTTCACAATACTGAACATATACGCACCCAATATGCCCCCCCACATGTATAAGCAAACCCTGCAACATCTAAAGTGAGAAATCAACCCCAAAATGATAATTCTTGGGGATTCAACACCACCCTCTCAACATGGGCTAGATCAACAGGTAAAAAACTTAACAGAGACTCTTTGGAACTTAATCAAACCCTGAAAGAAATGGACCCTACAGATCGCTATCAAACTTTTCATTCAAGCAACAAAGAATACACATTTTCTCAGCAGCACACGGAACTTTCTTCAAAATAGATCACATATTGGGCCACAAAACGAATCTCCACATATACAGGAAAGTCGAAATTCTAGCCTGTACTTTATCAGACCACTATGGCCTAAAGCTTGACATTCACAACACAACAAGCAACAGAAAATACACTAACTCCTGGAAACTTAACACTATGATGCTGAATAAGAATTGGATTCAGGAAGAAATTACAAAGGAAATTCAAGATTTCCTGAAAGTGAACGATAATGAAAATACAACTTACCAAAATCTCTGGGACACAATGAAAGCTGTCCTAAGAGGTAAGTTCATAGCTCTTAATGCCTACATCAAAAAAATGGAAACATCAGAAATAGATAACTTAACAATGCAACTTAAAGATTTAGAGACACTAGAGCAATCAGCGCCAAAAAGCAGTAGAAGAGAGATTAGCAAAATAAGGGGAGAAATATCCGAAATCAAGATTAGGAAAATGATACAGAAAATCAACCAATCAAAAAGCTGTTTTTTTAAAAAATTAATAAGATTGACATACCCCTAGCTAAGTTAACAAAAATCAAGAGAGAGAAAACCCAAATTAACAAAATTAGAAATGAAAATGGAGTTATCACTACAGATATCCAAGAAATCCAGAGAATTACAACATCATATTTCAAAAACTTATACTCTGTGAAATTTGACAGCACAAAGTAGACGGATGAATTCCTAAGTAAACACAATTTACCTAAATCGAATCAGGAAGTTGTGAATTATTTAAGTAGTCCTATAACCTATGAGGAAATGGAGGAAGGAATCTTGAATCTTCCCACCAAAAATGTTCTTGGGAAGATGGATTCAGCACAAAGTTCTACCAGACACTTAAGGAGCTAATAACACCAATACTCCTTAAACTTTTCCATCAAATAGCAAAGGAAGTAACACTACTAAATTCCATCTATGAACTAATATCATCTAAATCTCAAAACCTATTAAAGATACAATTAAAAAAGAAAACTATAGGCCAATCTCTCTGATGAACACAGATGCAAAGATTCTCAACAAAGTCTTAGCAAATTGGATTCAAAAACATCAAAAAGATCATCCACAGGGATCAAGTAGGCTTTATCCCAGGCCCACAAGGTTGGTTCAACATATAATCAATGAATGTAATTCACCATATAAACCAGTCCAAAGTTCAAGACCACATGATACTCTTGATAGATGCAGAAAAAGCTTTTCACAAGATCCAACCTAATCTCTCCCCATCCTGAAGCTCAGGGAAATTTGTGAAAGAGGGAGCAGTAAGATTGTAAGAGCACAAGGATGGGAGGAGCAATGATATGCAAGATACTCCACATAAGTTAGGGCCGAAGCAATCATAATTGGACTTTGCATGCCCCACGCAATGTCCAACACACTATTGACCCCACAAAGTCTAGCATTTGCTAAAGGCATCAAGATCTTTGGAGGCAAGGGATTGACAGGAACAGTAGTGTTCCTATGCTTAAGGGGAACATAGGAAAGGATTCAGGGAAATACCACTGGGTCCTTGTACGTCATCAGAGAGGAAGGCCCAGAGGAGAGTCTGGCATGCACGTTAAAGGATTCTCTGGGGATTGGGGGGGGGAGGCACTGTGGGATGGGGAGGGAGGAGTAAGGGAATGGAGAGCAGGGGGGTCGGGGGAAGAGGAGGGAGGGAGGGAACCGGTATACCTACTAAGTTTGTATGAGCGGAAATAATAATTAAAAATGTGGAAAAAAAAGAAATTGCTAACCTTCTGCAAGGTAAAAAAAAAAAAAAAGATCCAACAGCGCTTTATGATCAAAACCCTAGAGACAGTTGGAATGGAAGGAACCTTTATCAATATAATAAAAGCTGCCTACAACAAGCCCACAACAAAGATTATATTCAATGGGGAAAAACTCGAAGCATTCCCGCTTCAATCAGGAATTAGACAAGGCTGTCCACTCTCACCAATTCTATTCAATATTGTACTTGAAGTCTTAGTTGAAGCCATAAGACAAGAAAGGGACATAAAAGGGATTCAAATAAGCAAGGAAGAAGTCAAGTTATCTCTATTTGTAGATGACATGATCATATACCTGAGTAATCCCAAAAATTCCACCAGGAAGCTCCTGGAACTAACAGAAGTTCGGCAGGGTGGCAGGATACAAAATAAATGTACAAAAATCAGTGACCTTCCTATATGCCCAGAATGAAAGAAGTGAAAAAGCCCTGAGAGAAACAATCCCATTTACTATAGACCCTAAAAAAAATGAAATACCTTTGTATAAACCTAATCAAGGAACTAAGAGACCTTTATAATAAAAATTTTAAAACCCTAAAGAAAGAAATTGCAGAAGACACCAGAAAGTGGAAAGACCTGCCATGTTCCTGGATTGGCAGAATCAATATCATAAAAATGACCATCCCACCAAAGGCAATATACAGATCCAATGCTATACCAATTAAAATACCAAAGCAATTTTTTAAATAATTTGAACAATTAATCTCAAAATTAATATGGAGGCACAAAAGACTCAGGATAGCAAAAACAATCCTGAGTAACAAAAACACTGCTGGAGGAATCACCATACCAAACCTTAGTCTATACTACAAATCCATAGATGTAAAAACAGCCTGCTATTGGCTCCGAAATAGCATACAAATCAATGGATTAAGGTTGATGACCCAAATATAAGCCCACAAAAGTAGAGCCATTTGATCTTTGACAAAGGGGCCCAGAAAATCCAATGGAAAAAGAACAGCATCTTCAACAAATGGTGCTAGCAAAACTGAATCTCCACATGCAGAAGATTAAAACTGGACTCGAACTTGTCACCATGTACAAGACTTAATTGCAAATGGATCAAGGACCTTGATATCAGGCCAGAGACTATAAAAACCATAGTTGAAAAGGTAGGGAACTCCCTCGAGCAAATTGGGCTAGGCCAACAGTTCCTAAACGAACATCCAATAGAACAGTCACTACAATCAACACTCAACAGATGGGATCTTATAAAATTAAAGAGCTTCTGTTCAGATAAAGAAATTGTAACTCACAACCCACAGAATGGGAGAAAATCTTCACTAACCACATATCTGATAGAGCTCTATTATCCAGAGTGCACAAAGAACTTAGAAAACTAAACACCAAGGAAACAAATGGGCCAATTAAAAAATGGGCCTTGGAACTTAAAAAAAAAATTTACCAGGGATGAAATTAAAATGTCTATCAAATATTTTTAAAAATGCTCCACATCCTTAGCCATCAGGGAAATGCAAATCAAAACTTCCCTGAGATATCATCTCATCCTGATCAGGATGGCAGAAATCCACAATACAAAAAACACCAAAGCTGGAGAGGATGTGGAGAAAAGGGAACTCTCCTACATTGCTGGTGGGAATGCAGGCTCATACAACCACTCTGGCAAGCCATCAGGTGATTCTTAAAGAAATTAAAGATTGAAATGCCATATGACCCCACATAACAGGAAAAGTTCATCTTGATAGCACAAGCATGAGCATGTTCATAGTAGCACTATTTACAATAGTAAAGTCATGGTATCAGCCCAAATGTCCAACAGTTGACGAGTGGATAAGGAAAATGTGGTACATTTATACAATGGAATACTACTCAGCCATCAAAAATGATGAATTAATGCAATTTTCTGGGAAATGGACGGAATTAGAAAAAATTATATTGAATGAAGTATCCCAAACATGGAAAATTAAGCTCTGTATGTACTCCCTAATAGATGGATCCTAGTACCAAACCCACTTAGAGACACTCAAAGACAAATCTCTGTAATACCTACAGTAATTGCAAAGATTGTAAACAGAAGGGATAGGGAAGGAGGGTCCCACCAGAAACAAGGAGAGAGGGGACCATGTTACAGCAGAGAAAATAAGCCAACATCAAGGACTCTAAGTAAGTAATGCAATATCTGGTTAAGTTTATTGACTTTCGTTCCTGATCATTTTCAACTGATGGAGTATGATGTCACCAGAAGTGGAGGGTATGTCGGCTGCAAGATAGAAAGTAATCATTTTGAAAATGGGTGCTTGACCTCTCTCTCACCTACTTTTATTCCATCTACCTTATACTCTTATAACAAGACTCTAATTTAACAGGTTTTTATCTCTGGCCAAGGGGTGACATCTAATACCCATTAGGATGGAGCAAAAGGCATTGCAGGAGCAGCAAATGTAAAAAAAAAAAAAAATCAACAAACCATAATTCAGAACATCAGAGACTCTATATCAACCACCACGAACTAAGCCAGCCTAATCTCTCCCCATCCTAAAACTCAGAGAAATTTGTGGAAGAGGGGGTGGTAAGATTGTAAGAGCACAATGATGGGAAGTGTAATGATATGCAAGATACTCCACCCAAGTTAGGGCCGAAGCAGTCATAATAAGACTTTGCATGACTTGCGCAATGTCCAACACATTATTGACCCCACAAAGTTTAGTATGGACTTAAGGCACTAGGATCCTTGGAGGCTAGGGACTGATAGTCACAGTAGTGTTCTTAAGCTTAAGGGGAACACAGGAAGGGTTCTGGGAAATGCCCCCGGGTCCTTGCACCTCATCGGAGAGGAAGACACAGAGGAGAGTTTGGAATGCACATTAAAGGATGCTCCGGGATTTGGGGGATGAGGTACTGGGGGGGAGGATTAGGGGGATGGGAAGGAAGGGGGGAGGAGACAGGGGCAGCAGGGGGGTTGGGGGAGTTGGAGGGAGGGAGGGGACTGGTGTACCTGTTAAGTTTGTATGAGTGGAAATAATAAAAAAGAAAATATTTTCACAAATACATAATAATTTAAAAGTTTAATAATAGTTTAATAATAAGAATACTTTAATAATAATAGTTTAAAAGTCTACTTCATTTAGGTACCCTGTCAACAATGAAACAAGAAACATAAAATACTTCATTTGAAGATTATTTGTATTACAAAGGACAACTACCACCAAATTTTTAAAATGTTCTATTAAATTTTACATTTGTATAAAATGAGGCAGACTCTAAAGAACTACTATTCTTTTAAGACACTCTATATTTATCCTCAATAAAGCACATGGTTAAGGCGAAGCAAAACTTCCCTTAAAACAAGTGTGTTTATTTGAACACACAATTTCAGAACCAAATCAACAAGTGTTTTTACAGGTTCATGCTCATAAGGGATTGCATGTGTGTTTGTTTGAATGTAATCACATCGAAATAAACACAGCTGCATTTACTCCAACATGTGAGAATGCAGATCTACACATCTGCACAATAAGGAATCGTGAAGCTGTGACCTGATGCATGGAAATGAGGAGATGTCATCCAGCACCCTGCTGCTTTGGACCCCCTGAACAGTAAACATACAGCTAGGAGGATTTCAGAAAGAGATGCACTGTGCTCAAGAAGGGCAATTCACTCCATCAAGTCTTAAGAGTTTTATTTCTCTTTTTGAAAAGGATTAATGAAAGTGCACAAAAAATTAACCTGAGGAAATAATAAAAGGCAAAAATGGTAAGTATCAAATACACATGAACCTGTCACTAAAATTGAACATGCATTTCAGCCCTCTTGAAAATTTAAGCTGAGGTCCTCCATTCCTTTCTCCTGGACCCAATTTATCTTCATTCCTCCCTCCTTGGTAGCAGAAGTGTCATGAATTTGAATAAACAATGTGTGACATTGAACTTGACCATTAGCACCTGCAGGATGTCTTGACCTTGTGACACAATTGGATGCCTGTTTCGCGCCTTGGTGGCCTTTGTCTATAAAAGTTCCTTTTCTTCCCCCCCAATAAGAGAGATCTGCTTCTGATAATCTCCCTGTCCCGTGCTGAGTCTCTGGGGCTAGAGGCAGAGGTGGAGATGACTAGAACATGCTTTCATCACAGCCAGCAGCTGTGTGTGTGAGTGAATGAACGGATGTGTGAGGGGGAACCGGTTCCCACAAGTGGCGACCACGAAGGGACACTTCTAAAATCGGACAAAGCTAAGCAGGCTTCCAGGTAAGTGAAAACTTTGGAAATATGGGGAATTCAACGTGCAGACTGGATCCAGTGCCATCAGCACTCATATTAAGGAGTGGTGGTTTTGACATTTCTGATCCAGGCATTGCCAGAGTGTGGGAATTGACTCTTGAGTTGGCTCCGTGGGCTCGGGCCACCAACATATTTTCATGGGACATGTGGAATAAAATAGAAGGTCTAGCCAGAGAGCAAGAAAAAAATCATAAATCACCACCTTCTGTGGAATTTTATTCCCCAATTTCTGCACTCAAGATGGCTTTCCTTCCCAATCCAATTCATCCGGCACTGGAGTAAAAGGTACAGGTAGAGAGGGAGGGGTCAGAGCCATTCTGGAGCGGCTCCAGGGGGTTTGGAGCCAACAAGCTATCCTGGGCGCCCCACAGGGGGCTCCACTGATGAGCCACATGGGCTCGGGGTACAGGGGAACAGAGAATTTGCTATGTACAGGGAAGCCGAGTGGCGTGGGACCTCGGGACTGGGCCTAGGTGGGCAAAGCTATGGGCCTCCTGAGCCAGGACTGGGTGGGTATACTGCCAGACCATGGCAGGGTGCAGAAAAACATGGGGATCGTCATGCCTTCTGTTTAGAGAATGGTAACCCATCACTGTGCACGCACCAAAAACGTTACACAGAGTTGTGGGCTGAGACAGGGGCACGCCGTACAGGTACCGAAGCTGCTACCAGTGGAGGAGGAGAGACTGCCTGCAGCTGCAGCGAGGGATGTGGAAACATGTGGCAGGGGAGCCTTACATGGCTGCGAGGACGATGCACACAGCTGGGGGACAGAGGTTCGATGAAGCAGACCGGCGTGTGGGCCGGCACGCGGGGACAAACCGATGTCTGAGGGAGCAGAGCTTCCCGTTTGGGAGGGCCAGCCCCTTGCCCAAGGTGAGGAAGGGCGGCGCCTATTCCGACAGCCCCAAAAGGATGTGGGAAAGTCACTCGAGAAAGTGCCCTGCTCTCTTTATCAAAGGGAAGAGGTTAGGAGCGCTCTGATAACAGGGAGTGGTCCCCTGTATCTGGATTTAACTCCGCTAGGGAGAAAAAGGGATGGAGAAGGATTGGAAGGAGACCCACCTCCATATCCCTTAACAAAATCCATCCTGACTCCGTGCATGGGCACACTGGGCCCCGCCAGGATAGAGCAGGGAACTCAGGGTTGGAGTCCATGTATGCTGAGGCATATCAAGTACAAGCCCATCCTGTTAATTTAAATCCAGGGGGCAATCGCCCTGCAGTGTGGTATCCTTGAGAAGCAAAATATTTAAAAGAATTAAAGTGGGCTGTGCTAGAGGATGGTCAAATTCTCCATGGGTTGAGGCCCTCCTTCAAGATCTAGCTCACCAACCCTGTACTACTAAGGACTGGATGGATATGGCCAAAGCGGTGCTCCCCAGTCCCACATTCATTAAATGGGCAGCACAATTTAAGAAAGAATGTGAGGTCCAGCAGGTAGCCATGGAAGCCCCATACTAAGACCAAGTCTGCTTGCTAGGTTTAGCAGCATGGAAAAAGCTAGATGAAGGTCCTTCTGAAACACCTTTAGCAGGCATTATACAAAAATCGGGTGAGGGAGCCGCGCGCGGGACCCAGGAACCAGGAGGACCTCCCCCTGCGCCCGGGCCCCACCCCAGCTGCCCTCGGGTTAAATAGCTCCACGCCGTCGCCCCCATCCCCACTTTTTTGCACCCTAAACCCGCTCCACCGGTCGGGACGCACGCACGGTCCAGCCGGGCCTCACCCCACGACCTAGGTAAGTCTCCGCCCGCCCCGCCCACCAGGACCACAGGCCAAATAATTCAGTTTAGTGAAATTGAGAGATCTTAAGAGTTAAAATGACAATGCCAAAGTCAAAGTGCAAATCCATGAGAAGCAACAATCAAGTAAACAAATTTCCCACTGAAGAAATTAATCCCATAATGTTAGACTCCAACAAGAACAAACCCATGGAAAAAGGCCAAGAAAGCCCCACCCAGGATAAAGACTTTCAAAATATGATCATTACCATGTTCAATACTATGAAAGAGGAAATCAGGGAGGAATTAAATAATCGAATCAATCGCTTTGAAGAGGAACACAACAGACATCTGGAGGAGTTGAGAAAAACAGTGCAAGAAACAAAAAGTGGCATAGAGCAGTTAAAACAAACTCAAGCAGAGTTTAAAACTGAGCTAAAAGACAAGTTATCTTCAACTCAGAACGCCACAGAGAGTCTTACCAACAGAACTAACGAAGCAGAAAACAGAATTTCAGACCTTGAAGATAAAGTGGGAGTACTAACCAGCTCAATGGAAGAGGTTGTTAAAGCCAAAAAGATACTTGAGAAAAATATCCAAGAGATATGGGACACCCTGAAAAAGCCTAACATGCGTATTCATGGAATACCAGAGGAAGAATCTCAAAATACCACCCCTGAGGAAATTTTTCAAACGATCATCAAGGAAAACTTTCCTCATCTAAAAAAAGAGAGGCCCATCCATATACAAGAGGCATTCCGCACCCCAAACAGATATGACCAAAATAGAAGCACGCCGCGGCAAATAATAGTTAAAACACTCCACATTCAAGATAAAGAACTGGTGCTGAGAGCTTCAAGGGAGAAAAAACAAGTCACTTTTAAAGGTAAACCTATGAAAATAACAAATGACTTCTCAGTCGAAACAGTAAAAGCAAGAAGAGCTTGGAGAGACATACTTCAAGTATTGAATGAGCAAAAATGTCAACCCAGGCTGATTTACCCTGCAAAACTATCAGTCATGATCGAGGGAGAAAGAAAAATTTTCCAGCACAAAGACAACTTTAAGGGATACATGGCCACCAAACCAGGCCTTCAAAAAATGCTAGAAATGATACTCAAGTGTGAAGAAAAAAACAGGCATATCCAGGAGAACAGAAGGCAAGTATAACATCATTAAAAAAGAAGCAATATACTTATAAAAGCTACTAAACATAATAAATGTCTGGAATTAACAATAGTTTCTCCATTATAACACTAAATGTTAATGGAATTAATTCACCGATCAAGAGACACAGATTACAAACATGGATTAAAAATCACAATCCATCAATCTGCTGCCTGCAGGAAACCCATCTCACCACAAAAGATAGGCACGCTCTAAAAATAAAAGGCTGGTCAACAATTCTACAAGCTAATGGAAGCAGAAAACAGGCAGGGGTAGCCATTATGCTATCAGACAAAGTGGATTTCAAACCAAAGAAAATTATAAGAGACACGGATGGATACTACATTTTAGTCACAGGCACAATTCATCAGGAAGACCTCACAATCCTGAACATATATGCACCCAATACGGGCCCCTCCACATTCATTAGGAAAACCCTACAGCGTCTAAAGCAAGAAATCAATCCCCAAACGATAATTCTTGGGGACTTCAACACCGCCCTGTCAACATGGGATAGATCAACAGGTCAAAAGCTTAACAGAGACACTTTGGAACTTAATCAAACCCTGAAAGAAATGGACCTTACAGATCTCTATCGAACTTTTCACCCACACACCAAAGAATACACATTTTTCTCAGCAGCACACGGAACTTTCTCCAAAAGAGATCACATATTGGGCCACAAAATGAATCTACACATATACAAGAAAGTTGAAATTCTAACCTGTGCCCTATCAGACCATCACGGCCTAAAGCTGGACATCCACAACACATCAAACAAGAGAAAATACACTAACTCCTGGAAACTTAACAATATGATGCTGAATGAGACATGGATTCAGGAAGAAATTAAAAAGGAAATTCAAGATTTCCTGACAGTGAATGATAACGAAAATACAACTTACCAAAATCCTGGGACACAATGAAAGCTGTTCTAAGAGGTAAGTTCATAGCTCTTAATGCCTACGTCAAAAAAATGGAAACGTCAGAAATAAACAACTTAACAATGCAGCTTAAAGCTTTAGAGAAGCTAGAGCAATCTAATCCCAAAAGTAGTAGAAGAGAGGAGATTAGCAAAATAAGGGGAGAAATATCTGAAATCGAGATTAAGAAAACGATAGAAAAAATCAACCAGTCAAAAACCTGGTTCTTTGAAAAAATCAATAAGATTGATACACCCCTAGCGAAACTAACCAAAAGCAAGAGAGAGAAAACCCAAATTAACAAAATTAGAAATGAACATGGAGTTATCACTACTGATACCCAAGAAATCCAGAGAATTATAACATCATATTTCAAAAACTTATACTCTGTGAAGTTTGACAACACAAAAGAGATGGATGAATTTCTAAGTAAACACAACTTACCTAAATTGAATCAGGAAGTTGTGAATTATTTAAATAGTCCTATAACATATAAGGAAATTGAGGAAGTAATCTCGAATCTTCCCACCAAAAAATGTCCTGGACCAGATGGATTCAGCACAGAGTTCTACCAGACATTTAAGGAGTTAATAACACCAATACTCCTTAAACTGTTCCATCAAATAGCAAAGGAAGGAACACTACCAAATTCCTTCTATGAAGCTAATATCGTTTTAATCCCAAAACCTAATAAAGATTCGCTTAAAAAAGAAAACTATAGGCCGATCTCCCTGATGAACACAGACGCAAAGATTCTCAACAAAGTCTTAGCAAATTGGATTCAAAAACATATTAAAAAGATCATTCATGGGGACCAAGTAGGCTTCATCCCCGGCACACAAGGTTGGTTCAACATACGCAAATCAATAAATGTAATTCATCATGTGAACCAGTCCAAAGTCCAAGACCACATGATACTCTCAATAGATGCAGAAAAAGCTTTTGACAAGATCCAACAGCCTTTTATGATCAAAACGCTAGAGACAGTAGGAATGGAAGGAACCTTTATCAATATAATAAAAGCTATATACAACAAGCCCACAGCAAGGATTATGCTCAATGGGGAACAATTGGAAGCATTCCCACTTCGATCAGGAACTAGACAAGGCTGTCCACTCTCACCACTTCTATTCAATATTGTACTTGAAGTCTTAGCTGAAGCCATAAGAAAAGAAAGGGACATAAGAGGGATTCAAATCGGCAAGGAAGAAGTCAAGCTATCCCTATTTGCAGATGACATGATCTTATACCTGAGTGATCCCAAAAACTCCACCAGGAAGCTCCTGGAACTAATTGAGAAGTTCAGCAGGGTGGCAGGATACAAAATAAATGTGCAAAAATCAGAGGCCTTCCTATATGCCCAGAATGAAAGAAGTGAAAAAGCCTTGAGAGAAACAATCCCATTTACTATAGACCCTAAAAAAATGAAATACCTTGGTATAAACCTAACTAAGGAGGTAAAAGACCTTTACAATGAAAACTTTAAAACCCTAAAGAAAGAAATAGCCGAAGACACCAGAAGGTGGAAAGACCTCCCTTGTTCCTGGATTGGCAGAATCAACATCGTGAAAATGACCATCCTACCAAAGGCAATATACAGATTCAATGCTATACCAATCAAAATCCCAAAGCAATTCTTCAAAGAAGTTGACCAAACAATCTCAAAGTTCATATGGATGCACAAAAGACCCAGGATAGCAAAAACAATCCTGAGTAACAAAAACACAGCTGGAGATATAACCATACCAAACCTTAGTCTATACTACAAATCCATAGTTGTAAAGACAGCCTGGTATTGGCTCCAAAATAGACACACAGATCAATGGATAAGGATTGAAGACCCAGATATAAGCCCACAAAGTTACAGCCATTTGGTCTTTGACAAAGGGGCCCAAAGAATCCAATGGAAAAAGAACAGCATCTTCAACAAATGGTGCTGGCAAAACTGGATCTCCACATGCAGAAGATTAAAGCTGGACCCGTACTTGTCACCATGTACAAGACTTAATTCCAAATGGATCAAGGACCTTGATATCAGGCCAGAGACTATAAAAACCATAGTTGAAAGGATAGGGAACTCCCTCGAGCTGATTGGGCTAGGCCAACACTTCCTAAACAGACATCCAATGGCACAGTCACTGCTACCAACTCTCAACAGTTGGGATCTTGTGAAATTAAAGAGCTTCTGTTCAGATAAAGAGATTGTAACACGAGCTCAAAGGCAACCCACAGAATGGGAGAAAATCTTCACTAACCACATATCTGATAGAGCTCTATTGTCCAGAGTGCACAAAGAACTTAGAAAACTAAACACCAAGGAAACCAATGGCCCAATTAAAAAATGGGCCCTGGAACTTAAAAGAAACTTTACCAGGGATGAAATTAAAATGTCTAACAAATATCTGAAAAAATGCTCCACTTCTTTAGCCATCAGGGAAATGCAAATCAAAACTTCCCTGAGATATCATCTCACCCCGGTCAGGATAGCAAAAATCCACAGTACTAACAACGACAAATGCTGGAGAGGATGTGGAGAGAGGGGAACTCTCCTACATTGCTGGTGGGAATGCAGGCTCATACAGCCACTCTGGCGAGCCGTCTGGAGATTCTTAAAGAAATTAAAGATTGAAATGCCATATGACCCTGCTATTCCACTTTTGGGAATAACCCCCCATACAGCAGAGGTTCGCCTCGATATCACAAGCACGATCATGTTCATAGCAGCACTGTTTACAATAGCAAAGACATGGAATCAGCCCAAATGTCCAACAGTTGACGAGTGGATAAGGAAACTGTGGTACATCTATACAATGGAGTACTACTCAGCCATCAAAAATGATGAATTACTGGAATTTGCCGGGAAATGGATGTCATTAGAAACAATTGTATTAAGTGAAGTATCCCAGACCCAGAAAATTAAGCGCCGTATGTACTCCCTAATAGGTGGCTCCTAGTACCAAACCCACCCAGCCCACCTAGAGACAGGAATTCCAAGGATTATGAACAGGAGGGATGGGGAAGGAGGGCCACACCAGAAAGAAGGAGAGAAGGGACCATGTTACAGCAGGGAAAATAGGCCTCCACCAAGGACCCAAATAAGTAATGAGACATCTGATTAAGTTCACAGACTTTTGTTCCTGATCATTTACTACTGAGGGGGAGTGATCTCACCAGAAGAGGAGGGCATATAGTCTGGCAGATAAAAAGTAACAATTTTGCAAATGGGTGATAGACCCCTCCCTCACTGTGGTTTCCCACTTTTATTACATCTACCTTTGAATGTGCTTTTATCACAAGACTCTAACAACTTTTTGTCTCTGGCCAGGGGGTAACATACAATGCCCACCAGGATGGAGTGAAGGGCATTGCAGGAGCAGCAAAACTGCAAAAGAAAATCAACAAACCACAATCCAGAACTTCAGAGACTCTATATCAACCACCTAGAACTAGGCCAACTTAGTCTCTCCCCATCTTGAAGCTCAGGGAAATTTGCGGAAGAGGGGGCGGTAAGAGTGTAAGAGCATAAGGATGGGAGGAGCAATGATATGTAAGGTACTCTATACTAGTTAGGGCTGAAGCAATCATAATTGGACTTTGCATGCCCTGCGCATTGTCCAACACACTGTTGACCTCACAAAGTCTAGCATCTGCTAAAGGCACCAAGATCCTTGGAGGCAAAGAATTGGCAGCCACAGCAGTGTTCCTATACCTAAGGGGAACACGGGAAAGAGTTTGGCAAAGGCCACTGGGTCCTTGTACGTCATCGGAGAGGAGGGCCCAGAGGAAAATCAGTCATGCACAAGAAAGGACTCTCTGGGAATTGGGGTGGGAGGCACTGGGGGATGGGAAGGGAGAGGGGTGGGGAGGGGGAGCAGGGGGTACGGGGGGAGGAGGAGGGAGGGAGGGAACTGGTGTACCTAATAAGTTTGTATGAGCTGAAATAAAAAAAAAAAATCGGGTGACACCCTCCCTGAGTTCATTGACCGGGTGGAAAAAAGCCTCCGTAGTAAACTTCCCCCAGACCCCCTAAGGGAACAATTTGCTAAATTGCTGGTATGGGAAGGGATAAATGGGGAAAACAAAATAGCGTGTACAGGTCTTAAGGAGAGATCCATAGACATCTGGATTATTGCTTCACAGGATATGGGGACTCAAAACACCAGGGTCAGACGAGTGTCACTAAAGCCCTAGAAACACAGACAAAGGCACTGGCCAACACTGAGCCTGCAGGGCCAAGAGGGGAGGGGAAACAATGGAGTTTGTTTTCGTTGTGGTGAGGTGAGACATTTCAGGAGGGAATGTCCCCAGGGCTAGGAAGAGAAGCTGAGGGAGGTAAGAGGGGCTAAACCCCCTACAACTCCATGCCCTAGGTGCCGCAGAGGGCTTCATTGGAGCAGAAATGTAATCTAGAGGACAAGCCATTGTTAAAAGAAATCACCAATATTTAAAGGCCCAATTACAAAAACAAAAAGGGGGAGTAAGCCTGCACCAACAGCTGGGGTTGGCATTATTTACCATCAATGTTTTAAATTTTAAATTTTATAAAAGGACAACTTAAATTGAGATCCCAAAAATACTGGGGAAGCCTATCCACCGAACCTTCTATTAAGGTGCATTGGAAGGACCCCCTAACTGGGCAATGGAGGGGACCTGACCCCTTGATTACTATGGGAAGAGGATTCAGATGTGTCTTCCCAATTGGGAAGTCTTCCCCAATTTGGATTCCGGCAAGGAATCTTAAAATTCTATCCCCAGGAGTATCCTCATAAAGAATATCCCAAAAAATCATCCCCAGACTAACAAGCCAAATCAAGGGACAAAAAGCCCTTGGGGCAGCTTTCTTTGCTTTTCTCTTTCAGAAACTATCCATGGTGTGTTCAAGGAAGATGTTAACTGTGATTCTTATAGGCCTGATTGATACCTTGCCTGGATGGAGTCAATCTGGGTTTAACCTAACATCTAAAAAAATTGTTCTTTTAATAACTATATCGCTTAAGTGTTTTTTCAGCACATCTTTCAGCAGTGCTCCATCATCGAGACCATGCTACAGGCGCCTATGGCCTTTTATCATCCCTGCCACGCCTCCAAAAAGTCACCTGCTGCCATGCTTGATGCTGATGCCAACCTGTTTTCTCTGCCATATGCATGACTCCTGCCCAATGAAAAATCTGTCTGGTCTAGCTAACTTGTCAAGTGCAGTACATGTCCAATGTGCGATACAGGCCTTTAAGTACAGCTCAAACCCCCAACGTTGGTAAAGCCAACCTCATACAGAGGACTGGTAGCCAGAGATGGGCAAGTGGAAGCCCTGCCATGGATCAATCTAAGACAGGACTTGTAGTATTTTTTTTTTTATTATTATTATTTATTCAACTGTGTGTATGTGCGCGCGCGTGTCTGTGTGTGTGTGTATGTGTGTGTAGAACCACGGACGAATTCGCGAACCACCATGGACGCCTCCACCTCCTTCTGCCCCGGGATTCACAGGCTCCGCCCTACCAGGACCAGAAGCGCAGGCCGCCCCCGCTTCCGTCTGGCGTCTATACGTGGGATCTGGGATCCGAACTCGGGACCTTCTGCCTGCAAGGAGGAGGCTTAACCCCTGAGCCACCTCTCCAGCCCAGGACTTGTAGTATTATACCTGGAGATTACAAGATCCCATGATGGGTCAGACCATGGTGGGAGGTTTTTCACACCTAAGACAGGCATAGTCACTCAAATGTTGAGTGACCATTTGGTCTGCCTGGTCAAAGGTAGCCTCCTGGAACCTCTCATACAAAAACAAAAGGGGGAGATGTTGGGCCCGCCCAGGATTTGCCTCAGGACATGGCCGAACACATGGGACTAAAGATGCCGCCGAAGGCAAGGGTCTTGGGCATAACCTGATCACTTCATAGAGAGCCCTAATTGGCTTTCAGGTATCTACCTGCCCCCTGTGCTGAGTGACATTGACCTTGACCATTAGCACCTGTAGGATGTCTTGACCTTGTGACACAACTGGATGCCTGTTTCGTTCCTTGGTGGCATTTGTCTATAAAAGTTCCTTTTCTCCCCCCCAATAAAGAGAGAACTACTTCTGACAATCTCCCTGTCCTGTGCTGAGTCTCTGGGGGTAGAAGCGGAGGTGGGGACAACTGGAACGTGCTTTCATCACAGCCAGCAGCTGTGTGTGTGAGTGAGTAATGAGTGTGTGAGTGGTAACCGGTTCCCACATTCTATCATCCTAATACAGCATAATTCATGTTCCTCTAAAAAAAAGGAGTCAGTGATGTAACATGTAAGGCTGTGGAATCAATGTGATGTCAAAGTCTGTGATATCACTGATGCTGCTGTAAAGTCACTTTGAGCCTGTTCTATCTGTGGGGAGTCTGTGTTGTCATGGTAAGGCTAGGTAAGATACCAGTGGTGAGACTGAGATGTCATAGTGTGGCTGTGATGTAACCGGGAGACTATGACGCACAGTGAGGCAGATATGTCACAGTGAGAGTGCAGCTGTGATTTCAGTGTTTAGAGTGCAGCTATGATTTCAGTGGTTAGGTTGTGATTTCAGAAGTGAGATTGATGTGAGTGATGAGACTGAGATGTAGCATTGATGAAGTGATATAACTGGTGAGGCTGTGATGCCATAATGAGGTTACGATGTCACCATGAGGCTCTGATGTCTCTGGTGAGGCTGCAAAATCACTGTGAGCCTGTAATGTCAGTGGTGAGGCTGCGATGTCATAGTTATGCCATGCTAGCACAGTGTGATTGTGATGTTGAAAGCAACACTGTGGTATTACAGGGAGGGTATCATGTTTCAGTGAGCTTGTGAGGTCAGTTGTATTAGTGGTGTGAGTGTGGTACCATAGTGAATCCAGGTATGATGTCAATGATGAGTGTGTGATGCTGCATTGATGCTGTGGTTTCAGAGGTAAGCCTTCAATGTCATAGTGAAGCTGCAATGAAACAGTGAGGCAATAATGTCAGAGTAGATGCTGTGATGTCACATTTGGGCAATGATTTCAGAAGTGAGCCTGTGATGTCATAGTGAGACTGTCATGTAACAGTGAGGCTATAACTTTAGAGGTGAAGCTGTGATGTCACAGTGAGTCTGTGTTGTCACCAGTGATGTCGTGATATCACAGAGAGGCTGAGATGTCAGTGGAGTTAGACTATGACATCACAGGGAGGATCTGACTTCCGTGATGAGGCTGTGATATCAGAATGAGGCAGGTGTGAAAGATGAGGTTATAATGACAGAGTGAGGTGGCATGTTACTGGTAAGACTGTGTCATGGTTAGACACAGGTGTCAACTTGACTGTTGAGGGTTTGAGTTCTGGGCACAGTTGTAGAGAGTTGATGGTTGAGTTAAGCCCAGAGCAAACCTGAAGCAGATCTAGCTGCTGGGGAATACCCAGCCCATGGTGGATGGGTTAGGCCCTGGATAAATCACAGAGAGCTGGTTGAGAAAGAAAGCATCCTTCTGTTCACTTGGCCAGATATGGTGGTCTGACAAGTAAGGATTGTCCATCTCTCAGCCATTATGGTAGCCAGTTCCCTCAGCCCTAGTGTTGATGCATGCTCTCCTGTCAAGCTGGACTATGAACTGTAACCAGATTGTAGTAAGAAAGAAACTCTTTGCTCCCTTAAGTTGTGTGATGGTCATTTATCAGCAATGTTGCAGGCTGACTGCAACAGACTGTGATGCCCATAGTGATGCTTTGATGTCAGTGTGTGGCTGAGGTGTCACCATGAGCTGGTGAGGTCACAGGGACACAGTAATGTCATGGTTGAAGTTGTGAGATCACAGTGAGGCTGTAATGTCAGTGGCAAGGCTGATGTCAGAGTGAGGCTATGATGTCAATGATGAAACTGTGATGTCACATTGAGGTTGTGATGTCACAGTGAGGCTGTGATAGTAATGTCAGGTTGTAATGTCACAATGAAGCTGTGGAGATATAGTGTGGCTCTGATGTCACATTGAGACTCTGACAACATAGTTATGTTGTGATGTCACTGGAGAGGCTTGGATGGCACAGTGAGGCTGTGATGTTAGTGGTGAGGCCGATGTCACAATGAGGCTGTGATGTCATTGGTGACATCAGTGACATCAGTGATATCAGTGATGAGAAAGATGTCATAGTGAGTCTGTGATATCACTGGAGAGGCTATGATGTCACTGGTGAACCTCTTATATGTCAGCGACACATGTTGAAACTGTGATGTCAAAAGCTGTGTTGTCCCTGGTGTGGCAGTGATGTCAGTATTCTGACTAACTTCCATGGCGACACCGATATCACAGGTGAGACTGTGCTGTCACTGGTGAGGCCGTGATGTCACACTGAGGCTGTAAAGTCACAGTGAGACTGTGATGTTGGTGGTAAGACTGATGTGAGGCTTTGATGTCACTGTGTTGCTGCGGTTTCATCGTGAACCCATGATGTCAGAGGGAGTTGGTGATGTCTTGGTGGAGGCTGTGATGTCACAGTGAGACCATGATGTCAGTGGCAAGGGTGATGTCACAGTGAGGTTATGATGTCAGCTGTAATTTCACAGTGAGGCTGTGAAGTCACCTGTCAGGTTGTAATGTCACAGTGAGGCTGTGGAGAAACAGTGTAGTTATGATGTTACAGTAACACTATATCAGAGGTGTGTATGTGATGTCACTATGAGGCTCTTATGTCAGTGGCAAGACAGATGTCACAGTGAGTTTGTGATGTCCCAGTGAGGCTCTGATGACACAGGGATGTCACTGGAGAGATTTGGATGGCACATTGAAGCTGTGATGTCAGTGCTGAGGCTGATGTCAAAATGAGGCTATGATGTCAGTGGTGAACCTATTACATTACAGTGACACTAGTGAGGCTATGATCTCAAAGTCTATTTTGTCAGAGTACTGACAAATATTAGTGGTGATGCTGATGTCGCAGGTGAGGCTATGCTGTCACTAGTGAGGCTGTGATATCACAGTGAAGCTGTGTTATCACTAGTGATACTCTGATGTCAGTGGAGTGAGACTGTGACATCAAAGTGAGGATGTGATTTCAATGGTTAGGTGGAGATATCAAAATGAGGCTGATATGAGTGATGAGGGTATGATGCCACAGAGAGGCTGGCATGTCACTGGTGAGGCTGTGATGCCACCATGGTGTTTTGATGTCACCATGTGTCTGTGGTGTCACTGTGATCAGTGACAGTTGGTGATGTTACAATGGAAGCTGTGAGGTCACAATGAGACTGTGATGTCAGTGGCAAGGCTGATGTCACAGTAAGGCTATGAAGTCAGTGTTGATATTGTGAAGTCATATTGAGGCTGTGATGTCATAGAGAGGCTTTTTCAGAGGTGTGTATGTGATGCCACCATGAGGCTATTATGTTATTGGCAAGAGTGATGTCACAGTGGGTTTATGATGTCACAGAGCCTGTGATGGCACTGTCAGATTGTGATGGCATTATCAGGTTTTAATGTCACAGTGAGCCTGTGATATCACTGTCAGGTTTTAATGTCACAGAAAGACTGTGAGGACCCAGTGTGGCTATGATGTCACAGTGAGGCTCTGATGACTCAGTGATGGTGTTATGTCACTGGAGAGGTTTTGATGGCACAGTGAGGTTGTGATGTTAGTGGGGAGCCTGATGTCACAATGAGGATGTGGTGTCACTGGTGAAGGTGTGATGTCACATTAACGCTGGAATGTCGGTAGTTTTGAAAGATGTCATAGTGAGTCTATGATGTCTCTGGTGAGGCTATGATGTCTGTGTTGAACCTATTATGTGACAGTGATGCTGGTGAGACTGTGATGTCAAAGGCTGTGTTGTCACTGGTGTGGCAGTACTGACCATATTTTGACAAATGTCAGTGGTGATGCTGATGTCACAGTTGAGGCAGTGTGGTTACCAGTGGGGCCCTATGTCTCTTTGAGGCAGTGATGTCACTGTGAAGGTGGGCCATCATGTCAACGTCAGGTGATTTCACTCTGAAATTGGTTATGTCACAGTGAGGCTGTGATGTTAGTAGCAAGACTGATATCATAATGAGGCTATGCTGTCTCAGGAAAGCCTGTAGGGTCAGTGGGCACTCTGTGAGGTCATTGTGAGGCTGTGATGTCTCAATGATGCTCTGATGTCAGCAATAATTATATGAGATGTGAATGAGGCTGTGACATCAGGGGTGGTTCTTGGATTTCACAGAGAAGTTATGATGTCAGTAGTGAGGCTCCTCAGTCACACTGAGGCCATGATGTCAGAGGAGAGGCTGGGATGTTACTATTAGCTGTCATATCAGTGGTGAGGCTGTGGGTCACTGTCAGGCTGTGCTAACACAGTGTGGCTGTGATATCACAGTAAGGCTGTGATGTCACTGTGAAGTTGTGATGTCACTGGAGAAGCATTTATGTCACAGTGAATTTGTGATGTCAACAGTGACACTGTGGTGAAGTTGATGTCTCAATGAGTCTGGAATATCAGTAGTGACAAAGATGTCAATAGCAACACTGTGTTCTCACATGTAGGTTGTCATGTTTCAGTGAGCCTGTGAGGTCAGTGGTGAGACTGTGGTGTCATAGTGAAGCTACATAGGAAATCAGTGATGAGGGAGTAATATTGCATTGAGGTTATGATACCAGAAATGAGCCTGCGATGTCATAGTGAGGCTGTGATGTAACAGGATGCTTCAATTTCAGAATCGATGCTGTGATGTCAGTTGGGCAATGATTACAGAGGTGAGCCTGAAAAGTCATAATGAGGTGGTCATGTCACAGTTTGGCTATAACCACGGAGGTGAGGCTGTGTTAACACAGTGAGGCTGTGAGGTCAATGGAGAAAGGCTATGACATCACAGTTCAGCTGAGATTTCTGTGTTAGGCTGTGACATCAGTGATGAGCCTGAGATGTCAGGGTGAGGCTGGGACATTACTGATGAGGCTGTGATGCTACAGAGAGTCTGTGGTGTCACTGATGAGGCTGTCATGTGACCATGAGCCTGAGATGTCAATGAGGAGACTGCGGTGTCATAGGGAGGCTGGGCAGGATATCCGTGGTGTCACTGATGTTAGGATTTTCAAGGTTAACCTGTTATTTCACAGTGAGGCTGTGATGACAGAGATGAGGCTGTGATGTTACAGTGAGGCTGTGATGTCAGAAGTGAGGCAATAATGCCACAGTGAGGCTGTGAAATCACCATAAGGCTGTGATCTCACTGTGAGGCTGTGACATCCTAGAGAGTTTGTGATGTCACAGTGAGGCTGTTAGATTACTGTGGAATATGTAATGTCAGTGGCAAGGCTGATTTCACTATGAGGCTATGATGTAACTGATGAGTCCATTATATATCAGGTTAGAATGTGATGTCAGAATGAGGCTGTGTGGACCCTGTGAGGCTGAGATGTTTGTGGGAGGACTGACATTACAGTGAGGCAGTGATGTAACATGTGAGGTTGTGGTGTCACTGTTTATGATGTCAAAGGCTATGTTGTCACTACTGCACCTGTTATGTCATTGTGAGCCTGTGGAATCTGTGGTGAGGCTGTCATGTCACAGTGAGGCTATAAACTCAGAGGTGAGACTGTGATGTCACATTGAAGCTTTGTTGTCACTGGCATGGCAGTGATGTCAATGTTTGGACTAATGTCAGTGGCATCCCTATTGTCACAGGTGAAGTGTGCTGTCAGTGGGCAGGCTGTGATGTTACAGTGAGGATGTGAGGTCAGTGGTAAAACTGATGCCATGTTGTAGCTGTGATGTAACAAGTGGGATTGTGGTGACTTTGGGTAGGCTGTGAGTTCACTGTGAAGCTGTGAATTCACAGTGAGGCAATGATGTCACAGAGAGACTGTAATGTCACAGTAAAGCTGTGACCTCAGTGGTTAGGCTGTGATTTCAGAAGTGAGACTGATGTGAGAGATGAGTCTGAGATGTCACATTATCGATGTGATGTAACTGGTGAGACTTTGATGCCACAGTAAGGTTATGAAGTAACCATAAGGCTATAGTGTAACTGATAAGGTTGTTTTATCATGGTGAGTCTGTCCTATCAGGGGGTGTGGCTGTGATGTCACAATGAGATTGTGATGTTTGTAGTGACTGTGCTTTAAGAGGGAGGCTATGTCATTGGTGAGGTTGTATTGTCACTAGTGAGACTCTAAAGGCACAGAGAGTTTATTGTGTCAAAATGAGGCTGTGAGGTCAATGTGAGGCTATGATGTCAAAGATGAATGTTCATATGACAGTGATGCTTTGATGACTCGGTATGGCTGTGATGTCGCAGAGAGTCTGTGATGTCACAGTGAGGCTATGTCAAATGTCTGTATTTGACCAGCCTTTTATTTTTAGGATGTGCCTATCTTTTGTGGTGAGATGAGTTTCCTGAAGGCAGGAAATTGATAGTTTGTGGGTTTTTAATCCAAGTTTGTAATCTGTGTTTCTTGATCAGTGAGTTAATACCATTGACATTTAATGTTATAATGGAGAAATTATATTTTTAATTTTTTATTATTATTTACTCAATTGTGCATGTGTACATATGTATGTGCGTGTATGTATGTGTGTGTCTGTGTGTGTGTAGAACCACGGACGAATTCGGAAACCACCATGGACGCCTCCACCTCCTTCTGCCCTGGGATTCACAGGCTTCGCCCTACTAGGACCGGAAACGCAGGCCGCCCCCGCTCCCACCTGGTGTCTATACATGGGATCTGGGATCCGAACTCAGGACCTTCTGCCTGCAAGGCAGAGGCTTAACCCCTAAGCCACCTCTCCAGCCCATGGAGAAATTATTTTTAATTCTGCACATTTTTTATGTTTAGTGGCTTTTGTAACTATAGTGTTTGACATTTAGGTTTTGGTGGCATTATACTTCCCTTCTGTCCCCCTGGATACGCTTTGTGGCAGTCCACCTGCATGGCTGCTGATAATGATCTTCAAACAGCTTAAGGGAACAAGGGGTTTATTCTCTTATGATTCCTGGTTAAAGTTCTTAGTTCAGCTTGACGGGAGAGCATGCACTAACACCAGGGCCGAAAGAACTGGCCACACCATCATTGCATAATGGCTAAGAGATGGATAATCCTTGCTACCAGAACAGCATGTCTGGCCAAGTGAACAGAAGGATGCCCACTCGCTCAACCAGCTCTCTGTGATTTATCCAGGGCCTAACCCATCCACCATGGGCTGAGTCTTTTCCATCAGCTAGACAATGTCCTTCAGGTTTGCTCTGAGCTTAACTCAATCATCAATTCTCTACAACTGTGCCCAAAGCTCAACCCCTCAACAGTCAAGTTGACACCTGTGCTTAACTATGACATGCTTGTTTTTTCTTCAAGCTTAAGTATCATTTATAGCATTTTTTGAAGGCCTGGTTTGGTAGACATGTAAAACTTCAAGTTGTGTTTGTGCTGGAAATCTTTTCTTTCTTCCTCGATCATGACAGATAGTTTTTCCGGGTATATCAGTCTGGGCTGACATTTTTGCTCATTTAATAGTTGTAGTACATCTCTCCAAGCTCTTCTTCCTTTTACTGTTTCCATTGAGAAGTCATTTGTTATTTGAATAGGTTTACCTTTAAAAGTGACTTGTTCTTTTTTCCCTTGAAACTCTCAGGACCTTTTCTTTGTTTTGAATGTGGAGTGTTTTGACTATTATTTGCTGTGGCGATTTTCTATTTTGGTCATATGTGTTTGGAGTGTGTAATGCCTCTTGTATTAGGATGGGCCTCTCATTCTTTAGTTGAGGGAAGTTTTCATTTATGATAATTTGAAAAGTTTCCTCAGGTGTGATATTTTGGAATTCTTGCTCTGGTATTCCATGAATGCACATGTTAGGGTTCTTCAGGGTGTCCCATATTTCTTGAATGTTCCCCTCAAGTATTTTTTTGGCTTTAAGAACCTCTTACATTGAGTTGGTTAATTCTCCAACTTTGTCTTCAATATCTGAAATTCTATTTTCTGCTTTGTTAGTTCTGTTGATAAGACTCTCTGTTGAGTTTTGGGTTGAGGATAACTTGTCTTTTAGTTCAATTTTAAATGCTGCCTGACACTGTTTTAAATGCTCTATGTCTGTTTTTGTTTCTTGAACTGTTTTTCCCAACTCCTCCAATTGTCTGTTGTGTTCCTGTTCAAAGTGGTTGATGCAGTTGTTTAACTCCTCCCATATTTCCTCTTTCATAATATTAATCATGATAATGATCATACTGTGAAAGTCGTTATTTTGTCGCTGGCTTTCTTGGCTATTATCTGTGAATTTGTTCTGGTTGGAATCCATCATTATGGGGTTAATTCTTTCGGTGGGAGATTTGTCTTTTTGGGTTTTATTTCTCATGGATCTGCACTTTGACTTGGGCATTGTCATTTTGTCTCTTAAGACCTTAAATTTCTGTGTGTTTTTGACTGAACTGATTTAGTTGGTATTACTACTCTCAGGCAGTTATTACTAGTGCAGTCTATCTCACCGCAAGACAGACTTATCCTAAAAATAAAACGATGGTCAAATATTCTGCAAGCTAATGGAACCAGGAAACAGCAGGGGTAGCCATTATGGTATCAGAAAAAGTGGACTTCAAATTAAAACAAATCATAAGAGACACAGATGGATACTACATTTTCGTCTCAGGTACAATTCGCCAGGAAGACGTCACAATTCTGAACATATATGCACCTAATACGGGCCCCTACACATTCATTAAGAAAACCCTACAGCATCTAAAGCAAGAAATCAACCCCCAAACAATAATTCTTGGAGATTTCAATACTACCCTCTCAACATGGGCTAGATCAACAGGTAAAAAACTTAACAGAGACTCTTTGGAACTTAATCAAACCCTAAAAGAAATGGACCTTACAGATCGCTATCAAACTTTTCATTCAAGCAACAAAGAATACACATTTTTCTCAGCAGCACACGGAACTTTCTTCAAAATAGATCACATATTGGGCCACAAAACTAATCTCCACATATACAGGAAAGTCGAAATTCTAGCCTATACTTTATCAGACCACTATGGCCTAAAGCTTGATATCCACAACACAACAAGCAACAGAAAATACACTAATTCCTGGAAACTTAACACTATGATGCTGAATAAGAATTGGATTCAGGAAGAAATTACAAAGGAAATTCAAGATTTCCTGAAAGTGAATGATAATGAAAATACAACTTACCAAAATCTCTGGGACACAATGAAAGCTTACCTAAGAGGTAAGTTCATAGCTCTTAATGCCTACATCAAAAAAATGGAAACATCAGAAATAAATAACTTAACAATGCAACTTAAAGCTTTAGAGACACTAGAGCAATCTGATCCAAAGCAGTAGAAGAGAGCAAAATCATGGGAGAAATATCTGAAATTGAGATTAGGAAAACAATGCAGAGAATCAACCAGTCAAGAAACTGTTTCTTTGAAAAAATCGATAAGATTGATATATCCTCTAGCTAAATTAACCAAAAGCAAGAGAGAAAAAAAACACAAATTAACAAAATTAGAAATGAAAATGGAGTTATCACTATAGATACCCAAGAAATTCAGAGTATTATAAAGTCATATTTAAAAACTTATATTCTGTGACATTTGCAATGCAAAAGAGATGGATGAATTCCTAAGTATACACAACTTACCTAACTTGAATCAGGAAGTTGTGAATTATTTAAATAGTTGTGAATTATTTAAATAGTCCTATAACCTATGAGGAAATCAAGGAAGGAATCTCGAATCTTCCCACCAAAAATGTCCTGGGCCAGATGGATTCAGCACAGAGTTCTACCAGACATTTAAGGAGCTAATAACACCAATACTGCTTAAACTATTCCATCAAATAGCAAAGGAAGGAACACTACCAGATTCTTTCTAGAAGTTAATACTGTCTTAATCCCAAATCCTAATAAAGATACACTTAAAAAAGAAAACTATAGGCCAATCTCTTTGATAAACACAGATGCAAAGATTTTTAACAAAGTCTTAGAAATCGGATTCAAAAACATATCAAAAAGATCATTCACGGGGATCAAGTAGGCTTTATGCCAGGCACACAAGATTGGTTCGACATAAACAAATCAATAAATGTAATCCACCATATAAACCAATCTAAAATCAAAGACCACATGATACTCTCGATAGATGCAGAAAAAGCTTTTGAAAAGATCCAACAGTGTTTCATGACCAAAACCCCAGAGACATTTAGAATGGAAGGAACCTTTGTCAATATAATAAAAGCTGTCTACAACAAGCCTACAGCATGGATTATACTCAATGGGGAGAAACTCGAAGCATCCCCACTTCGATCAGGAACTAGACAAGGCTGTGGACTTTCACCACTTCTCTTCAATATTGTACTTGAAGTCTTCGCTGAAGCCATAAGACAAGAAAGGGAGATAAAAGGGATTCAAATAAGCAAGGAAGAAGTCAAGTTATCTCTATTTGCTGGACATGATTTTATACCTGAGTAATCCCAAAAACTCCATGAGAAAACTCCTGGAACTCATACAGAAATTCAGCAGGGTAGCAGGATACAAAGTAAATATATAAAAATCATTGGCCTTCCTATATGCCTGAAAAAGCCCTGAGAGAAGCAATCTCATTTACTATAGTTCCTAAAAAAATGAAATGCCTTGGTATAAACCTAACCAAGAAAGTAAGTGACCTTTACAATGAAAACTTTAAAACACTAAAAAAAGAAATTACAGAAGACAGTAGAAGGTGGAAAGACCTGTCATGTCCCTGAATTGGCAGAATCAATATCATAAAAATGACCATCTTACCAAAAGCAGCATACAGATTCAATGCTATACCAATTAAAATCCCAAAGCAATTTTTTAAAATAAGTTGACCAAACAATCTCAATGTTCATATGGAAGTACAAAAACCCAGGATAGCAAAAACAACCTGAGTAACAAAAACACTGCTAGAGGTATCACCATACCAAACCTTGGTCTATACTATAAATCTCATAGTTATAAAAACAGCCTGGTACTGGCTCCAAAATAGACACACAGATCAATGGATAAGGGGTGAAGACCCAGATATAAGCCCACACAATTACAGCCATTTGATCTTTGACAAAGGGGCCCAGAAAATCCAATGGAAAAAGAACAGCATTTTCATCAAATGGTGCTGGCAAAACTGGACTTCCACATGCAGAAGATTAAAACTGGATCCGTACTTGTCACCATGTACAAGACTTACTTCCAAATGGATCAAGGACCTCAATATAAGGCCAGAGACTATAAAAACCTTAGTTGAAAGGGTAGGGAGCTCTCTGGAGCTGATTGGACTAGGTCAACAGTTCCCAATCAGAAATCCAGTAGCACAGTCCACACAACGAATACTCAATAGATGGGATCTTATGAAATTAAAGAGCTTCTGTTCAGATAAAGAGATTGTAACTCTAGCACAAAGGCAACCCACAGAATGGGAGAAAATCTTCACTAACCACATATCTGATAGATCTCTATTATCCAGAATGCACAAAAAACTTAGAAAACTAAACACCAAGGAAACAAATGGGCCAATTAAAAAATGGGCCTTGGAACTTAAAGAAAATGGGCCTTGGAACTTAAAAGAAATTTTATCAAGAATGAAATTAAAATGTCTAACAAATATCTTAAAAAATGCTCCACATCCGTAGCCATCAAAGAAATGCAAATCAAAATCTGACTGAGCCTAGTCAGGATGGGTGAGAATGCATACTTATACAACCACTCTGGCGAGCCATCTGGCAATTCTTAAAGAAGTTAAAGATTGAAATGCCATATGACCCAGCTATTCCACTTTTGGGAATAACCCCCCATACAGCAAAAATTCACCTTGATAGTACAAGCAGGACCATATTCATAGCAGCACTATTTATAATAGCAAAGTCATGGAATCAACCCAAATGTCCAACAACTCACGAGTGGATAAGGAAAATGTGGTACATTTATACAATAGAATATTACTCACCCATCATAAATGATGAATTAATACAATTTGCTGGGAAATGGATGGAATTAGAAACAATTATACTGAGTGAAGTATTCCAGACATGGAAAATTAAGTGCAGTATGTACTTCCTTATAGGTGGATCCTAGTATCAAACCCACTTTGAGACGCATTCAAAGATAAATCTCTGTAATACCTGTAGTAATTGCAAAGATTTTAAACAAGCAAGAAGGGGGAAGGAAGGCCCCGCCAGAAATAAGGAAAGAGGAGATCATGCTACAACAGAGATAATAGGCCACCATCAAGGACTGCAAATAAGAGATGAGACATCTGGTTAAGCTCACAGATTTTCCTTCCTTGTCACTTGCAAATGATGGGGATCTTACCAGGTCCCATCCCAAACCTTTTGTACATCTAAGTATCTAAGTACTATACATAGTTTTATATATATTTTTTATTTGATGGTTTCCTGCTCTTTTTACATTAATTATCCCTCAAGAAATGTCCTTTAAAGGAGGTGATAACAGACAACAGACCTCATCTTTAAAAGATATTAAGAGTTGAGTCTGATATGGCAATTATGTAGGCAATATACATTTATATATAATATATACTTTGAAATCTAGGACATTATAGCTCTCTATTATTTACTTTAGCATTAAGTAACCATAAATTTTGTATCTTTAAAGTATATGAAACTTAGAAAACTTTTGATTTAAGGTAACAGCCTTAAATCTTATTTTTGAGATGAAAATGTTAAATAATTTGTAGTACTTTAATATTTTTGGAGCCAAATTAATTATAACATGTCAGTAAAAGATCTTTAAAATTTGTAGAGATTGAGACATTTAATATGGAATAAACAAGCAGTGCATGGTCACAAGAGAATTCCTGTATGTCTCTGTTTAGATAATCATTTTTTTTCTGGCAATAGAAACATTTAGATATTATTATATCTTACCATGAAGAGAATGAAGAAATTTCATTGAATTTTTCAGAAGACATTTGTATTACCTGGTTGGTAGGTTTGGTAGGATGAAAATTTTTAAAAGAAGTCAAGAGAAATGAGGAAGTTCAATTTATGAGTATGATAGTGGCTTTGTTCTTTTTAGAATAGAGGGACACATTCAAAGATAAATCTCTGTAATACCTAAAGTAAACTTTACCTGAAAAAAACTTATCAGAAAAACAGTTGTGATTGATTCAAAATGTAAATGGTTAAGGCCTTAGATATTATTAAAATTATTTGTTCTTATTTTAAGCATGAATATAAAAATGGCATGCCAAAATTTTAGTATTCATGCAACATGAATCAAAAAGATTGAAGTGGCCATAGATTTTTTACATTGAAACACAAGACACACAACACATAAACACAGAACACATAAACATACAAACACATTAATAACCTATAATTCAATGACAACAGCCTTAAAATTACCTTTAAAATCATCATCAAAAGCAGATCAACATTTATGAAAGCCTTACCATTGAAAACAAAATCTCATATTAGTTAAGTCCAGCAGTTTAATTTAATTATGAAAAACATTAAAAGCAGTTTAAACTTTAAAATTCTTTACCCAAACCAAATTATTATTTAAGAAACTTTATATTTAATAGATTAATATATTTGTCTAATTTTTTCTTTTTCTGAAAATTTGTTAGCATTTCCCAAAGTGTCATTTGGATTTTTAAAGGCCAAATATTAATATTATTGTTTTGCAAGCTGAGAATCTCTTGCCACAGCCTGTAAAAGTGGCAGTTTTGCAAGTTTTTTTATGAATCTCAAAATCATTTGAAATAATTGTAGGATATTAGATTTTTATGTTAATTTTTTGTTTTTTCTTATAATTTAAAAATATTAGGAAGAACATATTTTTGTTCTCTTATTTTTATTTTTTATTCATTTAATTTTTTAAATCCATATGAAACCAAATTCTGGGATTTACATTCCCTTCAATAAAAGAAAGATGTAAATTTGCAACTTAATGTAGAAAGCCACTCAATTGTTTGTCACTGCTTCCAATCTTTTTGGTTTTAACATTGTATTTTCTGTGTAATGGTTCTGTATGCCCTAATTTTAACTATTCTTGTACCAATTGTTCTATAGCCTGTATTTCCTCCATTGATAGAGGCCACTGTTCAACCCATACAGGCTCTTTTGATTTCCATTGTATCTTAGCATAATAAATAACAGTGGCCCCAATTAAATTTTTTTGTTTTGATTCTACAGGATCAGGAACTACTAAAGCCATTTCCATTGAGGATAAAACACCTCTTCCCCATAATGGAAAAGGAAGAGAGAGATTGACATAAGGCAGAAAACTTTTTGATTTAATATCTCTTGCCCATTTTAACATTTGTGCTCCCTGCATATAGGCTGGTGAGGCATCCATACATACTTTGATGTAATCTCTCACAGACTCTTGTTTTCTGACTGATCTTAATAAAACCTGGCACTTTGTATCAGTATTCTCAAATACCAATTGCTTTATAACTATTTCAGTAGCTTCTAGATTTGGCTCCCATGTGGGATCTTCATTTTCCATTCTTCTAGTCTGTTGTACTGCTTCAAGAAAGCCTACCTTTATGGGAGGCTTCCTAAGATTCTCAAGGAGAAATGGCATTGAAGCCTTTAGAAATATCCCATTATCCTCACTATGGTGAGGTCCTGCTTCTTCCTCTAAATCAGTTTCTTCAGAGGGAGACAACACATCACTGTCTACTTCTTTCCCTAAATCAGTCTCCTCAGAGGGAGACAAGACATCACTGTTAAAGGCCACTGTTCAACCTGTATAGGCTCTTTTGATTTCCATTGGATCTTATCAGCATAGTAAATAACAGTGGCCACAATTAAAATTTTTTGTTCTGATTTTACAGGATCAGGAACTACTAAAGCCATTTCCATTGAGGATAAAACATCTCTTCCACGTGATGGAAAAGGAAGAGAGGGAATGATGTAAGGCTGAAAACTTTTTGATTTAATATCACCTGCCCATTTTAATATTTGTACTCCCTGCATATTGGCTGGTGAGGCATCCGTACATGCTTTGATGTAATTTCTCATAGACTCTTGTTTTCTGACTGATATTAATAAAGCCTGGCACATTGTATGTGTATTCTCAAAAGCCAATTGCTTTATAACTGTAGCTTCTAGATTTGGCTCCCATGTGGTATCTTCACTTTCCATTCTTATAGTCTGTTGTACTCCTTCAAGAAAACCTACCCCTATGGGAGGCTTCCTAGGATTCTCAAGGGGAAATAGCATGAAGCCTTTAGAAATACCCCATTATCTGCATTATGGTGAGGTCCTGCTTCTTCCTCTAAATCAGTTTCCTCAGAGGGAGACAGGATATCATCATCCGCTTCCTCCTCTAAACTTACTTTTATGACACGTATAAAAGCTTAATTAAGCTTTTATAATTTTTATCTTTATTTTCCTTTGGAGTCAGAGGAGTCCTCTCCCCTAACTTAGTTTCCTATGTTAAGCTTATTGTTTCTTGACTAGGACTTAAAGAATCCATCATTAAACTCCATAAAGAAAATGTAACAATTGGGACCTTTTCTAGTCCATGAACATGATAATAGCTTTTTATTTTTCTTATCTTTTTCCAAATTTCTAGATCCAAGTTTTCTTCCTCTGGACACCAAGGACAACACATTTGTACAAAATGAAAAAAAATTTCTTAACTGCTTAGAAGAAACATGAACACTTCGTGCATTTATCATTTGCTTAGTTATGCCAATAAAAAGTCTTATTTCTTTAGACTCAGTATGACCCATGTTTCTTACCCATCTTCTTCACTAAGGTCCACTCTTCTCAGAGGTGTCTTCTGTACCCTGATGGAATCCTATCCTTACCCATCTTCTTAACTCAGCTCCACTTAGTCTGAGGGTTTTTCTTTCCCCTGATGGGATCTTATCCTTGCCTGAAAGACTTAAAGAGAAAAAAAGAGAAAAGGAAACAATTACCTAGTCAAGTGTACCAGGTTCAGGCCCAAGATGTTGCAGCCCAAGATGCAACCTCAAATCCAAGGCTTCCCTGGACAAGGTGGCAAGGCTTTGGCAAATGGAGGATAGACACAGCTCTCTGGACTGAGGGAATCTGAACTCTTTATTGAAAATTTTAGCAGAGTTTATATACTTTACAAAATCCAGAGTAAATGCCAGGAGATGTGTCAATATGCCCATAGGGAAAACATCAAAAAAAACCAGGACCAAATTCTTTACAGAATTATGTAAAGCGTAGTCATTCTAGGTAACAAAGAAAGAGCAGAGGTGACATATATTTTCTGTGTTGGAACAGACATGATGTCGCTAAGTAGAGTTAAAGCAGGCATAACATTCAGTAGCTAAAAGCAAAGGGAAAATGAATGTTTCAAAGTAGATTTTCCCTGGTTGATGTATAAACATCAAATGTGTGGGGGAGGGACTGTAAACTAGCTAGTTCTGAGAAAAACAACAACAACAAAAGATCTAAGAATATACAAGTGGTAGACTCAAATTTCAGAGGGAGGAATTCTCCTGCTAGAAGCAAAATTTAATTGAGACAGGGAGAGCCCCTAGCATCAATCAATTGCCCATTTAGATGCTGATGTGTCACTCCCCAGCAAGCAGGCTACAGGCCAGAACCAGACAGTAATACTAAGGCAGGCAGTAACAATAAGACCTGACTACCCCCTTATTTTCCTTATTTGTCTTATTTATATCATGTCCTTTATTCAGAACTTGTTTCCTTGAAAAAAATATTCTGTCATGTTGGACCTTTTCAAAACAGCATGGTTACATAAGAACGCAGCACTAACCTCTTAAATCATAGCTTCAGTGACACCATGGATATCCTGCCTAGCCTGACTATGACATCATAGCCTCATCATGTGAGCCTCAGGCTCACAGTCACATAACAGGCACAACAGTGACACCATAGCAATGCTGTGGCATCACAGCCTCACCAGTAATATCCCAACCTCATTGTGATATCTCAGCCTCATCACTGAAATCTGCCTCACTTCTGATATCACAGTCTAACCACTGAAATCTCAGCCAAATTGTGATGTCATAGTCTATCACCACTGATATCACACATCACTGTGATATCACAACCTTATGTTAACATCACTGCCTCACAGTGACATCAGAGCCTCTCCTCTGACATCACAGGCTCAGTGTGACTACACAGCCTCACCATTGATATCCTAACCTCACTGTGAAATCCAAGCATTATCCCTGATGTTTCAGCCTCACAAGCATCTCATAGAATCAGCCCTGGCATCAAAACCTCACTGCAACATCATATCCTCACAGTGATCTTACATCCTGCCCACTGACACAACAGGCTCACCTGTTACACCATAACACATTGTTACATCTGTCTTATCACTGATATCACAGCCACACTGTGACATCACAGTTTCCAGAGTGATATCATCATAATGACATAACAGCCCACAGTGACATAAAACCTTCACAGTGACATCATAACCTCAGTGTAACATCACAAAATTACAGTGACAGCATAGCCCCATCTATGAAGTCAGCATCGCCACTGACATTAGTCACAACACTGACAGCACTGCTACATCAGTGACAACAAAGCCATTGACATCATAGCCTCAAAATTGTCACTGTCACATAGTAGGTTCACCACTCTCATCATCAGCCTCACCACTAACATCACAACCTCACTGTGCCAACAAAATCTCTCCAGTGACATTAAAACAAAACAGTCATCAGAGCCTCAATGTGACATCATAGCCACATTGTGTTCTCACAGCCTCACTGTGACATTACAACCTGACAGTGCCATCACCACCTCACTGTGACCTCACAAACTCCCTGTGACTTCCAGCCTTGCCACTGACATAAGAGCCTCATTGTGACATTACATACACAATGCTACATAGCGTCACTGTTACATTACAGCCTCAAAGTGACATCACAACATCATAGCCTCACTGTGACATCAGCCTTGCCACTGAAATCACAGTCTCACTATGAGCTCACATCTTCCACCTTGACATCACCATCTCCCTGTGACATCACAGATTCACTGTGTCACCACATTATACAGTGACATGAAAGCCTCATGGTCGCCTCACAGCCTCACTAGTGACATGCCAGTCTCACTGTGACATCATACCCTCATCACTCACACCAGCCTCATTGTGATATCACAGCCTAACCACGGAAATCACATCCACACTGTGATGTCATAGACTCACTTCACTGACATGTCAGCCTCACTGAGAGACATCACGTCATCAATGGAGACAACACAGCCTCACTGTGACATCAGAGCCTCAATTCTATGGCTATAGCCTCACTGTGTCATCACAGCCTTACTGTGCCATTACAGGTTCACCCCTGAAATCATTGCCCAAATATGACATTCCAGCATCTTCTCTGATCTTATAGCCTCACTGTTTCATCACAACCTCACTATGACATCACAGAATCACCTCTGAAATGTGACCTCACACACTCATCACTGACATACTGACATCTTATCTAGCCTCACTATGGCAACAGAGCCTCACCACTGACCTCATAGGCTCACTGAAACTTGATAGCCTCCCTGTGACTCCATGGTGTCGCTATTGACATCACAACCTCACAGTGACATCACAACTTCCCCATTGACATCACAGCTTCATTGTCAAATGACAGCCATAAAGTGCCATCAAAACGTTGTGACATAAAGCGTCACCTCTGACATCATAGTCTCACCGTGAAATCACAGCCTCAGTTTGACACAATAAACTCACTTTGACATTGGAGCTTCACCAGTGACAATAGTCTCCATGTGAAAGCATAGACACTGCTGACATCACACCTCACTGTGACATCATAGCCTCATGGTGACATCATAACCTCACTGTGGCATCACAGCCTCACCAAATATATATTGTCAATGTGACACCTCAGCCTCATCTCACACATCAGTCTCACTTCTGAAATCACAGCCTAACCACTGATCCCACAGCTGAACGTGACATCACATCCTCACTGTGACATCACAACCACATTGTGATATCAAAGCCACACTGTGACATCACAGGCCCCACTGGTATCCTATATAGCCTTACTAAGACATCACATCTCATTATGACATCACAAACTCACCGCTCAGGTTTTACCCTCACTGTGATATGACAGCCTTATTATGACATCATAGACTCACTTCTGAAATCATTGCCCAACTGTGACATCACAGCACCGAATCTGAAGTTGCAGCCTCACTGTTTCAATGCAACCTCACTATGACATCACAGGCTCACCTATGAAATCATATTCTCAATGCAACATCACACCCTCATCCCTGACATCATACATAGCATCACTATGATGCTGCAGCATCACCATTGACTTCACTGAATCCTTACAGCCCCCCTGTGACACCACACTGTCACTGTTGATATCAAAACTTCACTGGGACATCACAAATTCCCCAGTGACTTCACAGCATCAGTGTGACATCAGAGGCTCACCTCAAAAATCATAACCTCAATGTGATATCACATTCTCATCACTGACATCCTACCTAACTTCACTATGGCAACACAGCCTTACCACTGACCTTATAGGCACACTGAAACATGAAAGCACAGTCACTAGTGACATCACAATCTGTGATATCACAACCTCACTGTCACATCACAGCCACAATGTGCCAGCATACCCTCACAATGACAACACAGCCTCACCACTGACCTCAGAGTCTCATTGAAATCTGAGAGCCCCCCTGTAACACCACACTGTCCCTATTGACATCACAACTACATTTTGACATCACAACCTCACAGTGACATCAGAACTCATTGTGACATCACAGCCATACCATGCCATCAAAGCATTACTGTGAAATAGAGCTTCACAACTTATAATCGCTGTGACATAACAGCCTCAGTTTGACACAATAAATTCATTTGATATTAAAGCCTCACAAGTGACAATACATCTTCACCATGACATAGTCTCCCTGTGAAAGCACAGTCACTACTGAAATCACAAGCTCACTGTAACATCAAAACCTCACTGTGCCATCAATTCCACACTGTGCCAGCACAGCCTCACTGTGACAAAACAGCCTCACCACTTATAACACAGGCTCACCGTGACATCACAGCCTTACCAGGGACACCAGAGCCTCATGGTGACATCATAACCTCACTGTAGCATCACAGTCTCACCAGTTATATCACATCATCCATGAGACATATCAGCTTCATCTCTAACATCAATCTCACTGACAAAATCACAACCTAGGGGCTGGAGAGGTGGCTCAGGGGTTAAGCCTCTGCCTTGCAGGCGGAAGGTCCTAAGTTCGGATCCCAGATCCCACATATAGACGCCAGGCGGAAGCGGAGGCGGCCTGCGTTTCCTGTCCTGGTAGGGCGGAGCCTGTGAACCCCGGGGCAGAGTGACAAAGAGAAGGTGGAGGCGTCCATGGTGGTTCTGGAGTTCGTCCGTGGTTCTACACACACAGACACACACATACATACATACATACACACACACACACACTCACAATTGAATAAATAATAATAATAATAATAACAATTTTTAAAAAAATCACAACGTAAACACTGACCTCACAGCTGCACTGTGACATCACAACATCATGGTGACATCACAGCCTCACTATTGGTATCCTACCTAGACTTACTAGGTCACTACAGCCTCACGAAAGAAGCACAAAAATCACAGTGACATGACAGCCTCTGCAGTGACATCATAGACTTTGATATCATAAACAGTCACACTACAGCCTCACATATTACAGCACTGCCTCACTGTGACATCATTCTTCCCACAGATATAACTGCCTCACAGTGACCTCACAGAGTCACTGTGACCTCTCAGTCTAAGCTATGACATCATAGATTCACCTGTTACATCATACCCTCATGGTGAAATCCGCTTTGCCACTGACATCACATCTTCCACAGTGACCTCACAACCACACTGTGATATCACAACCTTTCTGTGACATCAGCCTTGCTACTGACATTATAACCTCATGGTGACACCACATACACAATTCTGACATAGTCTCACTGTGATATCACAGCATCACCACTGACCTCATAGCCTCATTGAGACATCAGCCTTGCCACTGACATCACAGTATCTCTGACAATGACCTCACATCCTCACTGTGAAATCACAACTTCTCTGTGATGTCACAGTCTCATAGTGATATCATAGCTTCACAGTGATAGCGCAGTCTCATTATGGCATTATAGTCTCATTTCTAAAATCACAGCCTCACTGTGGCATCACAGCCTCACTTCTGACATCATAGTCTCACGGTGTATCACAGCCTCAGCTCTGACATCATGCCATCAGTAATACCACGGACGTCCTGGATAGCCTTGCTATGACACAACAACCTCACTACTAACATCTCAAGCTCACGGTCACAGGACAGTCTCATCAGAGACACCACAGCCTCACTGTAGCATCATGATCTTACCAGTGTCAGCACAGCCTCACCTATGACATCAGCATTGACACTGACATTAATCAGAACACTGACATTCCTGCCATAGCATGACAACCCAGCGTTTGATATCACAGCCTCACCAGTGTCACTGTCACATAATGGGTTCACCCCTATCATTATGACCTCACCAGCAACATTATAGATTCACTATGACATCTTTCTCACCATTGACATTCCAACCTTATTGTGACATCACACTTCCACCATTGACACCACAGCCTCATTGTGAAATCAGCCTCACCACTGACATCAGACTCACTGTGTCATCAAAACCTCTCCAGTGACATTACTGCATCATTGTTTCATCAAGTCCTCACTGTGACATCATACCCACACTGTGTCCTCACAGCATCACTGTGAAATTACAACCTGACAGTGCCATCACAGCCTCACTGTGACATCACAAACTCACTGTGATATCAGCCTTACCATTGACATAATAGCCTCATGGAGACATCACGAAACACCTCTCACATAGCCTCACTGTGACATCACAGCCTCAATGTGACTTCACAGCATCACCACTGACATCACAGTCTCGATGTGACCACACAGCCTCCACCGTGACATTACCAACTCCCTGTGATATCACCAGCTTATGGTGCCTCAACAGCCACAGGGTGATATCAAAACCTCACGGTGGCATCAAAGCCTCACCTGTGACATGCTAGCTTCACTATGACATCATATCCTCATCACTCACATCAGTCTCATTCTGATATCACAGCCTAACCACTCAAATCAGATCCTCACTGTGATGTCATACTCTTACTCCATAGACTCTCAGCCACACTGTGATATCATGGCATCACTGGTGACATCATAGCCTCACCTCTGAGGTTACAGCTTCACTATGACATCACAGGTTAACATCTGAAATCATTGCCCAAATGTGACATCACAGCATTGACCTGGATCTTATAGCCTAGCTGTTTCATCACAGCCTCACCCGAGACATCAGTGTTGCCTCTGACATTAGTCAGAACACAGACATTACTGCCACACCAGTGACAACACAGCCTTTGACATCACAGCCTTACTGATGTCATTCTTACATAATAGGTTCACCACTGATGTTATAGCCTCATCAGTGATATCATAGACATACTATGATATCTTTCTCACCACACACAATCCAGGCTTATTGTGACATCACACCTTCACCAGTGACATCACAGCCTCATTGTGACACCAGCCTCACCACTAACACCACAGCCTCACTGTGCCACAAATCCTCTCCAGTGACATCAAAACATCACTGTGTAACCACAGCCTCACTGTGACATTACAACCTTGCAGTGCCATCACAGCCTCACCGTGACATCACAAACTCACTGTTACATCAGCCTAAACCTGTCATAATAGCCTCATGATGACATCATATACATAACTTTGACATAGCCTCAATATTACAGCCTTAATGTGACATTACATCACACCACTGACATCATAGCCTCAAGGTGACATCAGCTTGCCACTGATATCAGAGTCTCACTGTGACCTCACAGCCTCCACCATCACATCACCAACTCCTTATCACATCATGGGCTCATGGTGACACCACAGTCACACAGTTAAAACAAAGCCTCACAGTGGCATTAAAGCCTCACCAATGACATGCCAGCCTCATTGTGACATCATACCCTCATCACTCACATCAGCATCATTCTGATATCACAGCATACCCACTGAAATCACATCCTCACTTTGATGTCATAATCTTGCTCCACCGACATTTCAGCCTCACTGTGACATCATAGCATCACCTCTGATGTTATAGCCTCACTGTGATATCACAGCCTCACTATGACATCACAGTATTACCTCTGAAATCATTGCCCAATTGTGACATCACAGCATTGATTCTGATGTTATAGCCTCACTGATTCATCACAGACTCATTGTGATGTCACAGACTCACCTCTCAAATCAGAGTATTACAGCCTCAGTTTCAGACAATAAACTCACTGTTACATTAGAGCCTCACCAGTGACAGTACAGCCTCATGAATTAACTAGTCTCCCTATGAAATCACAGTTACTACTTACATCACAACCTCACTTAGACATCACAAAGTCACTGTGGCATCATAGCCACACTATGCCAGCACAGGCCCACTGTGACATCACAGTCTCACCTCTGATAGGACAGGTTCACCATGATATTACAGCCTCACCATTGACATAGTCTTCCTGTGAAAGCACAATCATTACTGACATCACAACTTCACTATGATATCACAGACACATTGTGCCAATATAGCCTCACTGTGAAAGCACAGCGTCACCACAGATCGCACAGGTTCACAATGAAGTGACAGCCTCAGCAGTGACATCATAGCCTTTAACAACATATACAGTGGCACCACAGCCTCACATGTTACATCACTGCCTCACTGTGACATCAATCAGCCCGCAGATATCACAGATACAAAGTGACCTCACAGCCTCACAGTGACCTCAGTGCCTAATCTATTACATCATAGACTCACCTGTTACATCATAGCCTCATGATGAAATCAGCCTTGCCACTTATATCACATCTTTCACAGTGACCTCACAGACTCACTGTGACATCCCAACCTCTCTCTGAAGTCATAGCCTCATAGTAATACCACAGCTTCACTGTGATATCACAGCCTCACTGTAGCATTATTGCCCCATATCTGACACCACAGCTTCACTGTGACATCACAGCCTCATCTCTGACATCACAGCCTCTCCTCTGACATCACAGCCTCACTGTGACATAACAGGCTAACCTCTGAAATCATAGCATTAGTGACACCACAGACATCTTGACAAGCCTTGCTATAGCACCAACCTCATTATTGACATCTCAGGCTCATGTCACATAACAGCCTCAACAGTGATATCACAGACCCCTGTGGCATCACAGCCTCACCAGTAACATACATGCTTCACTGTGATATCTCAGCCTCATCACTGACATCAGCCTCTCTTCTGACTTCACAGCCTAATCACTGATGTCTCAGCCAAACTGTGATGTAATAGTCTATCACTACTGATATCACAGCCTCACTGTGATAGCACAACCTCACCTTAACATCTCAGCCTCTCCTCTGACATGCTAGCCTCAGTGTGACTGCACAGCCTTACCATTGATGTCCTAACCTCACTGTGAAATCCAAGCATCACTCCTAAAGTCACAACCTCACTGACATCTCATAGAATGACCTCTGACATCAGAGCCTCACTGCCACATCACAGACTCACAATGACCTCACAGCCTACCCACCATCACCACGGGATCACCTGTTATATCATAGTCTCATTGTGACATCAGTCATTCCACTGATATGACAGGCTCACTGTGACATCACAGCTTCCAGAGTGATATCACCTCAGGGTGACATGACAGCCCACAGTGACATAAAACCCTCAAAGTGACATCATAGCCTCACTGTGACATCATGGCTTCCTCAGTGACAGCACAGCCTCACCCGTGACATCAGCATTGCCTCTGACATTAGTCAACACTGATATCACTGCTACACCAATGTCAACACAGCCTTTTATATCACAGTCTCACTAGTGTCACTGTCATTTAATAGATTAACCACTGACATTATAGCCTCACCAGTGACTGCCATGCCCTAATCCAACCATTCTGGTGGATAAGGTCCCAACATTGCAGAATACTGTTCAAGGGAAATAATTTCTGGGAAAAGGACATGGCATTAAAATACAGGAATTGTTAGGCCTTGGTGTATCTCTGCCTAGTTGGGGACCTAAAGCCTGCTCCCTGGGGAATATCACAGTAACACCCATGGGTAGGTGCTAGGATTTCCTCCATAGATAATTTACGTTTTGTCTCTGGCAGGAGGAATTCTGGGAATTGGGTGTGCCTTTTACCTGTCCTTAGGTTTAGAGAAAAAGCTTGCTTTTAACTTTAAATCAAATTGTAAATAGAGATTTGACTCAGAATAAGTAGACTTGCTAGCCAAAATGTATGCACTGAATTTTAAAAAAATTAGAGAACAACTTCAAGAGTCTTAAAACATAGGTGGGTACAATTCCCACCTATGAACTAACTCAGAAATTCCAGAAGTATGAGACTGCTATCTGTTCAGTAGAACTTTAAAAGGAACTGTGATACCACTCTTACCCTGGCTGAAGGCCAAGGAAAAGACCATCATGCCAGAAAGTCTAGATGCCAAACCGTCCCATGGAGATGGTATTTGCAATCCAAACTGGGAGATTCCATGTCAGTAGCAAACGGGGCTCTGTCTTTCCCTTCCCCAAACAGCACTCTTATGGGAAATCACAGAGATGGACCATCTGAGTGCACCCCCACCAATGATCGCCTCTGTCCTGAAAGAGATACCCTTGGTAATACAGGGCCCGACAGTATGGGCCCCAGATTTGGAGAATGCATGGTTCATGGATGGCTCATCAACAACTGATGGCAATATACTTCTGGAATTCCTCATAGAAAGACAAAAGCACCTTACTATTAAAGGAGCTCAATCCTCCTCTGTGTATTTAAAAAAAAAAGTCTTTGTTAAAACTATGTAGGCTCAGCACCATGGCTATCCAGTGAAGCATTATAGATTAGATAGAATTGAAAAAACTGGGAGAATAGAATCTGTTTGTCCTTTCCCTCAAACAATGGGTTAGCTACTTAAAAAATTGTTTTTTCTTACTGAGCCTAGGAGACTGGGAGGGTCTGTATTTCTTTTCCTCTGTTTGCAGGTGCAAGGACACATTCTTTGCCCTAAAATTTTCTATTATAAAGCTGTCACTAAGTTTCAATAAAGTCGGTTCAGATTCATTCAGCTTAGAGAGTTACATGTTCTGTTCCCCATTTCTGCTGAAGCCTTGCCTCACCTGGTCCAGGAGAGCCCTGGTCTTGAGGCTGCGACTCTGGTCTCTGGCAAGTGACAGCACAGACTTACCTGTGACATCAGCGTCACCACTGACATGAGTCAGAACATTGACATCACTGTCATACTAGTGACAACACAACCTTTGACATCACAGCCTCACCAGTGTCACTGTCACATAACAGATTCACCACTGATGTTATAGCCTCACCAGTGACATCTTAGACTCTCTATGACATCTTTCTTACCACGCACATTCCAGCCTTATTGAGACATCACACCTTCACGAGTGACATCACAGCCTCATTGTGACATCAGCCTAACCACTATCAATCACAACCACACTTTGACATCAAACCTCTCCAGTGACAACAAAACATCACTGTGTCTTCACAGCCTTACTGTGCCTTCATAGTCACACTGTGTCCGCACAGCCTCGTTGTGAAATTACAACCTTACAGTGATGTAAAAGCCTTACAGTGACATCAGCCTTGCCACTTACATCACAGTCTCACTGTGAACTCACAGCCTCCACTGTGACATCACCAACTTCCTGTGACTTCATGGCCCAGGATGTCACCACTGCCACATGGTGATATCACACTCTCACAATGGCATCACAGCCTCACCAGTGACATGCCAGTCTCACTATGTCATTGTACCTTCATCCCTTATATTATCCTCATTCTGATATCATGGTATATCCACAAAATCACAGCCTCACTGTGATATCATGGCATCACTGGTGACAACACAGCCACACCGTGACATCACAGCCTCACCTATGAGTTTAGATCCTCACTGTTTCATCACAGCCTCACTATGACATCACAGGCTCACTTCTGAAATCATAGCCTTAATGCAGCATCACACCGTCAATGACACCCTACCTAGACAAACTATGACACCACAGCCATATCACTGACCTCACAGGATCACTGAAACACGACAGCCTCCCTGTGTCACTTCAGTGTTGCTATCACAAACTCACTGTGACATTACAACTTTCCCAGTGATATCACAACCTTAAAGTAACATCACAGCCTCATTGTGACATCAGCCTCATCACTAACATCACAGCCTCTTTGTGACATCCAAAACCTCTCCAGTGACATCACAACGTCACTGTGTCCTGACAGACTCACTGTAACGTTACAACCTTGCAGTGCTATCAGAGCCTCACTGTGACATCACAAACTCACTGTGACATCAGCCTTGCCCCTGACATAATAGCCTCATGGTGACAATATATGGACACAGTGATATAGTCTCACTGTGACATCACAGCCTCATCACTGATAGGATAGGCTCATTGTGATACTAAAGCCTCAGCCGTGAAACCAAAGTCTCCTGATAACATCATAACCTCATTATGGCACGACAGCCTCACCAGTTATGTTGCATAATCAATGCAACATCTCAGCCTCATCTCTCACATCAGTCTTACTTCTGAAATCACAGCCTAACCACTGACCTCACAGCTGTACCATGACATCACAGCCCCACCAGTAACATCAAAGTCTCACTGTGACTTCTCAGCCCCATCACTGACATCAGCCACACTTCTGACATCATAGCCAAACCGCTGAAATTTCAGCAAAACTCTGATGTCTCTATCACCATTCATATCATAGTCTCACTGTGATATCACAACCTCATGTTAAAATCATTGCCTTACAGCGACATCACAACCTCCCCACTGATATCACACCTTCAGTGTGACAGCACAGCCTCACCATTGATGTGCTAACCTCACTGTGAAATCCAAGCATCACCCCAGATGTCACAGCCTATCTGATACCGTATAAAATCAGCCCCAACATCAAAGTCTCAATGTGACAACACAGCATCACAGTGACCTGAAAACCTGCCCACTGACACCATAGACTCACCTGTTTCATCGTAGCCTCATGTAACATCAGACTTCCCACTGACATCACAGCCTCACGATTGCATCACAGCCTCACATGGACCCCAGAGACACACCATGACATCATAGCCTCACCACTGGTTTCCTACCTACCTTTACTATGACACTTCAGCCTCACCACAGATAGAACAGGCTCACAGTGATGGGACAGCCTCAGCAGAGACATTATAGCTTTGACATCATGAACAGTGACACCACAGCCTCACGTGTTACATCACTGCCTTGCTATGACATCAATCTTCCCACAGATATCACAGCTTCACACTGACCTCACAGTCTCACTGTGATCTCACAGTCTAAACTTTTACATAATAGATTTTCATGTTATATCACAGTTTCATCGTGAAATCATCCTTGCCACTTACATCACATCTTCCACAGTGACATCATAGCTCACTGTGACAACCTCTCTGTGATGTCACAGCCTCAGAGTGACATCACAGCCTCACAGTGATACCACAGGCTCAATATGGCATTATCATCTCATTTCAGATATCACAGCTTCACTGTGACATAACAGAGTAAGCTCTGAAATCATAGCATCAGTGACACCACTGACATCTTGTGTTGCCTCACTATGACATCACATTCTCATCATTGACATTTCAGTAACATGACAGCCTCAACAATGACATCACAGCCTCGCTGTGGCATCACAGCCTCACCATTAACATACCGGCCATACTGTGACATCTCAGCCTCATCACTGACTAGCCTCACTTCTGATATCACGGCATAAATACTGAAACCTCAGCCTAACTGTGATGTCATAGCCTATCACCACTGATATCACAGCCTCACTGTGATATCACAACCTCACCGTAACATCACCGCCTCACAATGACATACAGAATCTTTTGTGACATGCCGCCTCAGTGTGACTGTACATCATGACCACTGATATACTAAACTAACTGTGAAATCCAAGCATCACCCCTGATGTCACAGCCTCACTGACATCACATAGAATCACCTCTGCATCACAGCTTCACAGTGACCTCATAACCTGCCTACTGACACCACAGGCTCACCTGTTACATCATAACCTCATTGTGGCCTCAGTCTTACCACTGACATCACAGCCTCAATGTGTTATCACAGCCTCACTAGTGACAGCACAGACTCACCTACGACATCAGTATCGCCACTGGCATTAGTCAGAACCCTGACATCACTGCAATACCAGTGACAACACAGCCTTTGAAATCACAGCCTCACCAATGTCACTGTCACTTAATAGGTTCAAAACTGACACCATGGCCTCTCCCTGACATCCTAGATTTACTATGTCATCTTACTCACCACTGACATTCCAGCCTTATTGAGACATCACACTTTCACCAGTGACATCACAACCTCATTGTGACATCAGTCTCAACACTAATATTAGAGCGTCATTGTGCCATTCAAACCTCTCCAGTGACATCACAACATCACTATGTCATCAGAGTCTCACTGTGACATCATAGCCACATTTTATCCTCACAGCCTTATTGTGATATTATCTAACAGTGCCATCACAACCTCATTGTGCATCTCAAACTAACTGTGTCTTCAGCCTTGCCACTGACATAATAGACTCATGGTAACATCACATACAAACCTCTGACATAGTCTCACTGTGACATCACAGCTTCACTGTGATTTCCCAGCATCACCACTGACATCACAGCCTCACCGTGACATCAGCTTTGCCACTGACAACACAGTCTCACTGTGACCTCACAGCTTCCATGCTGACATCACCATCTCCCTGTGACATCATGGGTCCATGGTGTCTCCACAGCCACACAGTGACAGCAAAGCCTCACAGTGGAATCTCAGCCTCAACAGTGACAGGCCAGCCTCAGTATGACATCATATCTCATCACTCACACCAACCTCATTCGGATATCACAGACTAACCACTGAAATCACATCCTTACTGTGCTGTCATAGTCTCGCTCCTCACTGAGACATCTCAGCCTCACTATGATATCATAGCATCACTGATGACAACACAGCCTCACTGTGATATCAGAGCCTTATCTCTGAGGTTATAGCCTCTCTGTGATATGACCTCATCTATATGACATCACAGACTCACCTCTGAAATTATTGCCCAAATGTGACATCACAGCATCGACTTTGACATTAGAGCCTCACTATTTCTTCACAGCCTCATTATGACATCACATGCTCACCTCTGAAATCATAGCCTCAATGTGACATCACAGCCTCATCACTTATATCCTACCTAGCCTGACTGTGGTACCACAGCCTGACCACTGACCTCACAGGCTCACTGAAACATGACAAAATGTCTGTGACACCACAGTCTCATTATTGACATCACAACCTCACAGTGACATCACAGCCTCATTGTGACATCACAGCCATACCATGTAACCTCATTGTGACATCAGTCTTACATTAAAGCATCACTGTCACGTTAATATTCACCTTTGATATCATAGCCTCACTTTGACATAACAGCCTGTTTGACACAATAAACTCACTCTGACATTAGAGCCTCCTCATTGACAATATGGCCTAACCAATGACATAATATCCCTGTGCAAGCACATTGACTACTGACATCACAACCTCCCTGTGACATCACAACTTCACTGTGACATCACACCACAGTGTGGCAGCACAGCCTCACTGTGGCATCACAGCCTCACCAGTTATATCACATGGTCAATGTGACATCTCAATCTATTCTCTCACATCTTTCACTTCTGAAATCACAGCCTAACCACTGACCTCACAGCTGCACTTTGAAATCACAGCTTCACTGTGACATCACAACCTCACTGTGACATGACAGCCTCATGACAGCACAGCCACACAGTATCATCACAGTCTAACCACTTGTATCCTACTAGCCTTGCCCAAATGTGACATCACAGCATCGACTGTGACAGCATCTAACCACTGATATCGCAACCTCGGTGTAACATTCCAACTTCCAGAAAGATATCACCTCATGTTGACATGACAGCCCAAAGTGACATACAACCTTCACAGTGACATTGCAGCCTCAGAGTGACATTACAGCCTCAACAGTGACATCACAACCTCACAGTGATAATCACAGTCTCATTGTGACATCACAGTCTATCATTGATTTCACAGATTCATGTGACTGCAGTCTCACCACTGACATCCTAACCTCACTGTGAAATACAAGCATCACCCCTGATGTCACAGCCTCACATCTCATAGAATCACTCTTGACATCAGAGCCAAACTGCAACATCACAGCCTCACAGTCACCTCACAACCTGCACATTGACACTAGACTCTCACCTGTTACATTGTAACCTCATTGTGACATCAGTCTTACAACTGACATCGCAGCTTCACTGTGACCTCAAAGATTCACTAGTGACAGCACAACTGCAACTGTTACATCAGCGTCACCACTAATATTAGTCAGAACACTGATATAACTGCCACACCAGTAACAACACAGCTTTTGACATCACAGCCTGTACAGTGTCAGTATCATGCAATATGTTCACCACTGACATCATAGACTCACTATGACATTCTTCTCACCACTGACATTGGAGACTTTTTGTGACATCACACTTTCAAAAGTGACAATACAGCCTCACCAATGACATAGTCTTCCTGTGAAAGCACAGTCACTACTGATATTACAACCTCCCTATGATTCATAACCTCACTGCGACATCATAGCCACACTGTGCCAACACAGCCTCATTGTGACATCACAGCCCACAGTGATATCCCAGACTGACCATGACCTCACAGCCACACTGTAACATCACAGCTTCATAACTGGTATCTTACCTAGCCTTACCATGACAACACAGCCACAACACAGCACAGGCTCACAGTGACCTGACAGCCTCAGCAGTGACAGTCTTTGACATCATAAACAGTGATACCACAGCCTCATATGATACATCACTGCCTCATTGTGACATCAATATTTCCACAGATATCACAGCCTCACAGTGACCTCACAGCCTACAGTGACCTCACAGTCTAACCTGTTATAGCATAGATTCACCTGTTACATCATAGCCTCATGGTGAAATCAGCCTTGCCACTGACATCACATCTTCCACAGTGACCTCACTGCCTCAATGTGATATCACAATCTCTCTATGATATCACAGACTGATAGTATCACAGCATCACAATGATATCACAGCCTCACTGTAGCATTATAGCCTCATTTCTGACATCACAGCCTCACTGTAACATCACTGACATTACTGGCTCACGGTGACATAATAGGCTCACCTCTAATATCATAGCATAAATGACACTACGGACATCCTGGCTAGCCTTTCTATGACACCACAGTCTCATCACTGAAATCTCAGGCTCATAGTCACGTGACAGCCTCAACAGTAACAACACAGCATCAAAACTGAAATCCCAGCTGAACTGTGATATCATAGTCTACCACCACTGATATCACAGCCTCACTGTGATATCACAACCTCACCAGTGACAGCACAGACTCACCTGTGACATCAGTGTCACCACTGACATTAGTCAGAACACTGACATCACTACCCCACCAGTGACAACACATCTTTGACCTCACAGCATCAGCAGTGTCACTGTCACATAATAGGTTCACCACTGACATCATAGCCTCACCAGTGACCTCATAGACTCACGAAGACATCTTTCTAACTTCTGACATTCCACACTTCTTATGACATCACACTCTCATCAGTGACACCACAGCCTCATTGTGACATCAGCCTCACCACTAACATTACAGTCTCACTGTACCATCAAAACCTCTCTAGTGACATCACAATGTCACTGTGTCTTTAGAGCCTCACTGTGACATCACAGTCACACTGTGTCCTCACAGACTCACTGTGACATTACAGCTTCCAGAGTGATTTTACTTCATGGTGACATGACATCCCACAGTGACATACAACCCTCACAGTGATATCAGAGCCTCAGCGTGACATCACAGCATCACCACTGACATCATAGCCTCATTACGACATCAACTTTGCAACTGACATAAGTCTCACCATGACAACACCAACTGTTTCTGACATCACAGGCTCATGGTGACACCACAACTACATGGTGACATCAAAGCCTCGTGGTAGCATCACAGCCTCACCATTGTACCTTCATACCCTCATTACTCACATCAGCCTCATTCTATTAGAGCCTAAACACTGAAATCACATCCTCAGCCCCAATGTGCCAATGCAGCCTCATAGTGACATCGCAGCCTCACTACTGATTGGGCAGGCATATCCTGATATTGCAGTCTTACAATGACACCAAAACCTCATTGTAACATCATAATCTCACTATGGCATCACAGCCTCACCATTGTTATATCACATCGTCAATGCGACATCTCAGCCTAATCTCTCAAATCAGTCTCACGGCTGTACAGTGACATCACAGCCTCGCTGTGACATAACAGAGTGATAACACTTCCTAGTGACATGATAGCCCACAGTGATATACATCTTTCAGTTATATCACAGCTTCAGTGTGACATCACGGCCTCATCAGTGAAAGCACACCTTCATCTGTGACATCAACATTGCCACTGACATTAGCAGAACACTGACATCTCACCAGTGACAACACAGCCATTGACATCACAGCACACCAGTCACTATTATGTAATAGGTTCTACACTGACATTATAGCCTTACAGTGACATCACAGACTCTCTATGACATCCTTCTTACCACTGACATTCCAGCCTTATTGCAACATCAAAGCTTCACCACTGACACTACAGACTCATTGTGACATCAATCTCACTACCAACATCACAGCATCACTGTAGCTTCTCAGCATCATCAATGCAGTAGCCTCACTTCTGAAATCTCAGCCGAACTGTGATGTCATAGTCTATCACCACTGATATCACAACCTCATTGTGACACCATAACCTCACTATGGCATCACAGCCTCACCAGTTATATCACATCATCAATATGACATCTCAGCCTAATCTCTCACATCAGTCTCACAACTGCACAGTGACATCACAGCTCATATTGACATCACAGCCTCTCCACTGACATCACAGCCTCAGTTTGACTGCACAACCTCATCACTGACATCCTAAACTCACTGTTTAATCCAAGCATCAACCCTGATGTTACAACCTCACTGACATCTCACAGAATCAGTTCTGACATCAGAGCCTCACTGCAACATCACAGCCTGACAGAGACCTCACAGCCTGGCCACTGACACCACAGGCTTACCTGTTACATCACAGCCTCATTGTGACATCACCCTTGCCATTGAAATCACAGACTCACGGTGACATCACAACTTCCAGAGGGATATCACCCCACAGTGACGTGACAGACCACAGTAACTTAGAAAATTCACAGTGACATCACAGCCTCAGTGTGACATCTTGGCCTCACCAGAGACAGCAGAGGCTCACCTGTGATATCAGCATTGCCACTAACATTAGTCAGAACACTGACGTCACTGCCACTCCAGTGGCAGCACAGCCTTTGTCATCACAACCTCACCAGTGTCTTTGTCACATAGTAGGTTCACCACTGTCATCATAGCCTCACCAGTGATATCAAAGCCTCATTGTGACATCAGTCTTACCACTGACACCACAGCCTCACTATGCCATCAAATCCTCTCAAGTGACATCACAACATCACTCTATCTTCAGAGCCTCACTATGACATCACAAACTCACTGTAACATCTGCCTTGCCACTGACATAATAGCTTCATGGTGACATCACATACACATCTCTGATATAGCCTCACTGTGACATCACAGACTCAATATAATATCGCAGCATCACCACTGACATCATAACCTCGCTCTGTCCTCACAGCCTCACTGTGACACTGCATCCTGACAGCAACATAACAGCCTCACTGTGACATCACAAACTAACTGACATCGGCCTTGCCCCTGACATAATAGCCTCATGGTGACATCACATACACACTTCTGACATAGCCTCACTGTGTCATCATAGTCTCAGTGTCGCTTTAGTGCATCAGTACTGACATCATAGCCTCACAATTGCATCACCCTTGCCACTGACATCATAGCCTCACTGTGACATCACAGCTTCCAGAGTTACTGCGTCCTTATCCAACTAATTTGGTAGACTGTTTCAGTTTGGATAAGATGGATTCAAAGAAACATCTTTTGGAAAAAGTATATGGCATTATTTGAAATAAACAGGAAAAATAAGTAAAGTATGGTAATTGTCAGGCCTCGGTGTTCCTGTCCAGTTAAGGCCTAAAGCCTGTTCCCTAGAGAATGTCACAGTAACGCCCATGGGCAGGTAGGAATTCTTCCCTAGATAATTTAAGTTTGTCCCTGACAAAAGGAATTCTTCTGGGAATTGGGTGTGCCTTTTACCTAAGAACAGGTGTTCTTAGGTTTTCTGGGACTAGCTTCCTGCTCTCTCATATAGAGAAAAAGCTTGCTTTTAACTTTAAATCAAATTGCAACTACAGATTTTATGTCTCATCACACACAGAAGTAAGTAGACTTGTTAGCCAGAATATATACACTTATTTTAAAGAAATTAGAGAGCAACTTCAAGAGTCTTAAAACATATGTGGGTACAATTCCCACATATGAACTAACTCAGAAATTCTTAGGGTATGAGACCATGCTATTTGTTCACTAGAACTTTAAAAGGATGTTTGATCTCTCTTGGATTGTAATTTATGCTATCATAAGAGGAATTGTTCTTTTTAGTAATTATATTGCTTAAGTGTTTCCTTCAGCACATCTTTCAGCAGTGCTCCATCAACAAGACCACACTACAGGAACTTATGGCCCTTGAACATCCAAGCCATGGTCCCCCTAGAGACATAGTTCAAGCTTGGATTGCAGAGATTCGAGAGGCCTTGGTTTAATCTACTATCCACATATCCTAACATGCTGTCCAGTGGAGAGGTCCTTTGAGGGCTGCTAGCCAATGACAGGTAAGGTTCAACAAAAGGGTGGTATCTGACCCAAGCCAGGCACAGTCCATTATGCTGGACTCCCTATGAGGCAGGGTCCTCCTCGTCCCTCGGCCCCCGCGCGGCTCCGGCTGGATGGTGGGAGTCGGAGCCGGGTCCCTGTGGGCTGACCTGGGGTCCTAGAGCGCGCGGTGAGGCCCGGCTGGATCTCGCGTATGCGTCCCGACTGGCGGAGCGGGGTGGGGTGAAAAAAAGGGACGATGGGCGCGTCGGCGTGGAGCTATTTAACCCGAGGGCAGGTCAACAAGGTCAGAGCAAAATCTCTGGTTCCCGCTGGCTGTCAAAAAGGATGGATATGTAGGAGGAATGGACCAGACAGACCTGTATTGTCTGTATGGACTTCATGCAACTTTCCCAAGCTAGAACCTGCTGCCATGTCTGGTGTTGATGTCAACCCACCTGACTAAGAGGACCAACCCAGACAGGACAACAGATAAAGCTCACACTGGGGTTTATGGGATGTTGGGCATACGAATAGTTAATTATAATGAAAAACATTGTTCCTTATTGAAGTCAAAAGGAGCTCAATCTTTCTCCGTGTATTTTAAAAAGTCAGTCTCTGTTAAATTAATGACAACTATGTGGATTCAGCCCCATGGCTATTTGGTGGAGCATTATAGATTAGCTAGATTTTGATATATTGGGTGAATGGTTTTATTAAGTGCCTTTACCCTCAAGCAATGGGTTAGATTCTTAAAAATGGCCATCCTGAAGGTGATTTCTGTTGACTAAGAGAATATGTGCCTGTTTGTAGGTACAACATTCTTTGACCCAAAATTTTCTAGTATAAAAGTAGTCACAAAGTTTCAATAAAAAGGGTCCAGTTTCACTCAGCCTAGAGAATTGGGTGTTTCTGTTCTCCATTCTGCCAAAGCCTTGCCCTCACCTGGTCCAGGGAAGCCCTGGTCTTGAGGCTCTATCTCTGGCCTGTGACACAGAGCGATTTTACCTCACGGTTACATGACAGCCCACAGTGACATACAACCTTCACAGTGACATCAAAGCCTCACGGTGTCATCACAGCCTCACCAGTGACATGCCAGCCTCACTGTGACATCATACCCTCATCACTCATATCAGCCTCCTTCTGACATCACAGCCTAAGCACTGAAATCTCATCCTCACTGTGATGTCATAGTCTCACTCGATTGATATTTCAGCCTCATTGTGATATCACGGCATCACTGATGACAATACATCATCATTGTGACATCACAGCTTCATTTCTAAAGTTATAGCCTCACTATGATATGACAGCCTCACTATGACATAACAGGTTCAATTCTGAAATCATTCTCCAACTGTGACATCACAGCAATGATTCTGACGTTTAGCTTCTCTGTTACATCACAGCCTCACTATGACATCACAGGCTCATCTCTGAAATCATAGCTTCAATAGAATATCACACCCTCATCACTGACATCCTACCTAGCCTCACTATGGTACCACAGATTCACCACTGATCTCACAGGTTCACTGAAATATGACAACCTCCCTGTGTGTGAGTTTAGCCTGTGTGTCACCTTGACTCACCAGGTATTAACTAAGATGGGCTGATCCCTTTTTAGGATTGTACTCACCTTAGATCCTATCAGAACGGCCAAACCTTTCCTAGGATCCTTTCAGTACTGCATTATATTAAAAGGAGCCACCAAAGGGAAAAGATACCTTATTGCAGCTGTGCTATGAATTGCTCTTCCTTCTGACTGCCTGGCATCTCTTGATAAAATACAAAATGAGAAAGAAAACTTCAGTCTTGAAAATATCCAACTCAAAAAGCGTGTAAACAATCTGGAGGCCTCTAAGTGTAACCTAGAATCAACTCAGGAAAAGAAAGACTTTACTGGTGAAATTGCCCAGCTCCAAATGCATATAAACAACTTAGAAGTTTCTAAGTGTGCCCTAGAAGAGAATCTTCTATCCAATAGCAATAGGGTTTGAATTGCAGAAAATCAAACCCAAACTCTGATTATTTTATTGGCTGAGTTACAAAGTAAATTAAAATCCCAGGCTCAAAAGATGTTGGTGGTTAAAGTAAAAGCGCTGATTAGCAAAGAGTGGGATCCTGAAAAGTGGGATGCTGATGTGTGGGAAGACCAAGCTGATGATGAGGATGAGGATGTTGAATTCTCAAATTCTAATGCATTTATTTTATCTGAGAAATAGTCTTCCCACCCTTAGCAGAGAATGAATCATTGCTTCTAACCAGGGAACTCATTTCACAGCTAAAGAAGTACAGCAGTGAGCTCATGATCATGAAATTCATTGGTCTTACCATGTTCCCCACCATCCTGAAGCAGCTGGCTTGATAGAACGGTGGAATGGCCTTTTAAAGGCACAATCATAGCAACAATTAGGTGGGAATAGTCTGGAGGGATGGGGCAGTATTCTCCAGAAGGCAGTATATGCCTTAAACCAGTGTCCAATGTATGGACTGTATTTTCTATAGCCGGGACTCATGGGTCCAGGAATCAAGGTGTAGAAACAGGGATAGCTCCCCTTACTATCACCTTAGTGCTCCATTAGGAAAATTTTGGCTTCCTGTTCCCATGAGCCTGTGTTCTACTGGCTTAGAAGTTTTGGGTCCAGAGCAGGGAATGCTTCTGGCAGGAAACACAGCAACTATTCCTTTGAAATGGAAGCTAAGGCTTCCTCCTGGTTATTTTGGACTTTTGATGCCCTTAAGCCAACAAGCTAAGAAAGGAATAACAGTGTTAGGAGGGGTTATTGACCCAGACCACAAAGGGGAAATTGGACTGATTCTCCAAAATGGTGGTAAGGAAGAATATGTCTGGAATGTAAGAGATTCACTAGGGCGACTCTTGTTATTACCATGTCCTGTGATTAATGTCAATGCGGGTTTACAGCGACCCAACAGAGGAAAGACAGTAAATGATCCTCCAGGAATGAATGTATGGGTAACCTATCCAGATAAAAAAACCAAGACCTGTGTAAGTGCTTGCTGAAGGTGGAGGAAATACAGAATGGGTAGTAGAAGAAGGTAGTTGTAAATACTACCTAAGGTTATGTAAACAGTTACAGAAACGAGGATTATAACTGCCATAGGTGCTCCTGGTTATACTGTTGAAAATAGACTTGTCTTTGTGCACATACTCTAAGAAGATTTATGTTATGTAATGTAATGTCACTCTATAGTTATGTGATGAAATGTTGTAATCTACATTGTGATATTGTGTTATGGGACACTAAAGACTAAGAATTTCTCAAGGGGCATTGCCATCAAGTCTTATAAAAATAATATGTGTGCTGTTGTACATGGATAGCTATATTATGTTAGGCAGAATTATGAATCCTACTGTTTTTATTTGGAGTTTTTTTTTAATGGCCTAAGGAAATGTGATTTGGTGTCAAGTTGACAAGGGGTGGAATTGTGATAGTTAAGCCTGGGTATGAACTTGACACATCCTGTATTAACTAAGATGGGCTGAGAACACTTCTAGAAAGGATCAACTGAGACCCCTTGATAGGAGTGTACCCACCCTAGATCCTATCAGAACCTCCAAAGCTCTCATAGGATACTCCCAGTATTGCATCTTATAAAAAGGAGCCAACAAAGAGAACAGATGCCTTATTGCAGCTGTGCTAGGAATTGCTCTTCCTTCTGGCCACCTGGTTTCTTCAATGCTCTAGCCTTCCAAATCACCAAGTTGTTGTTGACTAGACTAAAGACTCTAGGACTTCTCTAGCATTCAGACATCACCCACTTGACTACCAAACTGAGTAGCTTCTGGCAGCCATCGTTGGACTACCTCAGCTATGGCAGGTATTATTGGACTACCTTGGCCACACTGTAAAACAACTCAATACATTCCCTTTGTTATATATATATATAATTTCAGTGTGTCAATTCTGCATCTTTAGAGAACCTGACTGATACAATGTAAAACCACAGTGTTGCTATTGACATCACAACCTCACTGTGACATCACAACCTCACAGTAACATCACAGCCTCATTGAGACATCATAGCCATACCATACCATTAAAGCATCACTGTGACATAAAACTTCACCCCTGATATCATAGCCTCACTGTAATGTAGCCTCAGTTTGACACAATAAACTTACTGTGACATTAGAGCCTCACCAGTGACAATACAGCCTCACCAATGACCTAGTCTTCCTATGAAAGCACAGTCACCACTGACATCACAACCTCACTGTAACAACAACCTCACTGTAACATCACAGCCTCATTGTGACCTCACAGTCTCACCACTGATAAAACAGGTTCACTGTGATATCTCAGCTACGCCCGTGACACCACAGCCTCACTGTGACATCAGCGTCACCACCGACATTAGTCAAAACACTGACATCACTGCCACATCAGTGGAAACACAGCCTGTAACATCACAACCTCACCACGGTCACTGTCATGTAAAAAGTTCAGCACTTACATCATAGTGGTGATGCATTATGCATTATGGTTATGCGTACCTAAACTTAAAGGCACCGATTCTGATGTTAGAATCTCACTGTGACATCACAGCCTCAGTTTGACACAATAAATTCACTGTGACACTAGAGCCTCACCAGTGACAATACTGCCTCACCAATAACATAGTCTCCATGTGAAATCACAGTCACTACTGACATCATACCTTACTGTGACATCACCAGGTCACTATGACGTCACATGCACACTATGCAAGCACAGCTTCATTATGACATCACAGCATCACCACTGATAGGACAGGCTCACCGTGATATTACAGCCTCACTATGATATCACAGACATATGGCAACATCACAGCCTAACCATTTATATCAAATCGTCAATGCGGCATCTCAGCCTCAGTTCTCACATGAGTCTCACCACTAAAATCACAGCCTAGCCACTGATCTCCCAGTTGCCCTGTGACATCACAACCTCATTGTAACAACACAGCCTTACCACTGCTATCCTACATAGTCTTACTATGACACCACAGCCTCACCAAAGTTAGCCCAGCATCACAGTTAAGCATCAGCTTCAGCAGTGACAACATAGCATTTGACATCTTAAACAGTGACACCACAGCCTCACATGTTACATCACTGACTCATTGTGACATCTATCTTCCCACAGATATCACAGTCTCACAGTGACCTCATAGCAGTTTAACTTGTTACATAATACATGTTACTTGATACATATGTTATATCATAGCCTCGTGGTGAAATCAGCCTTGCCACTGCATCTTCACAGTGACCTCACACCCTCATTCTGACATCACAATCTCTCTGTGATATCACAGCCTCCTAGTGACATCACAGCTTCAGAGTGATATCACAGCCTCACTGTGGCATTATAGCCTCATTTCTCACATCACAGTAACATCCTCAGTGTGACATCTTTGCCTCAACACTGATATCAGCCTCACTTCTAACATCACAGCCTAACCACTGAAATCTCAGCCAAACTGTTATGTCATAGTCTATAACCACTGATATCACAGCCTCACAGTGACATCACAGCCTCTCCTCTGGCATGAAAACCTTAGTGTGACTGCACAGCCTCATTACTGACATCCTAACCTCACTTTGAAATCCAATCATCACCACTGATGCCTCACTGACATCTCACAGAATCAGCCCTGACATCAGAGCCTCACTTCAATATCACAGCCTCACAGGGACCTCAAAATCTGCCTTCTGACACCACAGGCTCACCTGATAAACATAGACTCATTGTAACATCAGTCTTGCCATTGACATTAGTCAAACACTGACATCACTGCCACACCACAACCTTTGATATCACAGTCTCTCCAGGGTCACTATCACATAATAGGTTCACCATTGACATCATAGCCTCACCAGTGATATCATTGACTTACTACAACATTTTCTCGCCACTGATATTCCAGCCTTTTTGTGACATCACACTCACCAGTGACATCAAAGCCTCATTGTGACATTAGTCTCACTACTAGTTTCACAGCCTCAATGTGCCACCAAAACCTATCCAGTGACATCAAAACATCACTGTGTTGGCAGAGCCTCACTGTGACATCATAGCCCACTGTGTCCTCACAGCCTCACTGTGACATTACAGCCTTGCTCTGACATCACAAACTCACTGTGACATCAGCTTTGCCACTGACATTATAGCCTCATGGAGACATCATATTCACACACCTCTGACATAGCTTCACTGTGACATCACAGCCTCCATGTGACATCACACATTACCACTTTCATCATAGCCTCGTGCTGACATCAGCATTGCCACAGAAATTACAATCTATGACTTCACAGCTTCCACCATCACATTACCAACTCCCTGTGACATCTCGGGCTCAAGGTGACACTACAGACACACGGTGACATCAAAGCCCCATGGTGGCAGCACAGCCTCACTAGTAACATCCCAGTCTCACTGTGACATCTCAGCCTTATCACTGACATTAGCCTCACTTCTAATATCATAGTGTAACTACTGAGATTTCATCAGAACTGTGATGTCATGGTCTATTACCACTGATATAACAACCTTACAGTGACATCACAGCCTTTCCTCTGACATCACAGCTTCAGTGTGAATGCACAACCTCACTACTGATGTCCTAAACTCACAGTGAAATCCAAGCATCACCCCTGACATCAAAGCTTCACAGATCTCTCATAGAATCAGCCCTGACATCAGACTCTTACTGAGACATCAGATCCTTACAGTGAACTCAGCCTATCCAGTGAATCCACAGGCTCACCTGTTACATCATAGTCTCACTGTGGCATCAGTCTTGGCACTGAAATCACAGTCTCACTGTAACATCACAGCTTCTAGAGTGATATCACCTCTGCATATGTCCTGCACTAGGTCTGTTCTTAGATGTTGGTTACTCTTTTAGGAGTTGTTTTCATTTTGACCTTGGTTCTAGTCATAGCTTTTTATTTTCTGCACTCTTTTGCCTTATCCATTCGTCTCCTAGTCATCTCTGCTCCATTAGGGAACCTTTCCTTTCCATACTGGGTAATTTACCACCCCATCAGAAATCACCTAAGCTGATTGCCCTTAAGATTCTACTAGACTTACATAGGATCAAAGTGAAACCGAAAGACTTAGAAGATTTTTAGGAGGAAGCTTTAATTTTAGCTTCTTGTATTTCCTCAGAAAATGTCTGGGACCCACAGATTTGGATGGGAGTGCTCTTTCTGGCCTGAAGCGGGAAGTCCAGGAAGGCCATATGCCTCCCGCCCCCTTTGTTCCCATCCTCCTGGGCATCATAGCAAGTCTTAAAGGATCCTCCACTGAGGAAGTGACTAATTGCTTTCCAAAACATTATCAAGCAACAGGAAAGGATAAATTCACAGAGAGAAGAGATTGGCAACAGAAAATGTTTATCAAAACAGGAACCTCTTGCCATTGGTCGGGGCTAATCCCAGGAGGAGTGTGGGGCAGTGGCAGCAGCAGAAATGATGGAATAATTGCATAACATGGACCCACGATGGCAGAAATTGTTAGAGGCAAGATTTTACTGGAGATGGTGCTAGTAAGGGGCCGATCAATAGTAAGTCTACAGCAAATTCATCCTCTGCCTCTCGCCTGACTCACAGGGCCTGGGTGGTGACCCCACATCTGCTCATCCCCTCGACTCAAGCTCACGATGCTAAGCCAAATTTCCTCTATATCCCTTGCAGTCTCGGTGGAGATTTGGCAACAACCAGTGACATTGTAGACTCACTATGACATCATTTTCTCCACTGACATCTCAGCCTTATTTTGATATCACACCTTCACCAGTGACATCAGAACCTCATTGTGACATCAGCCTCACAACTAATTTCACAGCCTCACTGTGCCATCAAAATGTCTCCAGTGACATTACAACATTACTGTGTTATCAGAGCCTCACTATGACATCATAGACACAGTGTGCCCAAACCGCCTCACTGTGACATTAGAACTTGACAGTGCTATCACACTCTCACTATCACATCACAATTTCACTGTGATATCAGCCTTGCCACTGACATAATAGCCTCATAATGACATCACATATACCTTACGTAGCCTCACAGTGACATTAGAGCCTCAATGTGATATCACAGCATGACCACTGACATCATAGACTCACTGTGACATCAGCCTTGCCAATGACATCACAGTCTCAAAGTGACCTCATGGCACCTACCGTGACATCACCATCTCCCTGTGAAATCACGGGCTCACAGTGTCACCAAAGCCACACAATGATATCGAAGTTTCATGGTGACATCATTGCCTCACCAGTGACATGTCAGCCCCACTGTGACATTGAACACTCATCACTTACACCATCCTCATTCCAACATCACAGCCTAACCACTAAAATCACATCCTCTCTGTGATGTCACAGTCTAGCTACACTGACCTCTCAGCCTCACTGTGTCATCACGGCATCACTAGTGACAACACAGCCTCAGTGTGACATTACAGCCTCACCTCTGAGGTTACAGCCTCACTGTGACATGACAATCTCACTATGACATCACAGGCTCACCTCTGAAATCAGAGCCCCAGTGTGATATCACACCTTCATCACTGATATCCTACCTACCCTCAATATGGCACACAACCTCACCATTGACCTCACATAGGCTTGTGAGGTGCCTAGCCTCGCTTTGACACCACAGTCTCATCACTGACATCTCAGGCTCAGGGTTGCATGATAACCACACCAGTGACATCACAGCATAGCCTCACATAACAGCAGCCTCCCTGTGACATTATATGGTCGCTATTGACATCACAACCTCACTGTGACATCACAGCCTCATTGTGATATCACAGCCAAACCGTGCCATCAAAGCATCACTGTGACATAAAGCTTCGCCTCTGATATCATAGCCTCACTGTGATATCACAGCCTCAGTTTGACATGATAAACTCACTGTGACATTAGAGCCTCACTAGTGAAAATACAGCCTCACCAATGACATAGTCTCCCTGTGAAAGAACAGTCACTACTGATATCACAATCTCACAGTGATATCACAGCCTCACTATGACATCATAGCCTCACCACTGATATGATAGGCTCTCTGTGATATTACAGCTTCACCAGTGACATCACAGCCTCATGGTGATATGATAAACTCACTCTGACATCACAGCCTCAGCAGTTATATCACATTGGCAATGCAACAACCCCGCCTAACATCTCACATCAGTCTCACTTCTGAAATCACAGCCTAACCACTGACCTCACAGTCACACTGTGACATCACAGCCTCAATGTAACATCACAGTCTCATTCTGGCATCAGAGACAGTGACATTACAGCCTGACCACTGGTATACTGGCTACCCTTAATATGGCACCCCAGCCCCACCACAGTTAGCACAAGCTCACAGTGACGTGACAGTCTCTGCAGGGACATCATATCCTTTGACATCATAAACATTGACACCACAGCCTCACATGTTACATCACTGCCTCATTGTGACATCAATCTTCCCACAGATATCACAGCTTCACTGTGACCTTACGGTCTCACTGTGACCTCACAGTCTAACCTGTTACATCCTAGACTCACTTGTTACATCATAGCCTCATGGTGAGATCAGCTTGCCACTGACATCACATATTCCACAGTGACCTCACAGCTTCGCTGTTACATTACAACCTCCCTGTAATGTCACAGCCTCATAGTAACATAACAGCTTCATAGGGATATCACAACCTCACTCTGGCAATATAGCCTCATTTCTGACTTCACAGACTCACTGTGACATCACAGCCTTACCTTGGACATTACAGCCTTACTGTGCCATAACAGTTTTACCTCCGAAATCATAGGATTAGGGACACCACGAGCATTCTGCCTAGCTTCTCTTTGACACTACAGTCTTATCACTGACATCTCAGGCTCAGGGTTGCATGACAACCACACCAGTGACATCACAGCATCGCTGTGCCATCATAGCCTCACTAGTAACATCCCAGCCTCACTGTGACATCTCAGCCTCATTACTGACATCAGCCTTACTTCTGATATTGCAGCCTAACCCCTGAAATCTCAGAAGAACTGTGAAGTCATAGCCTCACTCCACTGACATCACAGACTCACTGTGATATCACAGCATCACTGGAGACAACACAGCCTTACTGTAACACCACAACCTCATTTTTGAGTTTTTATCCTCACTGTGACATCACAGCCTCAATGTAACATCACAGCATCACCACTGACATCATAGCATTGCTGTGACATCAGCCTTACCACTGACATCTCAGTCTTACTGTGACCTTACAGCCTCCACCGCGACACCACCAACTCCCTGTTACATCAGAGGCTCACCTCTGTTGTTATAGCCTCACTGTTTCATCACAGCCTTACTATGACATCACAGGCCCTCCCTCTGAAATCATTGCCCAACTGTGACATCACAGCATCATCTCCGATGGCATAGCCTCATTGTTTAAAAAGAGCCTCAGTATGACATCACAGGCTCACCTCTGAAATCATAGCTTCAATGCAGCATCACACCCTCATCAATGACATCCTACCTAGTTTCATTGTGTCACCACCACTCCACTGACCTCACAGCCTCACTGAAATGTGACAGCCTAACACTGACACCACAGTGTCACTATTGTCATCACAACCTCACTGTGATATCACAACTTCCTCAGTGAAATCACAACCTCACATTGATGTCACAGCCTCATTGTGACATAATAGCCATATCGTGCCATCAAGACATCGCTGTGACATAAACCTCCACCTCTGACATCATAGCCTCACTGTGACATCACAGCCTCAGTTTGACACAATAAACTCACTGTGACTTTAGAGCCTCACCAGACACAATACAGCTTCACCAATGAAATAGTCTCACTGTGGAAGCACAGTCACTATTGACATCACAACCTTACAGTGATATCACAACCACACTGTGCCAGCACAGCCTCACTGTGACATCACACTGACATCAGCCTCATTTCTGATATCACAGCCTAACCACTGAAATCTCAGCCATACTATCATGTCATACTGTATCACCAATGATATCACAGCCTCATTGTGATATCACAACTTCACAATAACAAAACTGCCTCATTGTGGTATCACAGACTCACTATGGCATCAAAGACTCACCTCTGACATCACAGCCTCACTGTGATATCACAATCTCACAGTAATATCACTGCCTCACAGTGACATGCCAATCTCACTGTAACATCACTGCAATACCGTTCCATCAAAGTATCACTGTGACTAAAGCTTCACCTCTGACATCATAGTCTCGATGTGATCACAGCCTCAGGTTGACAAACTTACTGTGACATTAGAGCTTCACCAGGGACAATACAGCCTCACCAATGACAGTCTCTCTGTGAAAGCACAGTCAAAACTGATATCACAACCTCACAATAACATCTCAGTATCATTGTGATTCACAGCCATACTGTGCCATCAGAGCATCTTGTGTCATAAAGCTTCACTTCTGACATCATAATCTTACCATGTCATTACAGCCTCATAATGACCTCACAGCCTTCCCACAAACACCACAACCTCATCTGTGATATCATAGACTCATTGTGGTATCAGTCTTACCACTGATAACACAGCCTCACTATGTCATCTCAGTCTCACCACCACATCACATGTCACATCAGCTTCGCCACTGACATTCGTCAGAACACTGACATCATTTTCACACAAGTGACAAATATGGCCTCACCACTGACTTCACAGGCTCACTGAAACATGACAGTCTCCCTGTGACACCACAGTGTTACTATTGATATCACAGCCTCACTGTGGCATCCTAGTCTCACTGTGACATCACAGTCTAAATTGAGAGAATAAACTCATTGTGACATTAAACCTAACCAGTCCCACCACCAGTGACATAGTCTCCCTGTGAAAGCACAGTCACTACTGGCATCACAACATCACTGTGACATCACAGCCACACTGTGCCAGCACAGCCTCATTGTCACATAACAGCCACACCACTGATATTCTATCTAGCCTTACTATGACACCACAGTGTCTCTACTGATTTCACAACTTCTATGTGACATCTTTACTACCCCAGTGACATCACAACCTTATAGTGACATCAGAGCCTCATTGTGACATCACAGTCATATATTGCCATCAAAGCATCACTGTGACATAAAGCTTCAACTCTACATTTTAGTCCCACTGGCATCGCAGCCTCAGTTTGACACAATAAACTCATTGTGACATTAGAGCCTCACCCGTGAAAATACAGCCTCAGAAGGGACATAGTCTCCTGTGAAAGCACAGTAACTACTGACTTCACAATCTCACTGTGACAACAAAGCCTCACTATGACATCACAGCCTCACCACTGATATGACAGGCTCACTGTGATATTACAGCCTCACCACTGACACCACAGCCTCATGGTAGCATCATAACTTCACTGTGGCATCAAAGCCTAACCAGTTATATCACATCTTCTATGTGACATCTCAGCCTCATCTCTCACAAGTCTCCCTTCTGAAATCGCAACCTAACCACTGACCTCACAGCTTCACTGTGACATCACAGTGTCACTATGACATCAACCTCATGGCGACTCCACATCTTTTACAATGACCTCACAGACTCACTGTGACATCACAATCTCTCTATAATGTCACAGCCTCATAGTGGCATCACAGCTTCACAGTGATATCACAGCCTCATTGTGGCATTATAGTCCCATTACTGACATCACAGCCTCATAGTGATATCACAGGCTCACCTCTGACATCACAATCTTATAGTGATATAACTGGCTAGCCTCTGAAATCATAACATCAGCAATACTACAGACATCCTGCCATGCATCGCTATGACACCATAGCCTCATCAATGACATCTCAATCTCAAGGGTTATGACAACCTCAACATCATAGTCACACTGTGTCCACATAGTCTCACTGTGACATTACCACCTGACAGTGACATCCAAACTCCCTGTGACATCAGCCTTGCAACTGACATAATAGTTTCATGATGACATCACACACACACTTCTGACATAGCCTCACTGTGATTTCACAGCCTCAATGTGACTTCACAGCATCACCACTGATATCATATCCTCACTGTGACATAAGACTTGCCACTGACATCAAAGTTTCATTGAGACCTCACAGTCGCCACTATCACATCAAATTCTCCCTCAGCCTCACTGGCTCACGGTGTCACCACAGCCACACAGTGACATCAAACTCTCACTGTGGCATCACAGCCTCACCAGTAACAACATACCCTCATCATTCACATCAGCTTCATTCTGATATAGTAACTTAACCACTAAAATCATACCCTCATTGTGATGTCACAGTCATGCTCCACTGACATCACAGCCTCACTCTGATATCACAGCCACATCACTGACCTCACAGTCTCACTGAAATATGACAGCCTCCCTGTGACACCACAGCATCGCTGTTGACATCATAATCTCACTGTGACATCACATCTTCCCCAGTGACATCACAACCTCACAATGACATCACAATCTCATTGTGATATTACAGGCATACCATGCCATCCAAGCATAAATGTGACATAATGCTTCACCTCTGACATCAGAGTCTCACGGTGATATCTCAGCCTCGTACTGACCTCACAGCCTACCCACTGACATCAAAGTTTCATCTGTTACATCACAGCCTCATTGTGGCATCCGTCTTACCACTGATATCACAGCCTCATAGTGACATCACAGCCTCAACAATGACAGCACTGCCTCACCTGTGACGTCAGCGTCACCACTGACGTTAGTCAGAACACTGACATCATTGCCACACAGTGACAACACAGCCTCACCACTGACCTCATGGGCTCACTGAAACAAGACTGCATCCCTGTGACATTGCAGTGTCAACATTGACATCACAACCTCAATGTGACATAACAGCTTCATTGTAACATCACAGCCATACTTTGCATCAAATCATCAGTCATGTAAAGCTTCAAATCTGTGATCATAGCCTCACTGTGACATCACAGCGTCAGTTTTACACAGTAAATTCACTATGACATAAAGTCTCACCAGTGACAATACAGCCTCACCAAGGACATAGTCTCCATGTGAAAGCACTACTGACATCACAATCTCACTGTGACATCACTACCTTACTGTGAAATTACAGGCACACTGTGCCAGCACAGCCTCATGGTGACATCATAGCCTCACCACTGATTTGAGAGGCTCACAGTAACATCACAGGCTCTCATGTATCATTACAGGCTCAGTATGAATGCACTGCCTCACCACTGACATCACAGATTCACTCTGACATCACAGCCTCACTTCTGAAATCATAGCATCAGTGACACCATGGACATCTTTCCTAACCTCGCTATGATACCACAGCCTTATCACTGAAATCTCAGCCTCACAGTCACATGACAGCCTCGACAGTGACACCACAGCCACACTGTGGCATCACAGTCTTATCAGTAACATCCCAGCCTCACTGTGACATCTCAGCCTCATCACTGAAATCAGCTTTACTCCTGACATTACAGCCTATCTAGTGAAATCTAAGCTGAACTGTGATGTCATAGTCTATTACCACTAAAATCACAACCTCACTGATACCCTAATCCCACTGTAACATCACATCAACACAGTGACATCACACATCTCCTCTGACATCAGCCTCAGTGTGACTGCACAACCTCACCACTGATGTCCCGACCTCACTGTGAAATCCAAGTATCATGCCTGATGTCACAGTCTCACCGACATCTCATAGAATCAGCCCTGACATCAGAGCCTCATGGAGACATCACAGCCTCACAGTGACTTCACAACCTGCTCACTGAAAACACAGGCTCACCTGTTACATCATAGTCTCATTCTGACATCAGTCTTGCCACTGACATCACAGCCTCACTGTTTCATAACAGCTTCCAGAGTGATATCAAATTATGGTGACATGATAGCCCACAGTGATGTACAAACGTCACAGTGACATCACAGCTTCATTGTGATCATGGCCTCACCACTGACATTACAGCCTCTCTTGTGACATCAGCATTGCTACGGACATTAGTGAGGACACTGACCTCACTGCCACACCAGGGACAAAACAGATTTTGATATCACAGCCTCACCAGGTTTATTGTCATGTAGCAGGTTCAACACTGACATCAGAGCCTCACCAGTGACATCCAAGCATCACGCCTGATGTCACAGCCTCACTGTGACATCACAGTCTCACCTCTGAGGTTATAGCTTCACTGTGAATCACAGCCTCACTGTGTTATCACAAGCTAACTTTTGTAATCATTCTCCAACTGTGATATCTCATCATTGACTCAGATGTTATACTCTCACTGTTTCATCACATCTTCACTATGACATCATGGCGCACCTCTGAAATCATTGCCTCAATGTGACATCACACCCTCATCACTGACCTCCTACTAGCATCAGTATGGCACCACAGCCTCACTACGAACCTCACAGGCTCAATGAAACATGACAGCCTCCTTGTGACACCACAACATCGCTAAGGAGATCACAACCTCACTGTGACATCACAGCCTCATTTTGACATCATAGTAATAACCTCACCATGATGTCACATCCTCAGTTTGACACAATAAACTCACTGTGACATTAAAGCCTCCCCAGAGATAATATAGCCTACCAATGACATAGTCTCCCTGTGAAAGCACAGTCACTGCTGACATCAAAACCTCACTGTGACATCACAATTTTACAGTGACATCACAACCACACTGTGCCAGCACAGCCTTACTTTAACATCAAAATCTCACAACTGATATGATTGTCTCACAGTGACATCACAGCCTCTACTCTGACATCACAGCCTCACTATGACATCAAAGGCTCACCACTGATGTTCTAACCTCACTGTGAAATACTAGCATCACTGCTGATATCACAGTCTCACTGACATCTCACAGATTCAGCCCAGACCTCAGAGCCTCACTGTGATATCACAGCCTCGCAGTGACCTTACAGTCTGCCCACTGACAGCAGAGGCTGAGCTGTTACAATAGAGCCTCATTGTGACATCAGCCTCACCACTAACATCACAGGCTCACTGTGACATCCAAACCTCTCCAGTGACCTCACATCACTGTGTAATCAGAGCCTCACTGTGACATCATAGCCATACTATGTCCCCACAGCCTCACTGTGCCATCACAGCCATACTGTGCCATCAAAACATCACTGTGACATAAATCTTCACTTCTGACATCATAACCTCACTGTGACATTGCAGGCTAAGTTTGACACAATAAACTCACTGCGATATTAGAGACTCACCAGGGACAATAGTGAAAGCACAGTCACTATTGAAATCAAAACTTCACTGTGATATCACAACCTCACTGTGACATCACAGCTACACTGTACAAGCACAGTTTCACTGTGACATCACAGCATCATGGTAACATCATAACAATGCTATGACATCACAGCCTCACCACTGCTATCCTACCTAGGCTTACCATGACACCACAGCCTCACCACAGGTAGCAAAGACTCACCTGATAGCCTAAGCAATGACACCATAGCTGTTATCACCATAAACCTTAACACCACAACCTCACAAGTTACATCACTGCCTCCTTGTGACATCAATCTCCCTAAAATATGACAGCTTCGCTGTGACAGCACAGCATCGCTGTTGACATCACATCCTCACTGTGACATCACATCTTCCCCAGTGACATCACACCTCACAATGACATCACAATTTCATTGTGATATTACAGGCATACCATGCCATCCAAGCATCAATGTAATATAAACTCTACCTCTGACATCAGAGCTTCACTGTGACATCTCAGCCTCAGACTGACCTAACATGACCTCAAAGCCTCACTGTGACATCACAGTCTAACTTGTTACATCATAGACTCACATGTTATATTGTAGCTTCATGGTGAAATCACCCTTGCCACTGACATTACAACTTCCACAGTGACCTCACAGCCTAACTGTGACATCACAACCTCTCTGTGATGTCACAGTCTCACAGTAACATCACAGCTTTACAGTGATATATAGCCCCATTGTGGAATTTAGCCTCATTTCTGATATCACCCTCACTGTGACATCACATCCTCACCTCTGATATCCAGAATGATATCACCTCACAGTGACATGAGAACCCACAGTGACATACATCCTTCACAGTGACATCACAGCCACAGTGATATCACGGCCTCACTAGTGACAGCACAGCTTCACCTGTGACATCAGAGTCATCACAGACATTAATCAGAACACTGACATGACTACCACAAGAGTGACAACCCAGCCTTTGACATTACAGCCCAACAAGGATCACTGTCACGCAATAAGTTCACCACTGACATCATAGCTTCACTAGTGACATCATAGACTCCCTATGACATCTTCCTCACCACTGCCATTCCAGTCTTATTGCGACATTACACTTTTACCAGTGACATTACAGCCTTATTGTGACATCAGTCTCACCACTAACATCGCAGCCTCACTGTGTCATCCAAACCTCTCCAGTGACATCACAACATCACTGCGTCACCAGGGTCTAACTATGACATCATAGACGTACTGTGTCATTACAGCCTCACTGTGACATTAAAACCTGACTGTGGCATCACATCTTCACTATGACATCACAAACTCTCTGGGATATCAGCCTTGCCACTGATAGCACAGTCTCACTGTGACCTCACAGCCTCCACCCTGACATCATCAAATCCCTGTGACATCACAGGCTCATGGGGACACCACAGACACACGGTGACTTCAAAGCCTCATAGTGGCATCACACCACTAGTATCCTAACTAGCCGTACCTCAGCACAGATAACATAAACTCACATAGATGTGAAAGCCTCAGCAGTGACATCACAGGCTCACCTCTGAAAACAATGCCCAACTGTGACATCATGGTCTCACTGTGAAACCACAGCCTGTGACATCAGTTTCATGGTGATATCACAGGAAAACTGTGACATCACAGCCTCACCACTGGTATCCTATCTAAGCTTACTATGATAACACAGCCTCACCACAGATAGCAGAGACTCACAGTGACGTGACAGCCTCAGCAGTGACATCATAGACTTTGACAACATATACAGTGACACCACAACCTCACAAGTTACATTACTGCCTCAGTTTGACATTCTTTTCACAGATATCACAGACTCATAGTGACCTCACAGCCTCACTGTGACCTCAAAGTCTAACTTGTACATCATAGACTCACCTGTTACTTCATAACCTCATGGTGAAATCAGCCTTGCCACCTATATCACATCTTTGACAGTGACTTCACAGCCTCACTGTGACATCGACAGCCTCACCTCTGACATCACAGCCTCACTGTGATATCTCAGCCTTACCTCTGAAATCATAGCTTCAGTGACACCATGGACATCCTGCCAAGCTTCGCTAGGATACCACTGGTTCATCACTGACATCTCAGGTTCATGGTCACATGACAGCCTTAATAGTGACACCACAGCCCTACTGTGGCATCACAACCTCACCAGTAACATCCCAGCCTCACTGTGACATCTCAGCTTCATCACTGACATCAGCCTTACTTCTGATATCGCAGCTTAACCCCTGAAGTCTCAGCCAAACTGTGATGTCATAGTCTAATGACCACTGATATCACAGACTCACTGTGATATCACAACCTCACGGAAATATCCCCGCCTCACAGTGACATGTGAGTCTCTCCTCTGACAGAGCCTCACTGCGATACCACATACTCATCTGTTTCATCATAGCCTCATTATGAAATCAATCTTGTCATTGACATCACAGCCTCACTGTGCCATCACACTGTCCAGATTGATATCACCTCAAGGTGACATGACAGCTAAAAGTGACATAAAACCCTCACAGTGAAATTATAGCCTCACTGTGACATCACTGCTTCACCAGTGAGAGCACAGACTCACCTGTGATATCTGGATTGCCACTGACATTAGTCAGAACACTGAAATCACTGCCATACCAGGGACAACACAGCCTTTGACATCACAGCTTCATTATTGTCACTGTCATGTAATAGGTTCACCTCTGACATCATAGCATCAGCAGTAACAGCACACCCTCACCTGAGACATCAGCATCGCCAGTAACATGAGTCAGAACAATGATGTCACAGCCTCACTAGTATCTCTGTCACATAATATGTTCGTCACTGATGCTATAAACTCACCAGTGACATCAATATGACATCTTTCTCACCACACACATATCAGCCTTATTACCACATCACACCTTCAATAGTAACATAACAACCTCATTTTGACATCAGCATCACCACTATCATCACAGCTACACTGAGCTATCAAAACCTCTCCAGTGACATCACAACATCACTGTGTCATCAAAGCCTTACTGTGACTTCATAGCCACACTGTGTTCTCACAACCTCATTGTGATATTACAACCTTACTGTGACATCATAGCCTCACTGTGACATCAGCCTTGCCACTGACATCACAACAATCTATGATTTATCGTCATGTGATTTATCCTCACTGTGACCTCACAGCCTCCATCATGACATCACCAACTCACTGTGACATTACAGGCTCATGCCGTGACCACTGCCACTCGGTAACATCAAAGCATCAGCATAGCAGCACAGCCTCAACATAACATATTAGCCTCACTGTGACATCATACTCTCATCACTCATATCAGCCTCATTCTGATATCACAGCCTAACCATCAAAATCACTCACGTTGATGTCATAGTCGCTCTCCAATGATATCACAGCCTCTCTGGGATATCAAGGCATCACTGGTGACAACACAGTCTTACTGTGATATCACAGACTCATCACTGACATCCTACTTAGCCTCAATATGACACCACAACCTCACCACTGACCTCAAAGGCTCACTGAAACATGACAGACTCCCTGTGACACCTCAGTGTCGCTATTGACATAACCTCACTGTGACATCACAACTTTCCTAGTGACATCACAATCTCACAGTTACATCACAGCCTCATTGTGACATCGCAGCCATACCATTGCATCAAAGCATCACTATGCCATAAAGCTTCACCTCTCTCATCACAGCCTCACTGTGACATCACAGCCTCAGTTTGACACAATAAACTCACTGTGACATTAGAGCCTCATCAGTGACAATACAGCCTCATCAATGTCATAGTCTCGCAGTGAAAGTACAGACACCTGTCATAGTTAAGCACAGGTGTCAACAGTCAGCACAGGTGTCAACTTAACTGTTGAGGGTTTGAGCTCTGGGCACAGGTGTAGAGAGTTGATGTTTGAGCTAACCCCAGAGGAAACCTGAAGGAGATTGTCTAGCTGATGGGGAAGACCCAGCCCATGGTAGGTGGGATTAGGCCCTGGATAAATCATAGATAGCTGTTTGAGACACTGAGGTGTCACAGGGAGTCTGTCATGTTTCAGTGAGCCTTTGAGGTCAGTGGTGAGGTTGTGGTGTCATATTGAGGCTAAGTAGGATGTCAGTGATGAGTCTGTGATATCACAGTAAGACTGTGTTGTTGAGAGAGTTGGCATCTTCTGTTCACTTAGCCAGTCATACTTGTTTGGCAAGTAAGGATTGTCCACCTCTCAGCTTTTATGCAGTTATGGTGTGGCCAGTTCCTTCAGCCCTGGTGTTGGTGCATGCACTCCCATCAAGCTGCACTGAGAACGGTAACCAGACTGTTATACTAAAGTAAACTCCTCGTTCCCTTAGGCTGTGTGATGATCATTTATCAGCAACCATGCAAGCTGACAGCAACAGCATTACTGATGTCACTGTGACATCACAGCCTCACTGTAATAACACAACCTCACCACTGATATGACAGGCTCACAGTGATATCACAGCCTCACCCAGGACACCACAGCCTTATGGTGACATCATAACCTCACTCCGGCATCACAGCATCACCAGTTATATCACATCATCAAATGCAACATCTCAGCCTCATCTCTCACATGAATCTCATTTCTTTAATCACAACCTAACCACTGACCCCACAGCTGCACTGTGACATCACAGTCTCACTGTGATACCAGAGCCTCACTGTGACAATACAGCCTCACAGCTACCCCACAGCCTGCCCAATGACACCACAGGCTCACCTTTTACATCATAGCCTCAATGTGGCCTCAGTCTTAATACTGACATCACAGCCTCACTGTGAAATCATATCCTCACCAGTGACAGCACAGCCTGTCCTGGGACATCAGGGGATGCCACTGACATTATTCAGAACACTGACCTCACTATCACACCCATGACAACACAGCCTCACTGTGACATGACAGCCTCACTATCACAGGTTCTCCTCTGAAATCAGAGCCTCACTGAGACATCACAGCATCATAGTGACCTCACAGCCTGCCCAAACACCCAACAGGTTCATCTGTTACATCATAGCCTCATTGTGACATAAGTCTTGCCACTGACATCACAGCCTCATTGTGATATCCTAAACTCATTGTGACATCACAACTTTCCAGTGACATCACAACCTCACAGTGACATCACAGCCATACCATGGAATCAAAGTGTCACTGTCACATAAACATCATCTCTGACATCATAGCCTCCAAGTGACATCACAGCCTCAGTTTGACACAATAAACTCACTGTGACATTAGTCTCACTAGTGACAATACAGCCTCACCAAGGACATAGTCTCCCTGAGAAAGCACAGTCACTACTGACATCACAACCTCACTGTGACATCACAGCCACACTGTGCTAGCACAGCATCACTGTGATATCATAGCCTCACCAATGGTAGAACAGGCTCACAGTGATATTACAGCCTCACCAGTGACACCACAGCCTCATGCTCTTATCATAAACATGGTGCATTACAGCCTCATGAGTTATATCACATCATCAGTGTGACATCTCAGCCTCATCTCTCACATCAGTCTCATTTCTAAAATCCCAGCATAACCACTGACCTCAAGCTGCACTGTGAATCACAACCACACTATTGACATCAGAGTCTCACCCCTGGTATCCTACCTAGCCTTTCTATGACACCACAGCCTCACAGTGACATGACAGTCTCAACAGTGACATCATAGCCTTTGACATCATAAACCTTGACACCACAGCCTCACATTTTACATCACTGCCTTACTGAAAACAATCTTCCCACAGATATCACATCCTCACAGTGGCCTCACAGCCTCATTATGTCCTCACAGTCTCACCTTTCACATCATAGTCTCACCTGTTACATCATAGCCTCATGGTGAAATCAGCCTTGCCACTGACATCACATCTTCCACAGTGACATCACCACCTCTCTGTGACGTCACAACCTCTTTGTGATGTCACAGCCTCAGAGTGACATAACAGCTTCACAGTGATATCACAAACTCACTGTGCCATTATAGCCTCATGTGCCATCCAAGCCTGACTGTAAGATCACAGCATCACCTCTGATATCACAGACTCATTGTGACATCACAGCCTCACCTCTGAATTCATAGCATCAGTAGCACCACGGACATCCTACATTTCCTTGCTCTGACACCACAGCCTCATCACTAACATCTCAGGTTCATGGTCACATGACACTCTCAATAGTGATACCCCACCCTCATTTTGGCATCACAGTATCACCAGTAACATCACAGCCTCACTGTAACATCTCAACCTCATTGCTGACATCAGTCTCACTTCTGACATCACAGCCTAACCACTGAAATCTCAGCTGAACTATAATCTATAACCAGTGATATCACAGCCTCACTGTGATATCACAATCTTCCAGTAACATCACAGCCTCACAGTGACATCACATCCTCAGTGTGACATCTCAGCCTCCATCAATGATCGCAAGCCTCACCTGTGACTCAGCATCACTACTGACAGTCAGAACACTGACATCACTGCCACACCAGTGACGCACTGATTATGACATGCTAATTGTGATATCACACCCTCACCAGGGAAACCACAGCCTCATGGTAACACATAACCTCACTATGCATCACAGCCTCACCAGTTAAATCACATCCTCAATTGGCATCTCAGCATCATTTTTCATATCAGTCTCTCCGTCTGACATCACAGCCTAACCACTGACCTCACAGCTGCTTTATGACATAACAGCCTCACTGTAACATCACAGAGTCACTGTGACATCACAGGTTCACTGTGACATCACAGCTCATGGTGACATCACAGGCCACACTGTGACATCAGCCTTGCCACTAACAGCACAGTCTCACTGTAACCTCACAGACCTCCACTGATGACATCACCACCCCCTGTGATATCACGGGTCACAGTTATGTACCACAGCCATACAGTGAAATCAAGACTTATGGTAGCATCACAGCCTCACTGTGACCTCACAGCCTTCCAAGACACACAGGCTCACATGTCCATCATAGCCTCATTATGGCATCAGTCTTAGCACTGACATCACAGCTTCACTGTGACATCACAACCTCATCTGTAATGTCAGCAATGTCACTGACATTAGTCAGAACCCTGCCATCACTGCCACACCAGTGACAACACAGCCTTTGACATCACGGCCTCACCAGTGTCACTCTCACATAATAGGTTCAGCACTGACATCATTGCCTTACCAGTGACATCACAGCCTCATTGTTACATTAGCCTTACCACTGATATTACAGCCTCTCTGTGCCTTCAAAACATCTCCAGTGACCTCACAACCTCACTGTGTTATCAGAGCCTCACTGTGACATCATTCCCACACTGTGCCCTCACAGCCTCACTGTGACATAACAAACACACTGTGACATCAGCCTTGCCACTGACATAATAGACTCATAGTGACATCACATGCACACCTCTGACAGCTGTTTACTAGGTGTCCTGGTTAGATGGATGCTTCCCTTTGGTTGTCCATCCCTCCTCCTGTATGTTTCCTTTATTGGGACATGTCCAAACTTGTTCAGGCTTTTATGTAAGTAGACCTTCTGGATTCGAGAGCCTGGGCCAGGGCCTCTGAATTGATGGTGCCACATTTTCACCCTTTTATTCATTTATAAATTTTTAGTGGGGACCATGATAGCAGGGACAACGCTGAGCCTCTGCATGGAATATAACTAGCTGTGCCTGTCTTAGATTGGACACCACCCATCATTGACTACCAGTCATGAGACCATAGCAGAGAAGGAATCACGGTCCCAAAGAGGATCTCAATTATGGGAGAGAAAATGAGGTTTTTGTCAGGGCAGGAGCAGGTCGAGGCAGCATAGGCACAGAAATGATCCAAAAGAGCTAGTGAGACACAAATCAAAACCTAACAAATGTAAATTAGTAAGGCATACCTCTAATGGAGGACAGCCAGGCCTCCCACGAGCTTTTGGTAATCTTAGGCATGTCTGAGGCCTGAATGGATGCCCTGAGGACCTGGAAACAATCTTTGTTATTTTGGGAATATATGAAAAAAAACATGTAAGAAAACTTGTATGAAAGAAAACTTATAATCTATTAGAAAAAAAATTGTGAATGATATAAAACCTTAGATGTCATCAAAGGCCTTAGATGTCATCAAAATTATTTGTTCTTATATTATTTAAGTATGCATGCATGTATTTAAAAATGGCATACCAAAATTTTAAAATGAGCACACAACACAAATGAAAAGAAAATTGAAGTGGCCACAGATTTTTTTACATTGAAACACAGGACACACAACATGTAAACACAGAAAATATAAACAAACAAGCACATGAAACACAAGAAGTCAGATATCCTGTTCCATAATTGTTTCATAAGAGGGAGACCAGTATCATCTGAAGCAGAAAATACAGCTGGGGAAAGAGGAAGGGTCAAAAGCTACAGAGGAAGAGGAGGGAAGGGAACTAGGGCCCTAAGATCATCAGTGGTGATTAGACCTGCCAGGGGAAGCAGGAGAGTCACACTCATCCAGGCTGATGCTCATCTTTTTCCAAGTCACTTCTGATGACAGGTGCATCAGTTGCAGGGCGGACAAGATGAGAGGGTACCCAAATAGGTTTTGAGGTAGGATCTGGAAGAACACAAGCATATCCTTGTCCCTGTGTTAATAGAGGGTGGGGTCCCTTCCATGTACCCGTTAGGGATCCTTCGAATGGACAAGAGGCAAGGGTGTCATAGTGGGTTGAGATTTCCAATGTTTGTAAGTGGGAGATAAACCATGATTATCAAAGGTGAGGAAATTAAGGGTGAAGAGGGCTTCGGTGAGCCACAGGTGAGGGTATGGGGAAGAGGTGTTAGTCCTTTGTAAGCAGTCCTTTAAGGTCCTGTTCGTACATTCAATTATGCCTTGTCCTTGAGGGTTATAAGGGATGCAAGTAACATGTTTTATACTCCAAGACAAGAGAAAGGAGCGAAATTGAGACGTGTAAGCAGAGCCATTGTCTGTTTTTATGGTCCAAGGCACTCCTGTAACATTTTTACAGCCTTTATGGCATGGCTAGCCTTCTCTCCTGTTCAAGTAGTGCCATAAATAAATTTGGAAGATGTATATGTGATGACGTGTATATATTTGAGTGTTCCAAATGAAGAGTAGTTGGTCATGTCCATCTGCCATAAAGAATTAGGTGAAAGCCCCCTAGAGTTAACTCCCTGAAGTTGGAAGGGACCCAAAGGTGCAAAAGAGGCACAAGTAGCACAGATTCTGCACCAAGTGTTTGCCCTAAGAGTTAGTTCAGGATATAGTTTGTGGAGGTTGGAAGGGGACATGTGAAATTTTTGGTGGAGGAGTGTCATAGTTAAGCACAGGTGTCAACTTGACTTTTGAAGGTTTGAGCTCTGGGCACAGGTGTAAAGAGTTGATGGTTGAGTTAAGCCCAGAGCAAACCTGAAGGAGATTGTCTGGCTGCTGGGGAAGACCCAGCTCATGGTGTGTGGGATTAGGCCCTGGATAAATCACAGAGAGCTGGTTGAGAGAGTTGGCATCCTTCTATATACTTGGCCAAACATGCTGGTCTGGCAAGTAGGATTGTCCATCTCTCAGCCGTTATGGTGGCCAGTTCCCTCGGCCCTGGTGTTGGTGTGTACGCTCCTGTCAAGCTGTACTATGAACTGTAACCGGACTGTTGTAAGAAAGTAAAATCCTTGTTCCCTTAAGCCATGTTCTGGTCATTTATCAGCAACCATGCAGGCAGACTGCAAGAGAATTTGGTACCCAGGAAGTGGGATGTTGCTGATAAATCTGACTATGTGGATTTTGTGGCTTTTGAACGGTTCTGCTGGACAAAGTTGGAAATTCTTGAAAATTTTCACTTTGTGGATTTACAAATGCCATTCTTTAGCGTTTAGTGGGCCAATTGTTGAGAGACATTGTTTGGGCCCAATTTGTGATGAGGGAAACAAGGACTTTGGTAAAACTGAATATAAGGATGATGGACTGGTTTGCTTGACAGAGGAGAGCTATGTTGGCAACCTTGGAGGTTTGGATGTGCAAAGGGTAGGCTGTTGGACAAGTGAGTATCAGTGAAGGAAAACCTAGTTACTTGCATTGAGACGGTGGAGGATGTGGAAACCACCGTATGGCAAGTTCGTGGTTTGGAAGCTCAGATTCCTTCAGGGGGTGAAAGCCCAAGTTCAAGCTGTTTCTTGCCCTTTGCAAGTTTAGTTGCCTAGAAGATAGACTTTTCCACCGTCAGCACGTTGAAGTTGGTGCAGCTGTGGCTCCAGTGGACTAAGCTGCGTTTCAACCTCACTTAGGAATCTGGCAGCGTCCCTCAGGTGATACTGGTTTTCATGTACTACTGAAGGGTTCATGGAGAGCAGCAACAGCTTGGCACCAAGTGGCAGGTGTAGAGTTCCTGCAAGAGATGATGAAGCTTAAACCTGCAGAGGAGAACCCAGAGTTATGTTTGAGATGCCAGAACTGTGGGACTGCTGCTGAGGACAACTGCGAGTAGAGATTCAGCCTGGTTCAGAGGAACTATGCTCTTAACAACTTCGAGCTGCAGACAGGGACTGGGAATGACTCGAATCTTTGAGTCACCTTGATTACGTGATGAGCAGCAGAAGATGGACATTGAAGTACAGGATGCGGTGATTTGCTGGACTTTGTTCTTTTTAATGTTTTCTTAACGATCCTTCTGTTTTAATGTTTTATCTATTTTAAAGTATTTAATTTATTCTGATTTAAGAGTTTTAAGGTTAAGAAACTTTGAACTTTTAAAATATTGGAACTGAAGTTTTAATGAAGAACATTTTAAATTTGTCCATGGAATGTATTTATATTTTAACATCTGTGCGAATCTTTGAGTCACCTTGATTACGTGATGAGCAGCAGAAGATGGACATTGAAGTACAGGATGCGGTGATTTGCTGGACTTTGTTCTTTTTAATGTTTTCTTAACGATCCTTCTGTTTTAATGTTTTATCTGTTTTAAAGTAATTTATTCTGATTTAAGAGTTTTAAGGTTAAGAAACTTTGAACTTTTAAAATATTGGAACTGAAGTTTTAATGAAGAACATTTTAAATTTGTCCATGGAATGTATTTATATTTTAACATCTGTGGGGACAAGAAAAGGTTACAGTTTAAAAGTGCTATTTTTTGTGTGTGTGTCAAGTTGACAAGGGGTGGAATGTCATAGTTAAGCACAGGTGTCAACTTGACTGTTGAGGGTTTGAGCTCTGGGCATAGGTGTAGAGAGTTAATGGTTAAGCCCAGAGCAAACCTGAAGGAGATTGTCTGGCCACTGGGGAAGACCCAGCTCATGGTAGGTGGGATTAGGCCCTGGATAAATCACAGAGAGCTGGTTGAGAGAGTTGGCATCCTTTTGTATACTTGGCGAGACATGCTGGTCTGGCAAGTAAGGATTGTCCATCTCTCAGCCGTTATGGTGGTCACTTCCCTCGGCCCTGGTGTCGGTGTGTGCTCTCCTGTCAAGCTGGACTATGAACTGTAACCGGACTGTCATAAGAAAGTAAACTCCTTGTTCCCTTAAGCCGTGTTCTGGTCATTTATCAGCAACCATGCAGGCAGACTGCAACAAGGAGCCTAGCTTATTCCAATAATGGGACAGAGGTCACCATGATAAGTTTATTTACCTCATCATTGCCTTGCACTATGAACCCTGGTAATCTTGAATGAAATCTTATGTGCTAAATAAAAAAGGGATGTTGTCTATTCTCTAGGAGCATTTTAAGCATCTGTAACACAATATCAACAGGGGATGATGAGCCCCTAAAACTGGAGAAGGAATTAACCTTAATAGGCTGTACCTCATACTGTCAGAGAAAATGTTAATGGACCTAGTTTCAGTTTCCCTAAGGCTTTGATAATGGCATACAGTTCACCAATTTGGACAGATCCTTTATTGGGCCATACAGAAATTTGTCCAGTTTTTTAGGGGCCTTTATTATTACCCCTATTTGATGGGGGCTGTCACCAATAAAGGCACATGGAGCACCAGGAATGGGTGAAGAAGAAGGGAAGGCATGAGAATGGCACTGAATTATGAGCTATTGTAAGGTCTGAAGGAGCTTAACAGGAGGAAGGTGATTATCTAAGTCACCTGAAAAGCCTGCAAGTATAGCTTGAAAAAAGGAAATTATCTCTCATTAAAAATTGAATTTCTGTCAGGGAAATAGACAAAATCTTTTTATCAGGCTCCCTGTTGAAATTTTTTTTTCAATATGTATGCACCTTATGTGACACAAGGAGGACAGCTTCAAATCTTGGAGTTATTTTATGATAGGTGAACCATAAGGGATGGATACAAAAATTGCCACATGACTATAGAACTAGGCCAGACTAATCTCTCCCCATCCTGAAGCTCAGGGACATTTGCAGAAGAGGGGGCGGTAAGATTATAAGAGCAAAAGGATGGGAGGAGCAATGATTTGCAAGATACTACACACAAGTTAGGGCCGAAGCAATCATAATTGGACTTTGCATGCCCAGCACAATGTCCAACACACTATTGACCTCACAATCCCTTGGAGGCAAGGGACTGACAGACACAGTAGTGTTCCTATGCTTAAGGGGAACAGGGGAAAGGGTTCAGGGAAATGCCACTGGTCCTTGTATGTCACCGGAGAGGAGGGCCCAGAGGAGAGTCAGGCATGCACAAGAAAGGACTCTCTGGGAATGGAGGCGGGAGGCATTGGGGGATGGGGAGGTAGGGGTGAGGGGAGGGGGAACAGGGGGTTCGGGGAGAGGAGGAGGGAGGGAGGGAACTGGTGTACCTATTAAGTTTATATGAGCGGAAATAATATAAAAATGTATTAAAAATAAATAAGTTGCCACATGAGGACTAATGGGGCCTCACTTGTAGAGTGGACAATTCCCCATAAGAATTCCTGGGTGTTTATCCAATGGATGTTTTGAGTGTCTAACGAGGCTGATATAGAATAAAAGGCCTTTGTAGCATCAGGGTACAAAGTAATGTTTTCGTGGGTGTGATTTGAAAGTCTTAAAGAGGGGTAATAAATCCTCAGGGGAAAGAGATAGTAAGAGTTTAAGCCAATTGATCTCACCTCATAGTTTTTTAGCTCATTTAAGGAGTATTTCTTTTTATTAGTAACTGTGGGGACAAGGGCCTAATTTTTGAGGTAATTTTATAACCTAGAAATCCATAGGGATGGAGCAGCTGTACTTTATCATTAGCAATGTAAAGGCCAGTGTTGTTAACATTCTGTAGGAGTTCTGAAAGGAGGGATTTCAAATTTTTTGTTATTATTTGTGGGTCACAAGTAAATCATCCATTTAATGGATAAGCAATCATCCATTTAATGGATAAGCAAGTGTTGAGTTTTAATATATTGTGTTGCTGTAGCAATATAATGTTGACTTATTGTTGGGCTGTTTTTCATTCCCAGGGGTAGAATTTGCCAATGAAATCTCTTTGCAGGGGTTTGATAATTGGGCTCCCATACAGTGAGGCAAAAAACCTGCCTATCATTCTCATGTAAGGAAACTGAGAAAAAAAAAGTCCTTGATATCTATGATAGCTAGATAGTAATTCAAGGGAATGGAGCTAGGCATCATAGGTGGGATGCTATCTTGGAGTGGGCCCATTTTTGTCATGTGCTTATGAACCTGGGGTAGATCTTGTAACAGGGGATATTTCCCTGACTTTTTTCTAATAACGAAGATAGGGGTATTATGAGGGCTTAAGGATGGTTCAATATGTTCCAGTCTTAATTTTTCAGTCACTAAAGACTTAAGAGCAGAAAGTTTTGGTTCTAATATTGGCCACTGATCCAACATATGGGTCCCATGTGAGTCCATTTCAGTTTAATGGGCTCTAGTGTTCTTAGCGCAGGAGCAGTGGCCTTTAGAATTGGGTGTGCTGTGTATCCTTTGCTGGGGAAATGTTATTCGATCCATTTCTAAGATGTCATTATAAAAGGCTTGGTCATCTGTTGTCAGGATGACACCCATGGCAGTCATCAAATCTCTGACCCACAGAGTGGTAGTGATATCTGCTACTAGTGGTTTAATATGACCTATATTGCCATCATGGTCTTCCAGGTTAGATTGTTTGTAACTTTTATGGTCGATTAGTTTCCTCGTACCCCTTTTATGGGAGGCCATTGATTGTACTCCCAATGCAACATTCGTCTAGCATTATTCTCTCCAATTATGGTGACATCGGCTCTTGTATCTAGTATGCTTTTGATTGGTGTCCCATTCAGGGAGGCCATCATTTGAGATATATGGTCATACACAGGGAGTGTCCATTGGAGGCTTGGTGACCCTTGTTTTAGCAGGATTGAGAGTTGCCCCTTGAGCTTAAAGGAGCCTTTTCATAGCTGGACCTACAGTCGTTAGCCCAGAGTAAACTTTTCCCACATTTGGGGCAAGGTGTTTTTGGCTTAATCATGAGCTTAGGGCATGAGCTTTTAAAGTGTCCAGGCTCTACTGTTTACAATAGCAAAGTCATGGAATCAACCTAAATGTCCAACAGTTGACGAGTGGATAAGGAAACTGTGGTACATCTATACAATGGAGTACTACTCAGCCATCAAAAATGATGAATTACTGGAATTTGCTGGGAAATGGATGTCATTAGAAAGAATTATATTAAGTGAAGTATCCCAAACCCAGAAAATTAAGCGCCGTATGTACTCCCTAATAGGTGGCTCCTAGTACCAAACTCACCCAGCCCACATTGGGACACTCAAAAGTAAACCTATGTAACACAGTAATTGCAAGGATTATGAACAAGAGAGATGGGTTAGGAGGGCCACACCAGAAACAAAGAGAGAGGAGACCATGTTACAGCAGAGAAAATAGGCCTCCATGAAGGTCTGCAAGTAAGTAATGAGAAACCTGGTTAAGTTCACAGACGTTCTTTCCTGATCTCACCAGAAGGGGAGGGCATATAGTCTAGCAGATAAAAAGTAATCATTTTGCAAATGGGTGATGGACCCCTCTCTCAGTGAGGTTTCCTACTCTTATTACATCTACCCTTGAATGTGCTATTACAACAAGTCTCCAGTTTAACAGCTTTTTGTCTCTGGCCAGGGGGTGACATACAGTGCCCAGCAGAATGGAGTGAAGGGAATTGCAGGAGCAGCAAAACTGCAAAAGAAAATCAACAAACCACAATCCAGAACTTCAGAGACTCTATATCAATCACATAGAACTAGGACAGCCTAATCTCTCCCCATCCTGGAGCTCAGGGACATTTGCGGAAGAGGGGGCGGTAAGATTGTAAGAGCAAAAGGATGGGAGGAGCAACGATTTGCAAGATTCTCAACAATAGTTGGGGCCAAAGCAATCATAATGGAACTTTGCATGCCCTGCGCAATGTCCAGCGCACTGTTGCCCTCATAAAGTCTAGCATCTGATAAGGGCACCGAGACCCCTGGAGGCAAGGGATTGACAGCCATAGTAGTGATCTTATGCTTAAGGGGAACAAGAGAAAGGGCTTATGGAAATGCCACTGGGTCCTTATATGTCATCGGAGAGGAGGACACAGTGGAGAGTTAGGCACACACAATAAAGGACTCTCTGGGAATTGGGGGGGAGGCACTGGGGGAAGGGGAGGGGGAAGAGGGGGGAGGGAGGGAACTGGTAAAAAATTTTTAAAATGTATAATTAAATTTTTAATAAAAAAAAAAAAAAGTGTCCAGGCTCTCCACAGCACCAATATGAGGGGGGGTCCTTTGTCTGTTTCTGAATGGCCAGAGCATTACCAGAAGTAGCCAAAGCCTCAAATAGGATGGTGGAGGGATTGATATCTTTGATAGCTACTATCCAATTATGAATATGTTCATACAGGAAGGAACAACCACATTACGGGTAGGTGTATTTGCTCCTTCCCAGAACAAATCTTTAATCAATGCATCTCTTGCTAGTCCAACTAGGGTGCATCTCTCCACCACTTCGATTACACATGTTAAAAAGTCAGCAAATCTTTCATCAGGTGCTTGGATAAGGTTATGGAAAAAGGACTCTGGTCTTTGAGGCCTGCAAGTCTTTAGGCTTTGTAAGGCCATTTGTCTAATGGTAGATTGTGAAACAGGATCACTATATTGACTTCTACCTGTAAGCATATCTATTGTAATTTGTATGTCATATTGCAGATTACTATGGGCTTGGCTTTAGCCATATCATCATTGGATATAGCCATCCTGGACTTCCCTCTTATAGGCCAGGAAAAGCACTCCCATGCAAATCTGTGGGTCCCAAACATTTTTCTGGGGAAGTCCAAGGAGCTAAGATTCAGGCTTCCTCCCAAAAATCTTCTAAGTCTTTCAGCATTACTTTGATCCTACATAAGTCTAGTAGAGCCCTAAGGGAAGTCAGGTGTTGTGCCTTCTAATGGGACAGTAAATTACCTATTATGGAGAGGAAAGGCTCCTGAATGAAGCAGAGATGACTAGGAGGTGAGTGCACAATGCAAAAAAGTGCAGAAAATATAAAACAATCACTAGAAACAAGGTCAAAGTGAAAACAACTCCTAAAAGGGTAACCAATGTCCAAGGAAAGACCTAGTGCAGGATATTCGCAAGGATCTAAGCATCCTATGCTTAGTGAAGGACTTCAGGGGTCCGTTACTCCCCTGGGCTGTATGCCCCTGGCCAGGCCAATTCAAACCTGGGCTCCAAGTTCTGAATGGACCACTTTCTCATATGAACTCGCTAGGAAAAGCCTTGGTTTAGAGGGGTTCTTTGATAATGGGGAAAACAAAAAACTGATCGTGGTGTTAGCCTTAAGAGCACAATGATGGACAAACTGGGAAAGAGGATGAGGAGGGGGCCACCTGCTCACCTTCAGGCACCAAAAGTAAAGAAACACAAAACCAAAGGGGTCACTCACTGAAGTGAGCTTTGCCAGAGTGGGTGTCTTGTCTACACTGAAGGCAGCACCACCCCAAGTTGTTGTACCAGATGTTGCTGAATCCCTGCTGGGCCAGCCAGGAAAAGGAGGGGAAGGGGCAGCGCCTTGTGGGTTCGAGGCAAATTGGTGAGCCAGCGACGGGGTCACCACCCAGACCTGGAAGTCATGTGAGAAGGGACAGGCAGAGGACAAGTTGGCTACAGAATCAGCTTTATTCAGGAAGTGTTTGGGCTTATATAGGGTAGGGGTCCAACCAGGTGTGGTCACCTTTCTGCTCAGGAGAAGGGTGAGAGCAGCCACCAATCATTTAGCTATTTACTAGGTGTCACGTAATAGGTTCACCACTGACATCATAGCCTCACTAGTGACATCATAGACTCGATATGACATCTTTCTCACCACTGACATTCCAGCCTTACTGTGACATCACACCTTCAACCATGACATAACAGCCTCATTATGACACCAGACTCACCACTAACATCACAGACTCATTGTGCAATCAAAACCTCTTCAGTGACATCACAAAATCACTGTCGTCAGACATCATAGCCATATTGTGTCCTCACAGCTTCACTGTAACATTACATCCTGACAGTGCACTCACAGCCTCATTGTGACATAACAGCCATACCATGCCATCAAAGCATCACTGTGACATAAAGCTTTACCTCTGACTGCATAGCCTCACTGTGCATTGGAGCCTCAACAGTGACAATACAGCCTCACTGTGACATCACAACCTCAATATAGTCTCCCTGTGAAAGCACAGTCACTGATGTCATCCAAACCTCACTGTGACATCACAACCTCACTTTGAAATCACAGCCACAACTGAGCCAAAATAACCTCACTGTTACATCGCAGTCTCACCACTCACAGGACAGGTTCACCGTGATATTACAGCCTCACCAGTGCCACCACCGCCTCATAGTGAGATCATAGCCTCACTGTGGCATCACAGCCTCACCAGTTATGCCACAACATCAATGCGACATCTCAACCTCATCTCTCACATCAGTCTCAGTTCTGAAATCATGGCCTAATCATATACCACGCAGCTGCACTGTGAAAGCAGAGCCTTACTGTGTCAGCAAATCCTTTCCAGTGACAGCATAACATCACTGTATCATCAGAGCCTCACTATGACATCATAGCCACGCTGAGTCCTCAGAGCCTCACTGTCACATTACGACAGGACAGCACCATCACAAACTCACTGTGACAGCACCCTTGTGATTGACATAATAGCCTCATGATGACATCACATACACACCTCTGACAGCCTCACTGTGACATCACAGCCTCATTTCTGAGGTTATACACTCACTGTGACATGACAGCCTAACTATGACATTATAGGCTCACCTCTGAAATCATTGCACATGTGTAACATCACAGCATCAATTCTGACAATATAGCCTCACTGTTTCATCACAGCCTCTGTATTACATCACAGGCTCACCTCTGAAATCTTCACCTCAGTGCAACATCAAATCATCACTGACTTCCTACTCAGACTCTCCATGACACCACAGCCTCACAACTGACCTCACTGGCTCGCTGAAACATGACAGCCTCCCTCTGTCACCATAGTTTTGATATTGACATCACCACCTAACAGTGACAAGGTAACTTCCCCACTGACATCACAACCTCACAGTGACATCACAGCTTCATTGTGACATCACAGCCATACCATACCATCAAAGTATTATTGTGGCATAAAACTTTACCTCTGACATTATATCCTCTCTGTGACATCGCAGCCTGAGTTTGACACAATAAAATCACTGTGATATTAGAGCCTCACCAGTGATAATACAGCCTCACCAATAATATATATAGTCTCCCTGTGAAAGCACAGTCCCTACTGACATCACAACCTCACTGTGAAATCAGAACCTCACTGTGGCATCACGGCCTCACCAATAACATGCCAGCCTCACTATGACATCTCAGCCCCATCACTGACATAAGCCTCATTTATGACATCACAGCAATAACCAATGATATCACAACCTAACTGTGATATCACATCCTCTCCTCTCACATCACAGACTCACTGTGACCTTATAGGCTCCACCATAAAATCACCACCTCCCTGTGACATCACAGGGCATCAAAGCCTCACAGTGGCATCACCTTCTCACCAGTGACATGACAATCTCACCGTGACATCATACTTTCATCACTTACATCAGCCTCATTCTAAAGTCACAGCCTAACCACTGAAATCTCAACTGAACTGTGATGCCATAGTCTTTAAACTCACTGTGATATCACAAATTCATGGTAAAATAACAGCTTCACAGTGATATCACAGCCTCTCCTCTGACATCAAAGCCTCACTGTGACTGCACAGCCTCACCACTGATCTCCTAACTTCACTGTGAAATCCAGGCATCACCCCTGCCCACTGACACCACAGATTTACCTGTTACAGCATAGCCTCATTGTGACATCAGTCTTGCCACTGACATCACAGTCTTACTGTGACATCACAGCCTCAAAACTGATAGAACAGGCTCACTGTGATATTACAGCCTCCTCTGTGATACCACTGCCTAATAGTGGCATCAAAAACCTCACTGTGGCATAACAGTCTTACCAGGTATATCACATAGTAAATGCGACATCTCTGTGTCATCATTCACATAAGTCTCACTTCTGAAATTACAGCCTAAACACTGTACTCACAGCCTCACTGTGACATCACAGCCTCACTGTGATATCACAGCCTCACTGTGATATCACAGCCTCATGGTGATATAACAGCCACACAGGGACATCACGGCTCAGCGCTGGTATCATAACTAGCCTTACCATGATACAACAGCCTCACCACAAATAACACAGGCTCACTTTGATGTAACAGCCTCAGCAGTGACATCATAGCCTTTGACATCATAAACAGTGACACCACAGCCTCACATGTTACATCATTTTCTCATTGTGACATCAATCTTCCCATAGATATCACAACCTCACTGTGACCTCACAGTCTCACTGTGACCTCACATTCTAGCTTGATACATCCTGTTACATCATAGCCTCATGGTGAAATCAGCATTGCCACTGACACTGCATCTTCCACAGTGACCTTATAGCCTCACTGTGACATCACAAACTCTCTGTGATGTCACAGCTTCACAGTGATATCACAGCTTCCCAGTGATATCACAACTATCACAACCTCCCTGTGGCATTACAGCCTTAATTCTGACATCACAGCCTCCCTGTGAAATCACAGACTCACTGTAACATAACAAGCTAACCTCTGAAATAATGGCATCAGTGACACCACAGACATCCTGCCTATTCTTGCTATGACACCACAGCCTCACCACTGACATCTCAGGTTCACTGTCACATAACGTCTCAACAGTGACACCACAGTGTCTCTATGGCATCACAGAGTCACCAGAAACATCCCAGCCTCACTGTGACATCTCAGCCTCATCACTAACATCAGCCTCATTTCTGACATCACAGCCTAACCAGTGAAATCTAAGGCCACCTGTAATGTTATAGTCTACCACCACTGATATCACAGCCTTACTGTAATATCATAACCTCACGGTAACATTACCACCTCACAGTGACATCACAACCTCTCCTCTGACATCACAGCCTTAGTGTGACTGCACAGCCTCACCACTGATGGCCTAACCTCACTGTGAAATCCAAGCATCACACATGATGTCAAGCCTCACTGACATCTCAGAGAATCAGCCCTGACATCAGAGCCTCACTGTGACATCATAGACTGACAGTGATCTCACAACCTGCCCACTGACACCACAGGCTCACCTGTTACATTATAGCCTCATTTTGACATCAGTCTTGCCACTGACATCACAGTCTCACTCTGATATCACAGCTTCCAGAGTGATATCACCTCACAGTTACACAATAGCCCACAATGACATATAACTCTCACAGTGACATAACCTCACTGTTACATGATGGCTCCAACAGTGACAATAGAACCTTTGATGTCAGAGTCTCACCAGTGTCACTGTCACGTAATAGGCTCACCACTGACATCAGAGCCTCATCAGTGACATCATAGACTCGCTAAGACGTCTTTCTCACTACCGACATTCCAGGCTTATTGTGACATCAACACATCACCACTGATGTCATAGCCTCACTATGTGTAACAGTTAATCTTTACTATTGCTGTGAGAGAACACTCAAAGTCAATCAACTTAAGGGAGGTTTATTCAGCTCATGTTTCCAGAGGGATGGTACAGTCTCTCAAAGAGAGATGGCATGGTTGGCTGGCCAAAGCTGGAAGAGGCTAAGTCACCACAGACATCCTGGAAGCTGAAAGCTACAGACTGCCTATAGCAAAGGCAGACTTCACCTAGAGGTAGGGTGGGACTAATCCACCTCAAGTCCTACTCCTTTTGACTGCCTTCCTCCAGCAAGTCTCCACCTCTCAAGGTACCATGACCTTGCCAAACACATGAGACTATGAGGGACACATTTCAAACCATGAAACTATGACATCAACCTTGCCACTGACATCACAGACTCATTGTGACCTCATATCTTCTATCGTGACACCACTAACTCCCTGCGATATCACGGGCTCAAGGAGTCAACACAGCCACATGGTGATATCAAGGCCTCACAGCCTCACCAGTGACATGCCAGCCTCATTGTGATATCATACTCTCATCACTCACATCAGTCTCATTCTGATATCATAGCATAACGACTGAATTCACATCCTCACTGTGTCGCAGTCTCTCTCCAGTGACATTGTCATATCACAGCACAACTGGTAACAACAGAGCCTCAATGGTACATCACAGCATTATCAATGACATCATAGCCTCAGTGTGATATCATGGCCTCACCAGTGGAAGCACAGCCTCACCTGTGACATCAGCGTCGCCACTGACATTAGGCAGAACACTGATATCACAGCTTCACCAGTGACATCACAGTCTCATTGTGACATCACAACCACACTGTACCAGCACAGCCTCTCTATGACATCACAGGCTCCCCACTGATAGTACAGGCTCACCGTGATATTACAGCTTCACCAGTGCACTACAGCCTCCTGGTTCCATCATAACCTCACAGCTTCTCCAGTTATGTCACATTGTCAATGTGATACCTTAACCTCATCTCTCACAGCAGTCTCACTTCTGAAATCACAGCCTAACCACTGACCTCACAGCTGCACTGTGACCTCAAAGTCTCACTGTGACATCACAGCCTCACTCTCACATTATAGCTTCATGGTGACATGACAGCCACATTGTGACATCACATCCTCTCCAGAGATAACACAACTCACATTGATGTGACAGCCTAAGCAGTGACATCACTTCATGTAATAGGTTCAACACTGAAATCATAGACTTACCAAGACATCTTTCTCACCACTGACATTTCTTGCTTTATTGTGACATCACACCTTCACCAGTGACATCACATACTCTTTGTGACATCAGCCTCATCACTAACATTACAGCCTCACTGTGTCATCCAGACCTCTCCAGTGACATCTCAACATCACTGTGTCATCAGAGCCTCACTGTGACATCATAGCCACACTGTATCCTCATATTCTCAGTGTAACATTACAACCTGACAGTGATATCACAGCCTCACTATGAAATAACAAACTCATTGTGACATCAGCCTTGTCACTGACATAATAGACTCATGATGACATCACATACACATCTCTGATATAGCCTCACTGTGACATCACAGCCTTAGTTTGACATCACAGCCTCGTGTGACATCAGCCTTACCAGTGATATCACAGTCCACTGTGATCTCACAGCTTCCACCTTGATATCCCTGTGACATCATGGGCTTACTGTGACACCACAGACACATAGTGACATCAAAACCACACAATGGCATCTCAGCCTCATCAGTGACATGCCAGCCTCACTATGATATTATACCCTCATCACTCACACCAGTCTCATTTTGGTATTACAACCTAACCACTGATGTCCACTCACATCACAGCCTCATCTCCATGGTTATATACTCATTGTGACATAACGGCCTCACCATGATATCACAACCTCTCTGTGACCTCAGCCTTGCCACTGAGATAATAGCCTCATCATGACATCACATACACACCTCTAACATAGTTTCACTGTGATATCACAGGCTGAATGTGACATCAAAGTTTCACTGTGACATCACAGTCTCACATTTGGCATCACAGCCTCACTGTGATACAACAGGCTAACCTCTGATATAACATCAGTGACTACAAGGACATCTTCTCTAGCCTCGCTATGACACCAGAGCCTCATTACTGACATCTCAGGCTTTCAATCACATGACAGCCTCAACAGTGACATCACAGCAAACCTGTGGCATTACAGCCTCAACAGTAATATCCCACCCTCACTTTGTCATAAGAGCCTCAATGGGACATCACAGCATCACCACTGGCATCATAGCCTCACTGAGACATCACAAACTCACTGTGACATCAGCCTTGCAACTGACATAATAGCCTCATTGTGACATCACATACAAACTTCTTACATAGCCCCACTGTGACATCACATTCTCAATGTGACTTCACAGCATCACCACTGACATCACATACATATTGTGACATAGCCTCACTGTGATATCACAGCCTGAATGTGATTTCACAACCTCACTGTGACATTGAAGGCTCGGTTTGATACAATAAACTCACTGTGACAATACAGCCTTAAATATGACATAGTCTCCTTGTGAAAGTACAGTCACTACTGGCATCACAATCTCACTGTGACATCACAACCTCACTGTGACATCACAGCCACAATGTGCCACACAGCCTCACTGTAACATCACAGCCTTACCATTGATATGACAGCCTCACAGTGACCTCACAGCCTCTCTTCTGACATCACAACCTCAGTGTGACTGCACAGCCTCACCACTAACATACTAACCTCACTGAGAAATCATGCATCAACCCTGACATCACAGCCTCACTGTAATGTCAGAGCCTCAAAACTCATATGACAGGCTCACCATAATATTACAGCCGCACCAGTGACATTATACCCTCATGGTTTCATCATAACCTCGCTATTGCATCTCAGGCTCACTGTGACATCATAGGCACACTGTGTCCTCACAGCCTCAATGTGACATCGCAAACTCACTGTGACATCATAACTTCTCCAGTCACATCACAATCTCACAGTGACTTCACAGCTGTACCATGAAATCAATGCATTACTGTCAAGTAGACATTCACCTCTGACATCATAGCCTCACCGTGACATCACAGCCTCAGTTTGTGACATTAGAGCCTCATGAGTGACAGTACAGCCTCACCATTGACATAGTATCCCTGTGAAAGCACAGTCACTACTGACATCACAACCTCACTGTAGCATCACAAACTCACTGTGACAACAACCTTACCACTGACATAATAGGCTCCTGTTAACATCACATATAAATTTCTGACATAGCCTCACTGTGAGATCACAACCTGATTGTGACATCACAGCCACACCCTGCTAACACAACCTCACAGTGACATCACAGCCGCACTAATGATGTGACAGGCTCACTGTAATATCACAGCCTCACCAGTGAACCACAGCTTCATGGTGACATCATAACCTCACTGTGGCATCACAGCTTGACTTGTTATATCACATTGTAAATGCAACATCTCTGCTTCATGGCTCACATCAGTCTCATTTCTTAAATCACAGCCTAACCACTGACCTCACAACTGCACTGTGACATCACTTCCTCTCAGTGACTTCACAGATTCACTGTGACATTACAGCCTCACAGCGACATCATAGACTTGAACATCATAAATAGTGACAACAGTCTCACATATTACATCACTGCCTCATTGTGATGTCAATCTTACCACAGATATTACAGCCTCACAGTGTCCTAATAGCCTCACTGTGACTTCATAGTATAACCTGTTACATCATAGACTCACCTGTTGCATCCTATCCTCATGGTGAAATCAGACTTACCACTGACATCACATCTTCCACAGTGACCTCATAGCCTCACTGGGACATACAAATTCTCTGTGATGTCACAGTCTCACAGTGACATCTCAGCTTCACAGTGATATCACAGCCTCATTCAGGAATTAGAGCCATATTTCTGACATCATAGGCTCATTCTGACATCACAGCCTCACTGTAACATAACAGGATAACCTCTGAAATCATAGCATCAGTGACACCACGGACCTCCTGCCTAGCCTCACTATGACACCACAGTCTCATCACTGACATCTCAGACTCACAGTCATGAGACAGCCTCAACAGTGACAACACAGTCTTGCTGTGTATAATAGCCTCGCCAGTAACATCCAAGCCTCACTGTGACATCTCAGGCTCATCACTGACATTAGCCTCACTTCTTCCATCACAGCCTAATCCCTGAAATCTCAGCCAAACTGTGATGTCATAGTCTATCACCACTGATATCACAGCTTCACTCTGATATCACAACTTCATGTTACATCTGATATCATCAGAGGCTCACAGTGAAATCATATTCTCCCCTCTGACTTCACAGCTTCATATGCTGCATAGCCTCACCACTGCCATGATTGTGATATCCAAGCATCACTGATGATGTCTCAGCCTCACTGATATCTCATAGAATCAGCCCTGACTTCGAGCAACACTGCTACATCACATCCTTACAGTGACCTCAAAACCTGCCAACTGACACTACAGGCTCACCTATTACATCATAGCCTCACTGTGACATCAGTCTTGCCACTGACATCACAGTTTCACAGTAATATCACAGCTCCCAAAGTGATATCACATTCTGGGAGCTGTGATATCACATAATGGTGACATGTGACATACAACCCTTACAGTGACATCAGAGCCTCATTGTGACACCACGGCATCACTAGTGATAGTAGAGCCTCACCTGTGACCTCAGCATTGCCACTGACATTAGTCAGAACACTGACACCACTACCACACAAGTGACAACGTAGTCTTTGACATCACAGTCTCACCAGTGTCACTATCAAGTAGTAGGTTCACCACTGACATCATAGCCTCAAAAGTGACATCATACACTCACTATTACATCTTTCTCACCACTGACATTACTGCTTATTGTGACATCACGCCTTCACCAGTGAGATCACAACCTCATTGTACCATCACAGTATCACCATTGACATCATAGCCTCACTGAGACATAGCCTTGCCAGCGACATCACAGTCTTACTGTAATCTTACAGCCTCCACCGTGACAACACCAACTTTCTGTGATATCACGGGCCCAAAGTGACACCATACTGTGACATCAAAACCTCACGTGGCATCAGAGCCTCACCAATGACATGGCAAACACACTGTGACATTATACACTCATCACGTACATCAGACTCATTCTGGTATTTCAGCCTAACCACTGAAATCACATCCTCACTGTGATGTCAGTCTCACTTCACTAATATCTCAGCCTCACTGTGATATCACAGCATCACTGGTTACAAAACAGACTCACTGGGACATCACAGCCTCACCTCTGAGGTTATGGCCTTACTATGACATCATAGACTCAATGTGACATGACAAGCTCTCCTCTGAATCATTTCCCAAATGTGACATCGCAACATCTACTCTGACATTATTACCTCACTGTTTCATCGCAGCCTCACTATGACATCACAGGCTCGCCTCTTTGGAATTATCACCTCAATGTGACCTTACACCCTCATCACTGACATGCTACCTAAGCTCACTATGACACCACAGTGTCACCACTGATATGACAGGGTCACAGTGACATCACAGTCTCTCCTCTCACATCACAGCCTCAGTGTGACTAAACAGCATCGCCACTGACATCCTAACCTCACTGTGAATTCCAAGCATCACCGCTGATGTCACAGCCTCACTGACATCTCATAGAATCAGCCCTGACCTCAGTGACTCACTGTGACATTAGTCTTGCCACTGACATCACAGTCTTTCAGTAACCTCACAACATGAACGCCGACACCACAGGCTCACCTGATACATGATAGCCTCATTGTGACCTCTGTCTTACCACTGACATCTCAGCATCACTGTGACATCTCAGCTCCAGGGAGATAAAATCTCATGGAGACAAGACAGCCCACAGTGACATCCAACCTTAACAGAGACATCACAGCCTCAGTGTGACATCATGGCCTCATCAGTGAGAGCACAACCTCACATGTGACATCAGCATGACCATGGACATTAGTCAGAACACTGACATCATTGCCACACTGCGGGGCTGGTTTTCCCATGCACATACACACACTGTGACAACTGCAGGCCATCAGGGTGGAGAAACGCAAATGCGCTGCAGGTTCTCCAGCCCCTCACTCAAATCCAGGGGACTCCAGACACAGCAGGGAGCTTGTCGAGGTAAGACTCAATTTATTGGAGGCAATGAAACAGTTTATATATAGACAGCAGACTGCAGGGTGCAAAATGGGCAACCAGTTTACCTTAATGATCAACATAAACCTATGTTGGCTCCTATGAGCCAATTAGAGCTCTCTATAATAAAAACAGGGTTACACCCAGCACACTAGCTCCTAGTGCCATCTTTGGTCCCATGTGCTAAGCCACGCCCTGCTCACTCCCTCCCAGACCATTATTCTTGGGCAGGCCCAACACTACACCAGTGACAACACAGCCTTTGACAACACAGCCTCACCAGTGTCACTGTCATGTAATACGTTCACCACTGAAACCATAGCCTCACTAGTGACATCATAGTCCCACTATGACATCTTTGTCATCACTGAGATTCCAGCCTTATCACGTCATCACCAGTGACATCACAGCCTCATTGTGACTGCAGCCTCACCACTAACATCACAGCCTCACGGTGCCATCGAAGCCTCTCCAGTGACATCATATCACTGTGTCATCAGAGCCTCACTGTGTCATCATAGCCACAATGTGTTTTAACAGCCTCACCGTGATATTGCAACGTAACAGTGACATCACAGCCTCATTGTGACATCACACCCTCATCTCTGACATCACAGCCTCACTGTGACATCACAAACTCCCTGTGACATCAGCCTTGCCACTGACATAATATCCTTATGGTGACATCACATACACACTTCAGAGATAGCCTCACTGTGACATCACAGCATAGTCTCTATCCACTGATATCGAGCTTCACTGTGATATCACGGCATTACTGGTGACTACATACAGCCTCACCTCTGAGGTTACATCCTTACTATTTCATCACAACCTCACTATGAAATCACAGGCTCACCTCTGAAATCATAACCTCAATGCAATATCACACCCTCATCACTGACATCCTGCCTTGACTCATTGTAACACAAGAACCTTACCACTGACCTCACAGATTCACTGAAACATGATAGTTTCTCAGTGACATCACAGTGTTCTGCTATTGACATCACAACATCACTGTGACATCACACCTTCTCCATGTCATCACATGCTCATTGTGACATTACAGCCTCAATGTGACCTCACAATCATACCATGTCTTCAAAGCATCACTGTGACATAAATCTTCACCTCTCACATCATAGCCTCATTGTGACATCACAGCCTCCCTTTGCAACAATAAACCCACTGTGACATTAGAGCCTCACCAGTGACAATACAGCCTCACTAATGACATAATCTCCCTGTGAAAGCACCGTCACTACTACATCACAATTTCACTGTGACATCACAGCCACACTGTGCCAGCACATCCTCACTGTGACATCACAGCCTCACCACTGATATGACAGGCTCACCATGATACCATAGCCCCATCAGGTCACCACAGCCTCAAGGTGACATCATAACCTCACTATGGCATCACAGCCTCACAAGTTATATGACATCATCAATGCAACATCTCACATTGTCTCACTTCTGAAATCACAGCCTAACCACTGAGTTCACTGCTGCACTGAGACATCACAGCCTCATTCTGACATCACAGCCTCACCATAGGTGTCCTACGAAGGCTTACTAGGACACTACAGCTTCACCACTGTACAGGCTCACAGCGATGTGACAGTCTCAGTAGTGACATCAGAGCCTTTAATATCATAAACTGTGACACCACAGCTTCACATTTTACACACCAAACTCATTGTGACAACAATCTTCCCACAGATATCACAGCCTCACAGTGACCTCACAGTCGCACTATGACCTCACAGTCTAACCTGTTACATCATAGACTCACATGTTACATCATAACTTCACTGTGAAATCAGCCTTGCCACTGACATCACAGTCTCACTGTGACCTCACAGCCTCCACCATGACATTACCCAATCCCTGTGACATCATGAGCTCACAGAGACACCACAGACACATGGTGACATCAAAGGCTCAAGGTGGCATTACAGCCTCACCAGTTTCATGCCAGCCTCACTGTGACATTCTACCCTCATCACCAACCTCTGTCTCATTTTGATATCACAGCCTAAACACTGAAATCACCCCCTCACTGTGATGACATAGTTTTGCCCCACTGATATCACAACCTCATGGTAACTTCATAGCCTCTCCTCTGACATCACAGCCTCAGTGTGAGTGCACAGCGTCACCACTGGCATCCTAACTTCACTGTGAAATCTAAGCATCACCCCTCAGGTCACAGCCTCACTGACATCCCATAGAATCAGACCTGACATCAGAGCCTCACTGGGACATCACAGCCTCACAGTGTCCTCACAGCCTGCACTGTGACTATATTGACATCACAGGCTCACCTGTTACATTGTAGCTTCAATGTGACATCAGTCTTCCCAGTGAAATCACAGCCTCACCACTGATATGACAGCCTCACCACTGATATGACAGGCTCATTGTTATATTACCGCCCCACCAGTGACACGACAGCCTTATGATGACACCATAAACTCCCTGTGGCATCACAGCATCAACAATTATATCACATCATCAATGCAACATCTCAGCTTCATCTCTCATATCAGTCTCATTTCTGAAATCACAGCCTAACCACAAACCTTACAGCTGTACTATGACATCACAGCCTCACTGTGGCATCACAGCCTAACTCTTACATCATAGCCACACTGTAAATCACAGTCTCAACACTGGTATCCTACCTAGCCTTACTATATACCACAGCCTCACCACAGATATCAGAGGCTCACAGTGATGTGACAGCCTCAGCCATGTCATAATAGCATTTGACATCATAAACAGTGACACCACAGCCTCCCATATTACATCACTGTCTCATTCTGTCATCAATCCTCCCACAGACATCTTAGCCCCCAGTGTCTTCATATCCTCAATGTGACCTCACAGGCTGAATTTTTACATCATAAACTCACATGTTACATCATAGCCTCATGATGAATTCAGCCTTGCCACGGACATCACATCCTCCACAATGACCTCACAGCCTCACTGAGATATCACAACCTCTGTGTGATGTCACAGAGCCTCACGGTAACATCACAGCTTCACAGTAATATCACGGCCTCACTATGGCAATATATATTCATTTCTGTCATCACAGCCTCACTGTAACCTAACAGGCTAAACTCTGAAATCATAGCATCAGTGACACCATGAACATCCTGCCTAGCCTCGCTATGACAACATAGCCTCATCACTGACATCTCAGACTCACGGTCACATTACAGCCTCAACAGTGATACCACAGCCTCACCAGTAACATCCCAGCCTCACTGTGACATCTCAGCCTCATCATTGACATCTGACTCACTTCTCATATCAAAGTCTAACTACAGAAATTTCAGCCAATCTATGATGTCACAGTCTATCACCAGTGACATCACAAACTCGCTCTAACTTCACAACTTCAATATGACATCAAAACCTCACCACTCATATGAACTCACCATGATATTACAGCCTCACCAGTGACACCACAGCTTCATGGTGACATCATAACCTCACTATGGCATCAGAGCCTCACCATTTATATCACATTGTCCATGTGACATCTCTGCCTCATCTCTCACATAAGTGTAACTTCTGAAATAACAGCCTAACCACTGAACTCACAGCTGCAATGTGACATCACAACTACAATGTATTCTCACAGCCTCACTGTGACATTACAACCTGACCATGACGTCACAGCCTCACTGTGAAATCACAGCAGCACCATTGACATCATAGCCTAACTGTGACATCAGCCTTGAAACTGACATCCCAGTCTCAGTGTGATATCACAGCCTCCACCGAGACATCACGAACTCCCACTGACATCACGGACTCATGATGAAACCAAAACCACATGGTGACATGAAAGCCTCACTGTGGCATCAAAGCCTAACCATGACCGAACAGCCTTCCCACTGACAACACATGTTCATCTGTTACATCTTAGCCTCATTATGGCATTAGTCTTACCATCAATATCACAGTCTCACTTTGACATCACAGCCTCAGTCTGACACCATGGCCTCACCAGTGACAGCACAGCCTCGCCTGTGACATCAGTGTCACCACTGATATTAGTCAGAAAACTGACATTACTGCCACACCAGGGACAGCACAGCTTTTGACATCACAGCCTCAACAGTGTCAATCATTGATACGTAGTAGGTTCACCATTGACATCATAGCCTAACCAGTGACATCATAGACTCACTATGATATCTTTGTTACCACTGACATTCCAGGCTTATTGTGATGTCACGCCTTCACCAGTGACATCACAGCCTCATTGTGACATCAGCACCACCACTAACATCACAGCCTTTCTGTGCCATCAAAACCTCTTCAGTGACATCACATCATTGTGTCATCAGACCATCACTGTGACATCATAGCCACAGTATTTCCTCACAGCCTCACTGTGACATTACAAGCGGACAGTACCTTCACTGCCTCACTGTGACATCACAAACTCACTGTGACATCAGCTTTGCCACTGACATAATAGCCTCATGATGACATCACATACACACCTCTGACATAGCCTCAGTATGACATCACAGCCTCAATGTAACATCACAGTATTACCACTGACATCATAGCCTCACTGTGACACTAGTCTTGCCACTGACATTACAGCCTCACTGTGACCTCACAAACTCCACCGTGACATCATCATCTCCCTGTGACATCATGGGCTTACAGTGTCACCACAACCACACGGTTACATCAAAGCCTCACTGTGGCATCACAGCCTCACCAGTGACATATCATCCTCACTGTGACATCATATCCTCATCACTCACACCAACCTCATTCTGATATCACAGCCTAACCACTGAAACCATATCCTCACTGTGATGTCATAGTCTCAATCCACTGATATCTCAGCCCCTCTGTGATATCACGGAATCACTGCTGACAACACAGCCTTAATGTGACATCACAGCCTCACTGTGACATCACAGCCTCAGTATGACATCACAGGCTCAACTCTGAAATCATTGCCCCACTGTGACATCATAGCATTGACTCTGACCTTATACCCTCACTTGTTCACCACAGCCTCATTATGGCATAACAGGCTCACCTATGAACTCAAAGCCTCAATGCAACATAACACCCTCATCACTGACATCATACTTATACTCACTATGGTACCACAGCCTCACCACTGACTTCACAGGCTCACTGAAACCTCACAGACTCCCTGTAACACCACAGTGTCGCTATTGATATCACAAACTCATTGTGACATCACAACCTCCCTAGTGACATCACAACCTCACAGTGACATCACAGCCTCATTGTGACACCACAGCCATACCATGCCATCAAAGAATCACTGTGACATAAATCTTTCCCTCTGGGCTCACGGTGACATCACAGCCTCATTTTGACACAATAAAATCACAGTGACATTAGAGCCTCATCAGTTACAATACAGCCTCACCAATATCATAGTCTCCCTGTGAAAGCACAGTCACACTGACTTTTCAACCTTACTATGACATCACAACCTCACAGTGATATCACAGCTACACTGTGCCAGCACATTCTCACTATTACATAATAGCCTCACGACTGATAGGGTAAGCTTACTGTGATATCACAGCCTCACCAGAGATACCACAGCTTCAGGGGGACATCATAACCTTACTGTGACATCACAGGCTCACCAATTATATCACATCACCAATGTGACATCTAGGCCTCTCATATGAGTCTCACTTCTAAAATCACAGCCTAACCACTGATCTCACAGCAGCACTGTGACATCACAGCCTCGCTGTGACAACAAAGCCTCATGGTGACATCATGTCTCCTGGTGACATCAGAGCCACACTCTGACACCACAGCCTCACCACAGATAGCAAAGGCTCATAGTGACGTGACAACTTCAGCAGTGACATCATAGCCTTTGACATCATAAACAGTGACACCACAGCCTCACATGTTACACCACTGCCTCATTGTTACATTAACCTTTCCACAGATATCACAGCCTCACAGTGACCTCACAGCCTCACTGTGACCTCACAGTCTAACCTGTTACAGCATGGCCACATGGTGAAATTAGCCTAGCCACTAACATCACATCTTCCAGAGTGAATTCACAGCCTCAGTGTGACATCACAGCCTCACAGTAAACTTACAACTTCCCACTGACAACACAGGCTCACCTATTAATTCAAGAATCATTCTGAGATCAGTCTTGCCACTGGCATCACAGCCTCACTGTGACATCACAGCTTCTAGGGTGATATCACTTCATGGTGACATGAAAGCCCACAGTGAATACAACCTTCACAGTGATATCACAGCTTAATGTGAAATCATAGCCTCACCAGTGACAGGCAGCACAGCCTCACTTGTGTCATCAGCATTACCACTGACATTAGTCAGAACACTGACATCACTTCCACACTGGTGACAACATAGTTTTGACATCACAGACTCACCAGTGTCACTGTCACATAATAGGTTCACCACTGACATCATGGCTTCACCAGGGACATCATATACTTACTGTGACATCTTTCTCACCACTGACATTCCAGCCTTATTTTGACATCACACCTTCAACAGTGACATCACAGCCTCATTTTGACATCAGGCTCACCACTAACATCACAGACTCACTGTGCCATCAAAACCTCTCCAGTGACATCACAAAATCTCTGTGTTCTCAGAGACTCACTATGACATCATAACCACACTGTATCCTCACAGACTCACTGACATTACATCCTGACACTGACATCACAGCCTCACTTTGACATCAGAAATTCACTATGACATCAGACTTGCCACTGACATAATAGCCTCATAGTGACATCACATTCACACCTCTGACATAGCCTCACTGTGAAATCACAGCCTCAATGTGACATCACAGCATCACCACTGACAAAATAGCCACACTGTGACATCACAGCCTCACCTCTGACATCACAGCCTCACTGTGACATAACAGGCTAACATCTGAAATCAGCATCAGTGACAAAACGGACATCTAACCCAGCCTTGCTAAGACACCACAGCCTAATTCCTGACATCTCAGGCTCTTGGTCACATGACAGCCTCAACATTGACACCACAGCCACGCTGTGGCTTCACAATCTCAACAGTAAATTCCCACTCTCACTGTGATATCACAGCCTCAATGTGATATCACTGCATCACCACTGACATCATAGCCTCACTGTGACATCACAAACTCACTGTGACATCAGCCTTGCATAATAGCCTCATGGTGACATCACATACAAACTTCTTACATAATCCCACTGTGATATTACATTCTCAAGGTGACTTCACAGCATCACCATTGACATCATAGCTTCACTATGACATCAAACATGCCAGTAACATCACATTCTTACTGTGGCCTCTTAGCCTTCACCGTGACATCACCAACTCCCTGTAACATCATGTGCTCATGTTGACATCACAGCCACACAATGACATCAAAGCCTCAAGGGGGCATCACAGCCTCACCAGTGACATGCCAGCCACACTGTGAAATCATACCCTCATCACCCACACCAGACTCATTCTTACATCACAGCCTAACCATTGAAATCGCATCCTCACTCTGATGTCATAGTCTCACCCCACTGACATCACAGCCTCACTGTGGTATCACAGCATCACTGCTGACAACACAATCTCCCTGTGACATCACACCCTCAACTCTGAGGTTATAGCGTCACTGTTACATGACACCCTCAGTATGACATCAGAGGCTAACCTCTCAAATCATTGCCCAACTGTGACATCACAGCATCGACTCTGATGTTATAGCCTCACTGTTTCATTATGGCCTCATTATGACATCACAGGCTCAGCTCTGAAAACATAACCTCAATGCGACCTCACACCTTTATCACTGACATCCTACCTAAGATCACTATGGCACCACAGCCTCACCACTCACCTCACAGAGTCACTGAATCCTGACAGGCTCCCTGTGACACCACAGTGTCACTATTGATATCACAACCTCACTGTGACATCACAACTTCCCCAGTGACCTCACAACCTCACAGTGACATCAGAGCCTCATTGGCACATCACAGCCATACTGTGCCATCAAAGCATCACTATGACATAAAGCTTCACCTCTGACATCATAGCTTCACTCTGACATCGCAGCCTCGGTTTGACACAATAAACTCACTGTGACATTAGAGCCATACCAGTGACAATACAGTCTCTGCAACGACATAGTCTCCCTGTGAATACACAGTCACTACTGACATCACAAACTCACTGTGACATCACAACCTCGCTGTGACATCACAGCATCACTGTGACATCACAGTCTCACCACTGATATGACAGGCTCACTGTGATATTGCAGCTTAACCAGTAACAAAATAACCTCATGGTGACATCATCACCTCACTGTGGCATCTCAACCACACTGACATAACAGCTTCACTGTGACATCATAGCCACACTGCGTACTCACATCCTCATTGACATCACAAACTCACTGTGACATCATAACTTCTCCAGTGATATCACAACCTCAAAGTGACTTCACAGCCATACCATTTCATCAAAGAATCACTGTGACATAAACATTGACCTCTGACTTCATAGCCTCACCGTGACATCATAGCTTCAGTTTGACAGAATAAACTAATTGTGACATTAGAGTCTCACCAGTGACAATACAGCCTCACTAATGACATAGTCTCCCTGTGCAACCACAGTCACTACTGACATCACAACCTCACTGTGACATCACAACTTCACTGTGACATCATACCCACACTGTGCTAGCACAGCCTCACTGTGACATCACAACCTCACCAAGAATATAACAGGCTCACTTTGATATTACAGCATCACCAGTGACACCATAGCCTCATTCTAACATCATAATCTCACGGTGGCATCACAGCCTCACCAGTTATATCACATCATCATAGTGATCATCAGTTATATCACAGATGTCATAGTGAGTCTACGATGTCACTGGGGAGGCTATCAAGTCTGTGGTGAATCTATTATGTGACATGAGGGTTGTATGTCACTGTCACTGTGGGCTGTCATGTCACCATGAGGTGATATCACTCTGGAAGCTGTGATATCACAGTGAGGCTGTGATATCAGTGGTGATAGACTATGATATCACAGTTCAGCTGTGATTTCAGTGTTTAGGCTGTGATTTTAGAAGTGAGACTGATATCAGTTATGAGGCTAAAATGTCACCTAATGGAGCAGAGATGCCTAGGAGGCAAGCGGACAAGGCAAAAGAGCTCAGAAAATAAAAAGCAATGACCAGAACTAAGGTGAAAGTGAAAACAACTCCTAAAAGGGTAACCAACGTCCAAGGAAAGACCTAGTGCAGGACATATGCAGAGGTGCTTTGGATCTAAACGTCCTGTGCTTAGTAAGTGAATTCAGGGGTTTGTTACTTTCCTGGGCCATGCTCCTGGGTTGGGATTGAGAGATTGATAGCTCTTTCTCAATTCTGTGAGTGGTGGTGCATGGTTGTTCTTAGTTTGTGGAATGATTTGTCTGGTTAATTCCGACAATGACTGATACTCTGGCACTCCAAAGTGGGGTGGTGCCACCTTCGGTGTAGACCAGACACCCACTCCGGTAAAGACTGTGGTGTCACTGATGTGGCAGTGATGTCAGTGTTCTAAGGTTGGGGGTGATGCTGATGTCACAGGTGAGGCTGTGCTGTGACTGGTGAGGCTGTAGTGTCACACTGAAGCTGTGATGTTACTGTGAAGATTGGATGTTACTATGGACTGTCATGTCAACATGAGGTGATATCACTCTTGAAGCTGTGATGTCACAGTGAGGCTGTGATGTCAGTGGTAAGACTGATGTCACAATGAGGCTATGATATAACAGTTGAGCATGTGGTGTCAGTTGGCAGGTTGTGAGGTCACTGTGAGGCTGTGATGTCACAGTGAGGCTCTGATGTCAGGGCTGATTCTATGAGATGTCAGTGAGGCTGTGATGTCAGGGGTGATGCTTGGATTTCACAGTAAGGTTAGAACATTAGTGGTGAGGCTGTGTAGTCACACTGAGGCTGTAATGTCACAGGAGCAGCTGTGATGTCACTGTGAGGCTGTGATGTTACTATGATTTTGTTATATCACAGTGAGGCTGTGATATCACTAGTGATAGACTATGACATCGGCTGAGATTTCAGTGCTTGGACTGTGATGTCAGAAGTGAAGCTGATGTCAGTGATGAGGCTGAGATGTCACAGTGAGTCTGGGATGTTACTGGTGAGGCTGGGATGCCATGGCAAGGCTGTGGTGTCACTGTTGAGGCCTGAAATGTCAGTGATGAGGCTGTAGTGTGATAGCAAGGCTAGGCAGGATTTCTGTGGTGTCACTTATGCTATAATTTCAGAGGTTAATCTGTTGTATCACGGTGAGTTTGTGATGTCATGGTGAGGTTGTGATATCAGAAATGAGGCTACAATGCCACAGTGATGCTGTGATTTCACAGTGATGCTGTGGTGTCATTATGAGGTTGCATCATCACAGAGATGTTGTGATGTCACAGTGAGGATGTAAGGTCACTGTGGAAAATGTGATATCAGTGGCAAGGCTGATTTCAACATGAGATATGATGTCACTGCTAAGGCAGTCACATCACTGTGAGCCTGTGCTTCTGTGGTGAGGCTGTGGTATCATAATAAAGCTAGGTAAGATGCCAGTGATGAGATTGTGATGTCACAATGTGGTTGTGGTGTCACCATGAACCCGTGATTTCACAGGGAGCTGGTGATGACACGAATGAGGCTGTGAGGTCACAGTGAGACTGAGATGTGAGTGGCAAGGCTAATGTCACAGTGAAGCTATCATGTCACTGGTGATGCTGTGAAGTTATATTGAGGCTGTCATGTCATAGTGAGGCTATGTCAGAGGTCTGTATGTGATTTCCAAAGGAGCCTACAATATCAATGGCAAGGCTGATGTCACAGTGAGGCTATGATGTCAGTGGTGATACTGTGAAGTCACATTGAGGCTGTAATGTCACAGTGAGGCTCTTAGAGGTGTGAATGTGATGTCTCCATGAGTCTATTAAGTCAATGGCAAGGCTGATGTCACAGTGAGTTTGTGACATCACAGTGAGGATATGATGTCACTGTCAGGTTGTAATGTCACAGTGATGCTGCGAGGACACAATGTGGGTATGATGTCACAGTGGGACTTTGATGACACAGTGATGTTGTGATGTCACTGGAGAGGCTGAGATATCACAGTAAGGCTGGGATGTTACTGGTGAGGCTATGATGTTAGTGGTGAACCTATTACATGACAGTGATCCTGGTGAGGTTGTGATGTCAAAGGTTGTGTTGTCACTGGTGTGGCAGTGATGCCACTGTTCTGACTAATGTCAGTGGTGATGTTGATGTCACAGGTGAGGCTGTGCTGTCACTGGTAAGATCATGATGTCACAGCGAGGCTGTGGTGTCACTGTTGAGACTGTCCTGTGACTGTGAGCCTGAGATGTCAGTGATGAAGCTGTTGTGTCATAACAAGGCCAGATAGTATGTCCATGGTATCACTAATGCTATGATGTTAGAGTTGAGGCTGTGATACGCAATGAGGCTATGATGTCAGAAGTGAGGCTGTGATGTCATAGTGAGGCTGTGATGTTACAAATGAGATATAACTGGTGAAGCTGTAATATCACGGTGAGTCTGTCATATCAGTTATGAAGATATGTCACAATGACACTATGATGTCAATGGTGAATATTTCCATGACAGTGATGTTTGATTGCACGATATGGCTGTGATGTCACTATGAGGTTGTGATATCACTGGGGAAGTTGTGATTGTTATAGTGAGTTTGTGATGTCACAGTGGGGCTGTTAGGACATAGTGTGGCTATGATGTCACAGTGAGGCTCTAATGACACAGTGATGTTGTGATGTCACTGGAGAGGCTGAGATATCACAGTGAGGCTGGGATGTTACTGGTGAGGCTCTGATTCCACAGCAAAGCTGTGGTGTCACTTTTGGTGCTGTCATGTGACTGTGAGCCTGAGATGTCAGTGATAAGGCTGTAGTATCATAGTGAGGCAGGCAGGAGGTTCGTGATGTCACTGATGCTATGATTTCAGAGGTTAGCTTGTTATGTCACAGTGAGCCTGTTATATCAGAGGTCAGGCTGTGATGTCACAGTGAGGCTGTGATGTCAGCAATGAGGCTATAATGCCTGTTGCAGTCAGCCTGCATGATTGCTGATAAATGACCATCACACAGCTTACAGGAGCAAGAAGTTTACTTTCTTTTGACAGTCTGGTTACAATTCTCAGTCTAGTTTGATGGGAGAGCATGCACCAAGACCAAGGGAACTGGCCACATCATCACTGCATAACGGCTGAGAGATGGACAATCATCAACTCTCTACAATTGTGCCCAGAGCAAAAACCCTCAACAGTCAAGTTGACACCTGTGCTTAACTATGACACTCCACTCCTTGTCAACTTGACAGAAAAACAATAGCATTTTTAAACTGTAACCTTTCCTTGTCCCCACAGATGTTAAAAAATACAAATACATTCATTCCATGAATACATTTGAAATGTTCTCATTAAAACTTCACTTCCAACATTTTTAAACTTCAAAGTTTTTTAACTTTAAAAGAGTATTAAATCAGAATAAGTTAAATATTTAAAACAAAACATTAAAACAGAAGGATCTTGATACAATTAGAAAACATTAAAATTAAGATCCAAGTCCAGCAAATTACTGCATCCTGTACTTCAATGTCCATCTTCTGTTGTTCATCATGTAATCTTGGTTGCTCAAAGATTTCAGGAATTCCCAGTCCCTGTTTGCAGCTCAAAGTTGGAAAAGCAGACCTCCTTTGAACCAAGCTGAATCTCCACTCGCAACAGTCCTCAGCATACATCCCACGGTTCTGGCATCTCCAACACTCTGGGTTCACTTCACCTTCCCTCGCAGGAACTCTATGCCTGCCACTTGGTGCCAAACTTTTGCTGCTTTCCATGAAACCCTCAAACTGTTCACCAAAACCAGTATTACCTGGGGAACACTGCCAGACTCTGAAGCGAGTTCAAAATGTAGCTTAGCGCACTCGAGATACAGCTGTACCAAGTTTTATGGACTGATGCTGCAAAAACCTCTTTTGGGCAGCCAAACATCCAAAGGGTTAGAAACGGCTTTAGTTTGGGTTTTTGGCCCCTGAAGGAATTTGAGTTTTCAAACCATGAACTTTCCATATGGTGGTTTTCACGTCTTCCACCATCCTAGTGCAAGTCACTAGGTTTTCCTTCATTGATACTCATTTTTCCAACAGCAGCAGATATTCTGCTGCCTGCCCTTTGCACATCCAAGCCTTTAAGGATGGAAACATGGCTCTCCTCTGTCAAGCAAACCAGTCCATTGCTTTAATTTCAGCTTTACCAAAGTCCTTGTTCCCCTCATCACAAATTGAGCCCAAACAATCTCTCTTGGCAATTGGCCCACAAAGTGAAAATTCTCAAGGATTTCTATCTTTGTCTAGCAGAACTGTTCAAAAGCCATAAAATCCACATAATCAGCTTTATCAGCAAAACCTCACTCCCAGTACCAAATTCTGTTGCAGTCAGCCTGCATGGTTGCTGATAAATGATCATCACACAGCTTAAGGGAACAAGGAGTTTACTTTCTTACGATAGTCTGGTTACAGTTCTCAGTCCAACTTTACAGGAAAGCATGCACCAACACCAAGACCGAGGGAACTGGAAAGCATGCACCAACAGTAAGACCGAGGGAACTGGCCACACCATCACTGCATAACAACTGAGAGATGGACAATCCTTACTTACCAGACTAGCATATCTGGCCAAGTGAACAGAAGGGTGTGAACACTCTCAGCCAGGTATTTGTGATTTATTCAGGGCCTAATCCCACCCACCATGGGCTGGGTCTCCTCCATCAGATAGACAATCTCCTTCAGGTTTGCTCTGGGCTTAAAACAACCATCAACTCTCTGCAACTGTGCCCAGAGCTCAAACCCTCAACAGTCAACTTGACACCTGTGCTTAAGTATGAATATACCAGAGTGAGGCTGTGATATCACTTTGAAGCTGTAATGTTCCTATGAGGATGTGACATCACAGAGAGGTTGTGATGTCACAGTGAGGCTGTGAGGTCAATGTGGAACACGTGATGTCAGTGGCAAGGCTTTTTTTTTTACCATGAGTGTATGATGTAATAGGTTAGAATATGAGATCTTTGAAGCTGTGCGGTCACTGTGAGGCTGTGATATCTGTGGGTAGATCGATGTCACAATGAGACACTGATGTAACATGTGAGGCTGTGGTGTCACTGTTTATGGTGTGAAAGGTTATGTTGTCACTGCTGAGGTTGCCATGTCACTGTAAGCCTGGCTATCCATGGTGAGGCTGTGGTGTCTTAGTAAAGCTAGTTAGCATAACAGTGGTGAGGCTGTGAAGTCACAGTGAGGCTGTGATGTCAGAGTGCAGCTGTGAGGTCAGTGGTTAGGCTGTTATTTCAGAAACATGACTGATGTGAGAGATGAGGCTGAGATGTCACATTGATGATATGATTTAACTGGTGAAAATGTGATGCCCCAGTGAGGTTATGATGTCACCATGAGGCTGTGTTGTCAATGGTGAGGTTATAATATAACAGCAAGCATGTCATATCAGTGGTGAGGTTGTACTATTACAGTGAGGCTGTACCAGCATAATGTGGCTGTGATGTCACAGTGAGGTTGTGATTGCAATAGTGACTGCGCTCTCACAGGGAGATTATGTCATTGTTGAGGCTGTATTGTCACTGGTGAGGCTCTAATGTCACAGTGAGTTTATTATGTCAACTGAGGCAGTGATGCATGGTGAGGCTATGATGTCAAACATGAATGTTTACGGACAGTGATACTTGATGGCAAGGTATGGCTGTGATTGTCACTGTGAGGTTGTGATGTCACTGGAGAAGTTGTGATGGACAGTGAGGTTGTGATGTCAATAGCGACACTGTGGTTGTCCACAGGGAGACTGTTATGTTTCAGTGATCCTGTGAGGTTAGTAGTGAGGCTAGTCGTGGGTGGTGTCATAGTGAGGTAGGTATGATGTCATTGGATGAGGGCCTGTGATGTCGCATGATGCTTATGATTTCAGAGGTGAGCTGTGATGTTAATGGGCTGTGATGAAACAGTGACAGGGTCTAATGTGGAGTCGATGCTGTAATATCCCAGTTGGGCAATGATTTCAGAGGAAAGCTGTATGTCATAACTGGGCTGTCATGTCTCAGTGAGGATCTAACCTCAGAGGTGACTGCCTTTGATGTCCCAGTGAGGCTGTGTTGTCACTTGTAATGCTGTGATATTACAATGAGGCTCTGATGGTCAGTGGAGTGAGACTTGACATTACAGTGAGGATGTGATTTCAGTGGTTAGGCTGAATGGGGCTGTTGTGAGTGATGAGGGTATGATGTCACAGTGAGGCCGGCATGTCACTGGTGAGGCTGTGATGCCACTGTTAGGCTTTGATGTCACCATGTGTCTGTGGTGTCACCATGAGCCTGTGATGTCCCAGGGAGTTGGTCATGTAATGGTGGAGTCTGTGAGGTCACAATGAGACTGTGATGTCAGTGGTAGGGCTGATGTCATAGTGAGGCTATGATGTCAATGATGATCCTATAATGTCACAGTGAGGCTATGCCAGAGGAGTATATGTGATGTCACCATGAAGCTATTATATCAGTGGCAAGGCTGATGTCACAGTGTATTAGTTAGGTTCTCTACAGATGCAGAATCGACACAATGAATACAATATAGGGAATGTATTGAATCGGCTTACTGTATAGCCAAGATAGTCAAATGATGGCTGCCAGTAGCCGAGGTAGTCCAACAATTGCTGCTGGTAGCTGCTCAGTTCGGTAGTTAAGTGGTTGATGGCTGCAAGCTGGAGAATTCCTAGAGTCTACAGTCTAGCCAATAATGATGTGGTGGATTGGAAGGCTCAAGAATTGAAGAAATGGGTGGCCAAAAGGAAGAGTGATTCCTAGCACAATGTTCTCTTGTTAGGTCCTTTTTATATGATGCAGTACTGGGAGGATCCTATGAGAGCTTGGGAGGTTCTGATAGGGTCTAGGGTGGGTACAGTCCTATTTAATGGTCTCAGTTGATCCTTTTCCAGAGATGGTCTCAGCCCATCTTAGTTAATATCAGATGTGTGAAGTTGACACCCAGGCTTAATTATCACACATGTGAGTTTGTTATGTCACGGTGAGCCTGTGATGGCACTGTCAGGATGTAATGTCACAGTGTGGCTATGACATCACAGTAAGAATGTCATGACACAGAGATGTTGTAATGTCACTGTAGGGGTTTCAATGGCACAGGGAGGCTGTGATGTTAGTGGTGAGACTCATGTTACAATGAGGCTATGATGTCACTGGTGAAGATGTGATGTGCAATAAGGCTGCAATGTCAGTGGTGAGAAAGATGCCATAGTGAGTCTATGATGTCACTATTGAAGCTATGATGTCATTGGTCAACCTATCTCATGACAGTGACACTGATGAGGCAGTGGTGTCAAAGTATGTGCTGTCACTAGTGTGGCAATGATGTCAGTTCTGACTAATGTCGGTGGTGACACTGATGTCACAAGTGAGTCTGTGCTATCACTGGCGAGGCTGTGATGTATCTGTGAAGCTATGATGTGATTGTGAAGGATAGATGTTGGTGTGGGCTTTCATGTCACAATGGGGAGATATCGTTCTGGAAACTGTGATGTCACAGTGATGCTGTGATATCAGTGGCAAAACTGATGTCTCAATGAGACTATGATGTAACAGGTGACTTGTGGTGTCAGTGGGTAGGCTATGATGTCACTGTGAAGCTGTGATGTCACAGTGAAGCTCTGATGTCAGGGGTGATGATATGAGATGTCAGTGAGGCTGTGACGTAAGGGTTGATGCTTTGTTGTGATGTGACAGTGGAACTGTGAGGTCAGTGTTTAGGCTGTGATTTCAATGATGTCAGAGATGAGGCTGAAGTGTCACATAGAAGATGTGATATAACTGGTGAGGCTGTGATACCACAGGGGGTTATGATGCCACAGTGAGGCTGTGGTGTCACTGATTCACTGATGAGACTGTACTATCATGGCGAGCCTGTCCTATAAGTGCTGAGGTTGTGATGTCAGTCAGGCTGTGCTGGCACAATGTGGCTGTAATGTCACAGTGAGGTTGTGATTTCACAGTGAGATTGTGATTGTAGTGACTGTGCTATCAGAGGGAGACTATGTTATTGATGAGGCTGTATTGTCATTGGTGAGGCTCTAATGTCACAGTGAGTTTATAGTGACAAACAGAGACTGTGATATCACAGCGAGGCTATGATCAGAATGAAGCTTTACGTCACAATGAGGGTTTGATGGCATGGTATGGCTGTGATGTCACAATGAGGCTATGATGTCACTGAGAACTTGTGCTGTCACTGGGGAAGTTGAGATGTCACAGTGAGGTTGTTATGTCAATAGTGACACTTTGGTTTCAAAGGGATGCTCTCAGGTTTCAGTGAGCCTGTGAGATTTCAGTGGTGAGGCTGTGGTGTCATAGTGAGGCTAGGTAGAACTTCAGTGATGAAGGTGTGATGTCGCATTGAGGCTATGATTTCAGAGGTGAGCCTGTGATGTCATAGTGAAGCTGTGATGTCACAGTGAAACTGTGTTGTCACCAGTTATGCCGTGATATTACAGTGAGGCTGTGATATCAGTGGAGCAAGACTTTGACATCACAGCGAGGATGTGATTTCAGTAGTGAGTCTGTGATATCAGAATGATGCTGGTTAGAGTCATGATGGTATGATGTCACAGTGAGGTTGGCATGTCACGGCTGAGGATGTGATGCCGCCATAATTCTTTCATGTCACCATGTGTCTATGGTGTCAATGTGAGCCTGTTATGTCACAGGGATTTGATGATATCACAGTGGAGGCGGTGAGATCACAGTGAGACTGTGATGTCAGTGGTAAGGCTGATGTGAAAGTGAGGCTATCATCTCAATAGTGATGCTATGATGTCACACTGAGGCTGTGATACCACAGTGTGAGACTATGTAAGAGGTGTGTATGTGATGTTACCAGGAGACTATTATGTCAGTGGCAAGACTGATGTCACAGTGATTTTGTGATGTCACAGTAAGGCTGTGATGGCACAGTCAGGTTGTAATGTCACAGTGAGGTTGTGAGTATACACTGCAGCTACAATGTCACAGTGAGGCTGTGAACACACAGAGTGGCTACGATATTACAGTGAGGCTCTGACAACACAGTGATGTCGTGATGTCCATTGAGAGGTTTGGATGGCACAGTGAGGCTGTGATGTTAATGGTGAGGATGATGTTACAATGAGGCAGTGATGTCACTGGAGAAGGTGTGACGTCAAAATAAGGCTGAAATGTCAGTGATAAGAAAGATGTCATAGTGCGTCTATGATGTCATTGGTGAGGCTATGATGTCTGTGGTGAACCTATTATGTGACAGTGACCCTGGTGAGGCTGTGATGCCAAAGGCTGTGTTGTCTCATGTGGCATTGATGTCAGTGTTCTGACTATTGTCAATTGCGATGCTGATGTCACAGGTGAGGCTGTGGTGTCACTGGTGAGGCCATGATGTCACTCTGATGCTGTGATGTGACTGTGAAGGTTGTATGAAACTGTGGGCTGTCATGTCACTTTGAGGTGATATCACTCTGGGAGCTGTGATGTCACAGTGGGGCTGTGGTGTCAGTGGCAAGACTGATATAACAGGTGAGCCTGTTGTGTCTGTGGGCAGGTTGTGAGGTGACTGTCAGGCTGTGATATCGAAGTGAGACTTTGATGTCAGGGCTGATTCTTTGAGATGTCAGTGAGGCTCTGACATCAGGGTTGATGCTTGGATTTCACAGTGATGTTAGGATGTCAGTGGTGAGGCTGTGACGTCTCACTGAGGCTGTGATGTCGGAGGAGAGGATGAGATATCATTGTGTGTCTGTGACTTTACTATGAGGTTGTGATATCACAGTGAGGCTGTGATATCATTCGGGGTAGAATATAACATCACAGTTTGGCTAAGATTTCAGACGTTAGGCTGTGATGTCAGAAGTGAGGATGATGTCAGTGATGAGGCTAAGATGTCCCAGTGAGCCTGCAATGTTAATGGTGAGGCTGTGATGCCACATCATGTGACTATGAGCCTGAGATGTCAGTGATGAGGTTATGGTGTGATAGTGAGGCTAGGCAGGATATCTGTGGTGTTACTGATGCTATGATGACAGAGGTGAGGCAGTGATGTCACAGTGAGGCTGTGTGGGAACCAGTTCCCACTCACGCACTCATTCACTCACTCACACACACACAGCTGCTGGCTGTGATAAAAGCATGTTCCAGTCGTCCCCACCTCGGCCTCTACCCCCAGAGACTCAGAACGGGACAGGGAGATTGTCAGAAGCAGATCTCTCTTTATTGGGGGGGAGAAAAGGAACTTTTATAGACAAAGGCCACCAAGGCGCGAAACAGCCATCCGATTGTGTCACAAGGTCAACACATCCTACAAGTGCTAATGGTGAAGTTCAATGTCACTCAGCACAGAGGGCAGGTAGATACCTGAAAGCCAACTAGGGCTCTCTGTGAAGTGATCAGGTTATGCCCAAGACCCTTGCCCTCAGCGCTATCTTTAGTCCCATGTGCTCAGCCATGCCCTGGGGCAAATCCTGGGCGGGCCCAACATCTCCCCTTTTTTTGTTTTTGTATGAGAGGCTCCAGGAGGCTACCTGCGACCAGGCAGACCAAATGGTCTTGAGTGACTGTGCCTGCCTTAGGCGTGAAAAATCTCCCACCGTGGTCTGACCCATCATGGGATCTTGTAATCTCCAGATATAATACTACAAGTCCTGTCTTAGGTTGATCCACGGCTGGGCTTCAACTTGCCTGTCTCTGGCTACCAGTCCTCTGTATGAGGTTGGCTTTACCAACGTTGGGGGTTTGAGCCATATTTAAAGGCCTGTATCGCACATTGGACATGTACTGCACTTGACAAGTTAGCTAGACCAGAGAGATTTTTTTCACTGGGCAGGAGTCATGCATATGGTGGAGTAGACAGGTTGGCATCAGCACCAGGCAGGGCAGCAGATGACTTTTCGGGGGCGTGGCAGGGATGTTCAAAGACCATAGGCACTTGTAGCGTGGTCTCGATGATGGAGCGCTGCTGAAAGATATGCTGAGAAAACACTTAAGCAATATAGTTATTAAAAGAACAATTTTTCTAGATGTTAGGTCAAACCCATATTGACTCCATCCACATCTTCCTTGAGCATACTGTGAATAGTTTCCTGATAGAAAGTTAGGTGGATAGGCTTCCCAGTGTCTTTGGAACCTCAATTTAAGTTGTCCTTTTATAAAATTTAAAATTTAAAACGTTGATGGTAAATAATGCTATCCCCAGATATTGGTGTGGGCTTACTCCCCCTTTTAGTTTTTGTAATTGGGACTTTAAATATTGGTGATTTCTTTTAACAATGGCTTGTGCTCTAGATCGAATTTCAATCTACAGTCTCTTTTCCAATGAAGCCCTCTGTGGCACCTAAGGCATGGAGTTGTAGGGGGTTTAGCCCCTCTTACCTCCCTCAGCTTCTCTTCCTCGCCCTGGGGACATTCCCTCCTGAAATGTCCCACCTGGCCACAATGAAAACAAACTCCATTGTTTCCTCTCCCCTCTTGGCCCTCCAGGCTCGGTGTTGGCCAGTGCCTTTGTCTGTGTTTCCAGGGCCATAGCGAGTGTCTGACTCTGGTGTTTTTGAGTCTCCACATCCTGTGAAGCAATAATCCAGGTGCACATGGATCGCTCTTAAGACCTGCACATGCTATCTTGTGGTCCCCATTCATTTCTTCCCATACCAGCAATTTAGCAAATTATTCCCTTAGGGGGACTGGGGGAAGTTTACTACAGAGGCTTTTTTCTGCCCAGTCAATGAACTTGGGGAAAGTCTCACCAGGTTTTTGTATAATGCCTGCTAGAAACGTTTTAGAAGGACATTCATCTAGCTTTTTCCATGCTGCTAAACCTATCAAGTGGACTTGGTCTTGGTATGGGGTTTCCATGGCTGGTTGCTGGACCCCACACTCTTTCTTAAATAGTGCTGCCAACTTAATGAATGTGGGACTGGGAAGCACCACTTTGGCCATATCCATTCAGTCCTTAGTAGTACAGGATTGGTGAGCTAAATCTTGAAGGAGGGCCTCAACCCAAGGAGAATTTGGACCATCCTCTAGCACGGCCTGCTTTAATTCTTTTAAATCCATTGCTTCCCAAGGATACCACACTGTAGGGTGATTGTCCCCTGGATTTAAGTTAACAGGATAGGCTTGTACTTGATATGCCTCAGCATACATGGGCTCCAGCCCTAGGTTCCCTGCTCTAGCCTGGCGGGGACCAGTGTGCCCATGCATGGATTCAGGATGGATTTTTGCTAAGGGGTATGGAGGTGGGTCTCTTTCTAATCCTTCTCCATCCCTTTCTCTCTTTAGAGGAGTTAAATCTGGATACAGGGGACCACTCCCTGTTCTCAGGGTGCTCTTAACCTGTTCCCTTTGATAAAGGGAGCAGAGCACTCTCTCACATGACTTTCCCACATCCTTTCCAGGCTCTGGCAGCAGGCACTGCCCTTCTTCACCAAGCAGCTGTTCCTCATGGCCCTCCCAAATGGATAGCTCCGCTCCCTCAGGCATTAGCTTGTCCCCGCATGCCAGCCCACATGCTGGTCTGCTTCTGCAAACCTCTGCCTCTACCCCCCCCCCGGCTATGCGCAGGCTCGTGGCAGCCATGCTCGGCTCCTCCGCCGCATGGTTCCACATCGCCAAATATGGCCTCGCTGCAGCCGTGTGCACTCTCTCCACCACCGCTGGTAGCGGCTTTGGTACCGGTACCACACACCCCTGTCACAGCCCATATCTCTGTGTAACATTCTCTGCGTTCTCACAGTGATGGGTTATCATCCTCTAAACAGCAGGCATGTCCACCATCCCCATGGTTTCCTGCACCCTGCCATGGTCCAGCAGAATGTCCGCCCAACCCCTGCTCAGTAGGCCCACGCCATTTGGCATCCCCATATGTAGGAGCTTCTCTGTACCCTTGTACCCTGGGCCCACGTGGCTCATCGGCGGAGCCCCCTGCAGGGCACCCAGGATAGCTTGTTGCCTCCAACCCCCCTGGAGCCCTGCTCCAGAATGGCTCTGGCCCCTCCCTCTCTACCTGCACCGTTTGCTCTGGTGTGGGCTGAAATGGATTGGGAAGGAACGCCATCTTGAGCACAGAAATTGTGGAATAAAATTCCACAGAAGGTGGTGATTTATGATTCTTTTCTCTCTCTCTGTCTAGACCTTCTATTTTATTCTATTTTATTCGTGTCCCATGAAAATATGTTAGTGGCCTGAGCCCACAGAGCCAACTCAAGAGTTAATTTCCACACTCTGGTAATGCCTGGATCAGAAATGTCAAACCCACGACTCCTTAATATGGACTTGAGTGCTGATGGCACTGGATCCAGTCTGCACATTGAATTCCCCATATTTCCCAAGTTTTCACTTACCCCGATGCCTGCTTAGCTTCGTCCGATTTCAGAAGTGTCCCTTTGTGGTCGCCACTTGTGGGAACCGGTTCCCACTCACGCACTCATTCACTCACTCACACACACACAGCTGCTGGCTGTGATAAAAGCACGTTCCAGTCGTCCCCACCTCGGCCTCTACCCCCAGAGACTCAGAACGGGACAGGGAGATTGTCAGAAGCAGATCTCTCTTTATTGGGGGGAGAAAAGGAACTTTTATAGACAAAGGCCACCAAGGCGCGAAACAGCCATCCGATTGTGTCACAAGGTCAACACATCCTACAAGTGCTAATGGTGAAGTTCAATGTCACTCAGCACAGAGGGCAGGTAGATACCTGAAAGCCAATTAGGGCTCTCTGTGAAGTGATCAGGTTATGCCCAAGACCCTTGCCCTCAGCGCTATTTTTAGTCCCATGTGCTCAGCCATGCCCTGGGGCAAATCCTGGGCGGGCCCAACAAGGCTGTAATGTCAGAAATGAGTCTATAATTCCACAGTGAGTCTGGGATATCACTGTGAAGCTTTGATATCCTATGGGGCTGGGACATCACAGAGAAGTTGTCATGTCACAATGAGGCTGTGAGGTCACTGTGGAAGATGTGATGTCAGTAGCAAGGCTGATTTCACCATAAGGCCTTAGTTTAACAGGTGAGTCTGTGATGTAACAGGTTAGACTGTGAGATCACAGTGAGGCTCTGAGGTCACAGTGAGGCTGTGGTGACACCATGATCCCGTGATGTCACAGGGAGTTGGTGATGTCATGGTGGAGGCTGTGATGTAACAGTGAGAAAGGAATATCAGTGGGAAGGGTGATGTCTATGAGATTTCAGTGAGGCTATGATGTCAGGGATGATGCCTGTATTTCACAGTGAGTTTAGGATGTGAGTGGTGAGGTTGTGAGTTCACACTGAAGCTCTGACATAGGAGAAGCTGTCATGTCACTGTGAGGCTATGATGTCAGTGGTAATCGACTATGGAAATCACAGTTCGGCTGAGATTTCAGTGGCTAGGCTGTGATGTGAGAGTGAAGTTGATGTCAGTGATGAGGCTGAGATGTCACAGTGAGGCTGGGATGTTGCTGATGAGGCTGTGATGCCATAGTGAGGCTCTTGTGTCACTGTTGAGCCTGAGATGTCAGTGATGAGGCTGTGGTGTCACTATGAGGATAGGCAGGGGGTCCGTGGTGTCACCGATGTTGTAATTTCAGAGTTTAGCCTGTTAAGTCACAGTAAGGCTGTAATGTCAGAAGTGAGTTTGTGATGTCACAAATGAGGCTCTAATGCCAGAGCGAGGTTGTGAGATAATTATTAGGATCTGATTTCACTATGAGGCTGTAACATCACAGAGAGGTTGTGATATCACAATGAAGCTGTGAAATCACTGTGGAGGATGTAATGTCAGTGGCAAGGCTGATTTCACCATGAGGGGATGACATAACCGGTGAGTCTATGATGTAACAGTTTAGACTGTGAGGTCACAGTGAGGCTGTGGTGTCACTGTTTATGATGTCAAAGGCTATAATGTCACTGTTGAGACTGTCACATCAGTGTGAGACTGTGCTAATTGTGGTGAGGCTGTTGGGTCCTAGTAAGACTATTTAGGATACCAGTGGTGAGGCTGTGGCCACAATGTGACTGTAATGTGTGTGACAGAGGGACTGTGATATCACAGTGAGGCTGTGATGTCACAGTACAGCTGTGAGGTCAGTGGTTAGGCTGTGATTTCAGAAGTGAGGATATCAGTGATGATGCATTGAGGCTATGATGTCAGAGGTGAGCTTGTGATATCATATCAAGGCTGTGATGAAACAGTGAGGCTATAATGTCAGAGTTAATGCTGTGATATCAGACTCAGGCAATAATTTCAGAGGTGAGCCTTTAATGTCATAGTGAGGCTATCATGTCACAGAGAGGTTCTTACATCAGAGGAGAGGTTGTGATGTCACTGGGATCACTGTGATGTCACAATGAAGTTGTTATGCCAATAGTGATACTGTGGTGTCACAGGTAGGCTGTCATGTTTCAGTGAGCCTGTGAGGTCAGTGCTGAGGCTGTGATGACATAGTCAGGATAGATAGGATGTCAGTGATGAGGGCGTGATGTCGCACAGAGACTATGATTTTACAGGTGAGCCTGTGATGTCATAGTGAGATTGTGATGAAAAAGTGAGATTCTAATGTCAGAGTCTATGCTGTGATATCACAGTTGGGCAATGAATTCAGAGGTGGGAATATGATTTCGTAGTGAGGCTGTGAGGCCACAGTGAGTCTGTAATGTCAGTGGCAAGGCTGATGTCACATAAGGCTGTGATGTCAGTGGTAATGCTGTGATGTCATATTGAGGCTATGTCAGAGTTGTGTATGTAATCTCACCATGAGCCTATTATGTCATGGCAAGGGTGATGTCACAGTGGGACTGTGAGAACACAGTATGGCTATTATGTCACAGTGAGACTTGGGTGACACTTGTGATGTCACCATGAGCCTACAATATATATGGCAAGGCTAATGTTGCCATGAGGCTGTGATGTCACTGGTGAAGGTTTGATATCACAATAAGGCTGGGATCTCAGTGATGAAAAAGATGTCATAGTGAGTCTATGATGTCACTGGTGAGGCTATGATATCAGTGGTGAAACTATTACATGACTTTGACATTGGTGAAGCTGTGATGTGAAAGGCTGTGTTGTCACTGCTATGGCAGTGATGTAAGGGTTTTGGCTGATGTCAGTGGCATTGCTAATGTCACAGGTGAGGCTGTGCTGTCATTGGTGAGGCCTTAATGTCACACTGAGTCTATGATGTCACTGTGAGGATTGTATGTCACTGTGGGCTGTCATGTGAGGTTTTGATGTCACTAGGGAAGTTGTGATGTCACAGTGAGTTTGTAATATCAGTAGTGACACTTTGGTGTCTCAGGGTGGCTGCCTTGTTTCAGTGAGCCTGTGAAGTCATTAGTGAGGCTGTGGTGCCATCGTGAAGCCAGGTAGGATGTCAGTGATGAGGGTGTGATGTCCCATTGTGATTTCAGAAGTGAGTCTGTGATGAGGCTGTGAAGAAACAGTCAGGCTATAACATGAGAATTGAGCACACTCAACTCTCATGTCACAGTTGGGCAATAATTTCAGAGTCGAGCCTGTGATGTCACAGTGAGACTGTGATGTCAATGTGAGGCTCTGATGTTACAATGCAGCTATGAGGTCAATGGTTAGGCTGCGATTTCAGAAATGAGAGTGATGTGAGATATGAGGTTGTGATGTCGCATTGATGTTGTGATATAACTGGTGAAGCTGTGATACCACAGTGAGGCTCGATTGGCACAGTGTATCTGTGATGTCACAGTGAGGTTTGTGATATCAGTAGTGACTGTGCTTTCACAGGGAGACTATGTCATTGGTGAGGTTTTATTGTCACTGGTGAGGCTCTAATGTCACAGTGAGTTTATTGTGTCAAACTGAGGCTGCGATGTCACAGTGAGGCTATGATGTCAGAGGTGAAGCATTATGTCACAGTGATGCTTTGATGGCACGGTATGGCTGTAATGTCACAATGATGCTGTGATGTCACTGGGGAAGTTTTGATTTTACACCAAGGTTGTGATGTCAATAGCAACACTCTGGTATCATAGGAAGGCTGTCATGTTTCATTGAGTCTGTGAGGTCAGTGGTGAGCTGTGGTTCCATAGTAATGCTAGGTAGTATGTCAGTGATGAGCGTGTGATATCGCATTGAGGCTACAATTTCAGAGGTGACCCTGTGATGTAATAATGAGGCTGTGATGAAGCAGTGAGGCTATGTATTAGTTAGGGTTCTCTAGAATCACGGAATTCATAGAATGAATATATATGTAAATATATATATATGTAAAATATATATAGGAAATTTATTGAGTTGGCTTACAAATATGACCAAGATAGTCTAGCAAAGGTTTCCAGTAGCTGAGGTAGTCCAACGATGGCTGCCAGTAGCTGAGATAGTTCCAATGCTGGCTGCCAATAGCTAGCTGCTCAGGTCAGTAGTCAAGTGTGTGATGGCTGAAGGCTGGAAAACTCCCACAGTCTTAGTCTAGTCCAAGACTAGAAGGTCAAAGAAACCGAGTGGCATAGCTGCAAGAAGGCATCTTGTAACAGTGTAATGGGGGCCCATAGAGACCCTTGGGGTGGGGATAGGTGGCATACAGTCAAAAGCACACTCCGGGAGTTAGGTGAGTGACAAAGCAGGCTCTCGGGCTCATAGACTCTTGGGCTTGCATCTCATATATTATAAATATCAGGCTACCTATAACTCATCCAACACCCCATAAGTCCCAGCATGAGTCTTTGCTAAGTTGTCCTGTCTGGATTGGTCCTCTTAGCCAGGCGGTTTAATGGTACCAACTGTCTGTGCTCTGGAGAAGGCGTAGTCTCACGAGATTTGTAGTCTCGTGAGATTTGTATGCTTAGTGGGAAAGAGGAGTCCAGGGAGCCTCTCTGTATGGGGGAAGGGAGCCTCTGTGGTGCAATCATTGTTCATTCCTCCTACATATCCATCCTTTTTATTTATTTTTGACAGCCATTGGGAGCCAGAGTTCTTTGCTCTGACCTTGTTGACCCCGCCTGAGAGGGCATCCAGCATTATGGACAGTGCCTGCCCTAGGTTGTCCTGTCTCACGGGATCTTACCCATCAATGGCTACTGGCCCTCGAAGGACTTCATCTCTGGAAGGCATGTGGATAGTAGACTAGACCAAGGCTTCACAAATCTCTGCAATCCAAGATCGAAAAACATCCCTAGGGGCACCATGGCTTGGATATTCAAGGGCCATAAGTGCCTGTAGCATGGTCTTATTGATGGAGCGCTGCTAAGAGATGTGCTGAAGGAAATATGTAAGCAACATAACTGATAAAAGAACAGATCCTTCTATAATAATGTAAGTAAAAATCCATTAAAAGTTAAAATCAAGTGAGAAAGCAATGAAAAAAACCCACAATCTAATAGAGAAACAACTGTGATCAATATAGAATATAAGTAGCTAAAGCCTTAAATATCACCAAAAATTATTGTTCAAGTATGCATACTTGTATTCAAAAATGGCATGCCAAAAAAATCAGTGTGCAAAAAAAATCAGCATGCAACAGAAATGAAAAAAATATATATTGAAGTGACCACAGATTTACACATTTTGTGAATCTGGTCCCCGGGAAGGCTTCCCAATCTCTGTTGCTGGTCTTACATCTTAAGCTGGCACCCATATTGGCTAAGTGGAATCCTACAGGAAGACACAAGCTTATCCTCGACCCCAGATTAATAAGGTAGCAGGTTCCTGCTATAGCAGCATGGTAGGCATCAGACAAGAGGCAGGGGGGTATTGCGAAGGGCTTAGTCCTGAATCATCAAAAATGAGGAAGTTAAGGTGAAACAGGGCCTCTGTCAGAGCCAAGTTGGGTCACTTTTGTATTCAGGGGATGTGGCCTTTACCAAAAGGCTCTTCAAGGTTCTGTTGGATCTTTCCACAATGGCTTATCCCTGAGGGTTATAGGGAATGCTAAAGATGTGATTAATTTTCCATGAGGCTATAAAGGAGCCAAATTGTTGGAAAGCATATGCAGGCCCATTGTCAGTCTTTAGTGTTCTAGGTACATCCATAACCAACATGGAGGATTTTAGGGCTTTAATAGCATGGACTGCTTTTTCTCCTGTAAGGGCTATTGCATACACAAAGGAGGAACAAGTGTCTACTATAACATGAACATATTTTAGTTTCCCAAAGGGGAAGTGGTGGGTAACATCCATTTGCCAAATTCCATTAGGCAAGAGACCGCTGGGATTTATCTTATTTAGAGGGCCAAGTGGAGCCAGGGGGGCATGGGTCGCACAGGACCTGACTAAATGTTTACATTGTGACATTGTAAGCCCTGAAATAAGCTTGTTTAAGCTCCAAGGGGTAAGGTGAAATTGTTGGCAAAATGCCCTAGCTTGTTCATGAAGCTCTAAGTCCACAGTCATGATCATAGTATCTGTTAAATCATTTCCCTTAACCAGGATCCTGGGAAGTTTTGTGTGAGACCTTATATGAGAAATATACCAAGAGTGAGCCCTGTGTTCCAACACATCCTGGAGAAACTGCATGGTGACATGTAAGGGGCTCATACAGCCCCTGAGCAAAGAAAACGAAAGGGTCCGGACAGCTTGTACCGCATATTATCAGAAAAATATTAACAGGTTCTAATTGGCATTCAGTAAAAATCTTTAAGAGCCTCAAGAGTTCACCCAGCTGCACCAAGCTGGGGTCTGGGGAGGACATAAATAATGTCTTTTTCCCTGGGCACTGAGTGAGGATTTCATCTGCAGGTTTTGTTTTGTTTTGTTTTGTTTTGTTTTGTTTTGTTTTGTTTTGTTTTGTTTTGTTTTGTTTTTAAGAACAGAGACAAGACTAAAGAGGAACAGATAAGACAAGGAACGTATAGTGGGGAACTTCCATGGTTCCTAGGCCATGGCTATATGCTCACACAGTGTCTCCAGAGGAGGAAGGTCAATCAGGAGACCATTCCTGGGTCCATCTCCTGGGGAGTCAACTCTTATGTGGAGATGCTGTGTACCTCCCTATTACTGGAGAGACAAACACAGAGAAAGGGAAAGGGACCTTCACGCTTCCTCTTGCAAAGGTAGACATTAAACACAAAAGGGCCAGCTTACCAAACAACTGCCAAAGGGGGCACAGGACTCCACACTGATGCCATGAAGAGGAAAGGTCCGCCATGGAAGCCCCACATTGGGCACCAGATAAAATAATATAACAATGTAATGGGAGCACATGGAGACTCTTGAGGGCGGGGATAAGCTGGTGTGGAGTCAACAGCATAGACTCCGGGAGTCAGGCGAGTGGCAAAGCAGGCTCTCAGGCTTGTAGGCTCTCAGACTTGCAGTCTCATATATTATAAATATCAGGCTACTTATATACCCCACCCAACATCCATAAGTCCCAAGGTGAGCCTTTGCTAAGTTGTCCTGTTTAAATTGGTCCTCTCAGTCAGGTGGTTTAATGGCACCAATTGTCTTTGCTCTGGAGAAGGCATAGTTTTGCGAGATTTGTAGTCTCGTGAGATTTGTATGCTTAGTGGGAGGGAGGAGTCCAAAAACCTCTCTGTATGGAGGATGGGAGCCTCTGTGGTGCAATCATTGTCCATTCCTCCTATAGCGTCTGTTCTCCTTTTATATGTAGCGGTACTGGGAGGATCCTATGAGAGCTTTGGAAGTCATGATAGGACCAAGGGTGGATACAATCCTATCAAGTGGTCTCAGTTGATCCTTTCCACTTGTTGTGTCAGCTCATCTTAGTTAATATCATATATATCAAGTTGACACCCAGGTTTAACTATCATAGGCTATAGGGCTAGAGTCAATGCTGTGATGTCACAATTGGGCAGTGATTTCAGAGGTGAGCCTGTGATGTCGTAGTTAGGCTTTCATGTCACAGTGAGGTTATAACCTCACAGGGGATGCTGTGATATCACAGGGAGGTGGTGTTGTCACCTATAATGCCATGATATCACAGCAAGGCTGAGATGTCAATGGAGCATGACTATGACATCTCAGTGAGGATGTGATTTCAGTGGTTAGGCTGTGATATCAGAATAAGGCTAGTGTGAGTGATGAGGGTATGATGTCATAGTAAAACTGGCATGTCATTGGTGAGGCTTTGATGCCACTGTGAGGTTGTGATGTCACCGTGTGTCTGTGTTGTTACCGTGAGCCCGTGATGTCAGAGGGGATGGTAATATCATTGTGGAGGCTGTGAGACCACAATGAGACTGTGATGTCAGTGGCAAGACTGATGTCACAGAGAGGCTATGAAATCAATGGTAATGCTGAGATGTCACATTGAGGCTGTGATGTCACAGTGAGGCTATGTCAGAGGTGTGTATGTGATGTCACCATGAGACTATTATGTCAGTGGCAAGGCTGATGTCACAATGAGTTGTGATGTCCCAGTGAGGTGGTGATGTCACTGTCTGTGAGGACCCAGTGTTGCTATGATGTCACAGTGAGACTCTGCAGACACAGTGATGTGATGTCACTAGAGGGGTTTTGATGGCACAATGAGGCACAATGTGGTGAGGCATATGTTACAATGAGGCTGTGATGTCACTGGCAAAGATGTAATATCACATTAAGGCTGGAATGTGAGTGGTAAGAAAGATGTCATAGTGAGTCTATGATGTCAGTGGTGAGACTATGATGTCAGCGGTAAGGCTCTGATGTAAGTGGTGAACCTATTACATGGCCATGATCCTAGGGAGGCTAGTGATGTCAAAAGTTGTATTGTCACTGGTGTGGGAGTGATTTCAGTATTCTGACTAATGTCATTGGTGACGCTAATGTCACAGCGAGGTTGTGATGTTACTGGTGAGACCATGATGTCACATGGAGTCTGTGATGTCTCTGTGAGCCTTTCATATCAGTGGAGAGGCTGTGATTTCTCAGAGAAGTTGTGATGTCACAGTTAGGTTGTGATGTCAATAGTGACTGTTTTCACAGGGAGACTATTTCATTGGTGAGGGTGTATTGTCACTGGTGAGGCTCAAATGTCACAGTGAGTGTATTTTGTCAAACTGAGGCTGTGATGTCACTGTGAGTCTATGATGTCAAACGTGAAGCCTTAAGTCACAGTGATGCTTTGATGGCAAGATATGGCTGAGAAGTCACAATCAGGCTGTGATGTCACTGTGAGGTTGGAATGCCACTGGGGAAGTTGTGATGTCACAGTGAGGTTGTGATTTAATCGCAACACTGTGCTATCACAGGGAGGCTTTCATGTTTCAGTGAGCCTGTAAGGTCAGTGGTGAGCCTGTGGTGCCATAGTGAGGCTAGGTATGATGTCAGTGATGAGGGTGTGATATTACATTGAGGCCTTGATTTCGTATGTTAGCCTGTGATGTCATAGTGAGGCTGTGATGAAACAGTGAACCTATAAGGTCAGAGTCAATGCTGGAATGTCGCAGTTGGGCATGATTTTATAGGTGAACTTGTAATGTCATAATGAAGCACTGATGTCACAGAGAGGCAATAACCTCATAGTTGGGGCTGTGATGTCACAGTGAGCCTTTGGTGTCACCATAAGCCTATGATGTCATGGGGAGTTGATGTCACTGTGGAGGCTGTGAGATCACAGAGAGACTGTGATGTCGGTGGCAAGGTTGATGTTACAGTGAGGCTATGATGCCAGTGGTGATGCTGTGATGTCACACTGAGGCTGTGATATCACAGTGAGGCTATGTCAGAAGTGTGTATGTGATGTGATGATGAGGCTGTTATGTCAGTGGCAATGCTGATGTCACAGTGTTTGTGATGTCACAAGACAGCGGTGCTGGCACTGTCAAGTTGTAATGTCACTGTTGGCTGTGAAGGCACAGTGTGGATATGACTTCACAGACAGGCTCTGATGACACAGGGATGTTTTTATGTCATTGAAGAAGTTTGGATGGCACAGTGAGGCTGTATTGTTAGTGGTGAGGTAGATGTCACAATGAGGCTGTGATGACACTAGTGAATGTGTGATTCCACAATTAGACTGGAATGTCAGTAGTGAGAAAGATGTCATAGTGAGTCTATGTAATAGTTACTCTGAACTATTGCTGTAAGAGAACATTCAAAGTCAATCAACTTAAAGGAGAAATGAAGATTTACTCAGCTTAGTTTCTCATAATGGAGGCAGCATGGCTGACTGGCCAAAGCTCGAGGAGGCTAAGTTACCACAGATATCTTAGAAGCTGAGAGCTGCATACTGTTTATAGCAAAGGCAGACATCTCCTGAAGGTATGGTGGGACTAATCCACCTCAAAGCCCACCCCATGTGGCTTCCTTCCTCCAGCAAGTCTCCACCTCTGAAGGGGTCATGACCTTGCCAAACACATGAGATTGTACAGGACACATTTCAAACCATGACATTCTACCCCTGGTCCCCACAGGGTCATTGTCATATCATTGTCATACCATTATGCAAGCCATACTTAGTCCAATTCTAAAAGCCTTCATAGGCTACATCAGTAGTACCAACACAGTCCAAAAATCCAAAGCCCAAAGCCTCCTGTAAAATCAAAACACAAGTTACATTCTTCCAACATACAATGACACAGAATAAATATTCCCATTTCAAAAGGAAGAAATGGGGGCATATCCAGGAAAGATCGGTACATAACAAGTCCAAAAACCAGCAGGACAAACCCCAAATCTTGTAGCTCCAAGTCCAACCAGAGAGCCTCTCCTTGAAATCATCTCAGTTCCAAAGGGCTTGGTTCCACCCCACCAATGCAGCTGCCCATAGAATATGTTGCTCTCTTAAGCTAACTCCTCCCAGGATGTACAGATCTCCTTGGCAGTTGTCCCACGTTGTCTCTGGCATCTCTAACATCTTTACTTCTCAATGGCAAACCAGGCAAACCAGGCTTCACAAACTCCCTTCTTGGGCAGACTTTCTGCCACATGTTGCCTGGCTTCCATCATTTTTCGAAATCTTGCAGGCTGTCCACTATGAGGCTATCACAGATGACCCTGTCTATCAGTGGTTAGGTTGTGAGAGGTTGTGATGTCAGTAGTGACTGTGCTTTCACTGGGAGACTATGTCCTTAGTGAGGCTGTATTGCCACTGGTGAGTCTCTGATGTCACAGAGAGTTTATTGCATGAAACTGAGGCTGTGATGTCAGTGAGGCTGTGAAGTCAGAGATGAAGCTTCATGTGATAGTGATGCTTTAATGGCATGGTTTGGTTGTGATGTCACAATGAGGCTGTGATGTCAAAGTGAGGTTGTGATGTTAATAGCAATCCTGTGGTGTCACATAGAGCCTGTCATGTTTCAGTGAAATGTGAGGAAAATGGTGAGGCCATATTGTCACTTGTGTGACAATAATTTCAGTGTTCTGACTAATGTCACTGGCGACACTGATGTCACATTTGAGGCTGTGCCATCACTGGTGAGGCTGTGATGTAACAGTGAGGCTGTGATATCAGTGGTAAGTCTGATGCCACAATGAGGCTAAGATATAACAGGTGAGCCTGTGGTGTCAGTGGGCAGGCAATGAGGTCACTGTGAGTCTCTGATGTCACAGTGAGGCTATGTCAGCCGTGAAGCTTAATATCACAGTGATGCTTTGATGGCACATTGAAGCTTAATGTCACAATGATGCTATGACTGTGATGTCATAGTGAGATTGTGATGTCAATAGTGACACTGTGGTGTCACAGGGAGGCTGTCAGGTTTCAGTGACCCTGGGAGGTCAGTGATGAGTCTGTGGCATCATAGTGAGGCTAAGTAGGATGTCAGTGATAAGGGTGTGATGTCGCATTGAGGCTATGATTTCAGAGGTGAGCCTGTGATGTCATAGTGAGGCTTTGATGAAACAATGAGGCTATATAATCAAAGTCAATGCTGTGATGTCACAGTTGGAAAATGATTTCATAGGTAACCCTGTGATGTCATAGTGAGCAGGTCATGTCACAATGAGGTTATAAGCTCAGAGGTGAGACTGTGATGTCACAGTGAGACTGTATTTTCACCAAGCATGCCATAATATCACAGTGAGGCTGTGATATCAGCGAAGCTTGACTGTGACATCAGAGTGAGGATGTGATTTCAGTGTTTAACCTGTGATATCAAAATGAGGTTGATGTGAGTGATGAGGGTATGATGTCTTAGTGAGGCTGGCATATCACTAGTGAGGCTGTGATGCCACCATGAGCCTGTTATGTCACAGGGAATAGGTTATGTCATGGTGGAAGCTGTGAGGTCACAGTGAGGACTGGGATGTCAATGGCAAAGCTAATGTCACAGCGAGGTTATGATATCGGGGTGATACTGTGATGTCACACTGAGATTGTGATATCATAGTGAGACTGTGTCAGAAGTGTGTATAATATTTCACACTGAGTCTGTTGCATCAGTGGCAAGTTTGATGACACAGTGAGATTGTGATTTCACAGTGTGGCTGTGATGGCACTGTCAGGTTGTAATATCACAGTCAGTCTGTCAGTATCCAGTGTGGCTATGATGTCACAGTGAGGCTCTGTGGACACAGTGATGTTGTGATGTCACTGGAGAGGTTTGGATGGCACAGTTAGGCTGTGAAGTTAATGGTGAGGCTGCTGTCACAATGAAGCTGTGATGTCACTGGTGAAGGTGTGATATCACAAGATGGCTGGAATGGGAGTGGTGAGAACGATGTCATAGTGAGTCTATGATGTCAGTGGTGAGACTATGATGTCAGTAGTGAACACATTACATGATAGTGACACGGGTGAGGCTGTGATGTCAAAGGTTGTGTTGTCACTTTTTTGGCAGTGATGTCAGTGTTGTCACTAATGTTAGTGGCATTGATAATGTTACAGGTGAGGCTGTGATGTCACTGGTGAGGCCTTGATATCACAAGGAGGATGTAATGTCACTGTGAAGATTGTATGTCGCTGTGTGATGTCATATTGAGGCTGTAATGTCAGTGGCAAAACTGATGTCAAATGAGGCTATGCTGTAACAAGTGAGCCTATGGTGTGAGTGGGCATATTATGAGGTCACCGTAAGGCTGTGATGTCACAGTGACACTCTGATGCCAGAGCTGATTCTATCAGATGTCAGTGAGGTTGTGATATCAGGAGTAATGCTTGGGTTTCACAGAAAGATTAGGACATCAGTGGTGAGGCTGTGCAGTCACACTGAGTCTGTGATGTCAGAGGAGATGCCATGATGTCAAAGGTGAATGTTTACATGACAGTGATGCTTTGACACTGAGACTGTGATGTCACAGTGAGACTATATCAGAGGTGAGGTTGTGATGTCACAGTGAGGCTGTGAGGTCACTGTGAAATATGTGATGCCAGTGAAAAGGCTGATTTCACCATAAGGCTATGATAGGTGAGTCTGTGATGTACTAGGTTAGAATGTGAGGTCACAGTGATTCTGTGAGTTCACTGTGAGACTGTGATATCTGTGAGAAGATAGATGTCACAGTGAGGCAGTGATATAACATGTGAGATTATGGGATCACTGTTTATATTCTCAAAGGCTATGATATCACTGCTGAGGCTGTCATGTCACTTTGAGCCTGTGCTAACTATTGTAAGGCTGAGGTGTTATAGTAAGGCTAGCTTAGATACCAGTAGTGAGACTGTGATTTCACTGTGTGCCTGTGATGTCACAGTGAGGTTGTGAGATCACAGTGCATGTGAGGTCAGTGGTTAGGCTGACATTTCAGAAGTAAGACTGATGTGAGAGATGAGACTGAGATGTCTCATTAACTATGAGATATAACTGGTGAGGCTGTGATGCCAAAGTGAGATTTTGATGTCAAAATGAGGCTGTAGTGTCACTTTTGAAGCTGCAATATCTCGGTGAGCCTTCCTGTCAATGGTGAGGCTGTGATGTCACAGTGAATCTGTGTTGGCACATTTTGTCTTTGATGTCACAGTGAGGTTGTGATGCCACAATAAGGTTGTGATGTCAGTAGTGACTATGCTTTCACGGACTACTATGTCATTGCTGAGGCTGTATTGTCACTGATGAGGCTCCAATGTCACAATGAGTTTATTGTGTCACATTGAGACTGTGATATCACAGTGTGGCTATGATGTCAGAGGTGAAACTTTAAGTCACAGTGATGCTTTGATGGCACAGTAAGGTTGTGATGTCACAATGAGGCTGTGATGTCACTGTGAGGTTGTGAAGTCACTTTGAGGTTGTGATGTCACTGGGGAATTTGTGTTTTTACATAGAAGTTGTATTGTCAATAGCGACATGGTGTCACAAGGAGGCTGTCAAGTTTCAGTGTGTCCATGAGGTCAGTGGTGGGCTATGGTGACAGTGAGGCTGGGTAGAATGTCAGTGATGAGGGTGTGATGTCACATTGAGGCTATAATTTCAGAATTCAGCCTGTGATATCATAGTGAGTCTGTGATGAAAAAGTGGGGCTATAACATCTGAGTCAATGCTGTGATGTCACAGTTGGGCAATGATTTCAGAGTTGACTCTGTGATGTCATAGTGAGGCTGTGATGTCATAGTGAAGCTGTCACAAGCCAGTGAGTTTGTAATTTCAGTGGTTAAGCTGTGATTTCAGAATGAGGCTGGTGTGAGTGATGAGGGTATGATGTCACAGTGAAGATAGCATGTCACTGATTAGGCTGTGATGCCACTGTGAGATTGTGATGTCACCGTGTGCCTGTGGTGAAAAAGTGAGCTCTTGATGTCTCAGAGTGTTGAGGATGTCACGGTGGAAGCTGTGAGGTCACAGTGAGACTGTGATGTTGGTAGCAAGGCTGATACAATGAGGCTATGATGTTAGTGGTGATGCTGTGACGTCCCTGATGGGACGTCACAGTGAGGCTATGACCTGAGAGTTGAGGCTATACTGTCACATTGAGGCTGTGATGCCACCCTAAGGATTTGTGGCATCTCATTGGTTAGGGTGTGATTCCACACTGAGGATTTGATGTTACAGTTAGCCTATTCTATTCAGTGGTGAGGCTGTGATATGACAGTGACACTATGTCAGAGGCGTGTATGTGATGTCACTATGAGGCTATTATGTCAGTGGCAAGGCTGATGTCACAGTGAATTTATGATGTCACAGTGATGCTGTGATGGCACTATCAGGTTGTAATGTCAAAGTGAGAATGTGAGGACACAATGTGGCTATGATTTCACTCTGAGGCTGTAAGGACACAATGATGTGATGTTACTGGAGAGATATGGATGACACAGTGAAGCTGTTATGTTAGTGGTGAGGCTGATGTCACAATAAGGCTGTGATGTTACTGATAAACATGTGATGTCACAATAATGCAGGAATGTCTGTGGTGAGAAAGATGTCACAGTGAGTCTATGATGTTACTGTGAGGCTATGTTGAAGATGCTGAACCTATTAAGTGATAGTGACTCTGTTAAGGCTACAATGCCATAGTCTGTGTTGTCACTGGTGTGGCAGTGATGTCAGTATTCTGACTGATGTCAGTGGTGACGCTGATGTCACAGATGAGGCTGTGCCTTCACTGTAGAGGCCATGATGTCATACTGAAGGTGTGATGTCACTGTGAAAGTTGCATGACACTGTGGACTGTCAGGTCACCATGAGGTGATATCACTCTGGTAGCTGTGAAGTACAGTGAGGCTGTGATGTTACTGGCAAGACTGATGTAACAATAAGGCTATGATGTAACAGGTGAGCCTGTGGTGTCAGTGGGCAGGTTGTGAGATCACTGTGGGGCTGTGATGTTGCAGTGAGGCACTGATGTCAGGGCTGATTCTATGAGATTTCAATGAGGCTGTGACATCAGGGGTGATGCTGGCATTTCACAATGATGTTAGGACACCATGGATGAGGCTGTGCAGTCCCGCTGAGGCTGTAATGTCAGAGGAGAGGCTGTGATATCACTGTGAGGCTGTGATATCAATGGTGATAGCTGTGACATCACAATTGGCTGAGATGTCAGTGGTTGGTGTGTGATATCAGTTGTGCAGATGTCAGTGATGAGGCTGAGATGTCACAGTGAGGCTGGGCTGTTACTGATGAGGCTGTGATGCCCAGGGACACTGTGGTGTCACTGTTGAGGCTGTTATGTGACCATGAGCCTGAGATGGCAGTAATGAATCTCTATTGTCATAGCGAGGCAAGGCATGATGCCCTTGGATTCACTCATGCTGTGATGTCACAGTGAAGGTGTCATGTCATAAATGAGGGTATAATGACAGTGAAGCTGTGATATCATTGTGAATCTGTGATGTCACTCTGATGCTGTGACATCACAGAAAGCTGTGATGTCACAGTGAGGTGATGTCATAGTGAGTCTATATCAGAGGTGAAGCTTTATGTCACAGTGATGCTTTGATGGTGCCGTATGGCTGTGATGTAACAATGAGGCTGTGTTATCACTTGAGGTTGTGATGCCATTAGCAAAGTTGTTATGTCAAAGTGAGGTGATGTCAGGAGTGATGCTTAGATTTTACAGTGAGGTTACGATGTCAGTAGTTAGGCTGCGCAGTCACAGTGAGTCTATGATGTCACAGGAGAGGCTGTGATGTCACTGTGAGACTTTGATTTCACTGGGGTAGTTTTGATATCAATGATGTTCTCAGTATTGACACTATGGTGTCACAGGGAAGTTGTCATGTTTCATTGACCCCATGAGATCAGTGTTGAGGCTGTGTTGTCAATGTCAGTGATGAGGGTGTGATGTCACATTGAGGCTATGATTTCAGAGGTGAGCCTGTGATGTCATAGTGAGGCTGTGTTGAAACAGTAAGCTACACGTCACAGTCGTGATGTCACAGATGCATTTCAGAGGTGAGCCTGTGATGTGTCATAATGAGGCTGTGATGTCACCGTGATGTTGTGACGTGTCTGGTGAAGTTGTCATGTCACAGTGAGATTGTGATGTCAATAGCAACACTGTGGTGTCACAGGGAGGCTATCATGTTTCAGTGCACCTATGAGGTCATTGGTGAGGCTGTGATGTAATAGTGAAGTTAAGTAGGTTGTCAGTAATGAGGGTGTGATGTCGCATTGAGGCTATGACTTTAGAGGTGAGCTCGTGATTTCATAGTAAGGCCAACATGTCACAATGAGGCTGATGTCATAATGAGGCTTAGATGTCACAGTGGGGCTGGGATATTACTGGTGAGCCTGTGATGCCATAGTGAGGATGTGGTGTCATTGTTGAGGTTGTCATGTGACCATGAGACTGAGATGTCAGTGATATGGCTGTGGTGTCATAGCAAGGCTAGGCAGGCTGTCCATGATGTCACTGATGTAATACTTTCAGAGGTTAGCCTGTTATGTCACAGTGAGGCTGTGATGTTAGAGGCGAGGGTGTGATGTCACAGTGACACTGTTATGTCAGAAATGAGGCTATAATGCCACAGTGAGGCTGTGATATCACTATGAAGCTGTGATGTCTCTGTGAGGCTGTGACATCACAGAGAGATTGGGATGTTAATGTGAGGCTGTGAGGTCACTGTGGAAGATGTGATGTCAGTGGCAAGTGTGATTTCACCATATTGCTCTGATGTAACAGGTGAGTCTATCATATAAAATGTTAGAATGTGAGGTCACTCTGAGGCTGTCATGTTTGTGGGAAGAATAATATCACGTTGAATCAGTGATATAACGTTTGTGGCTACATATCACTCTTTATGAGGTCAAATGCTATGATGTCACTGCTGAGGCTGTCAACTGTGAGTCTGGGCTAACTGTGGTGAGGACGTGATGTCATACAAAGGCTAGATAGGATAGCAGTGTTGAGGCTGTGATTTCACAGTTTGGCTGTGATGTCACTGTGAGGCAGTAATGTCACAGTATAGCTGGGAGTTCAGTGGTTAGGCTGTGATTTCACAAGTGAGACTGATATGAGAAATGAGGCTGAAATATCACATTGACTATGTGATATAACTGGTGAGGTTGTGATGCCACAATGAATTTATGATGTCAACTTGAGGCTGTGGTGTCACTTGTGAGGCTGTGATGTCACAGTGATACTGTGCTGGCACATTGTGACTGTGATGTCACAGTGAAGGTGTGATGTCACAGTAGGTTGTGATGTCATTGGTGATTTGTTTTCACAGGGAGTGTTATATGTCACCATGAGGTGATGTCACTCTGGAAGCTTGGATGTCACAGTGAGGTTCTGATGTCAGTGGCAAGACTGATGACACAATGAATACATGCTATAACAGATTAGCATGTGTGGTCAATGGGCAGGCTGTGAGTTAACTGTGAGGCTGTGATATCACAGTGAGACTCTGATGTCAATGCTGATTCTATAAGATGTCAATGTGGCTATGACTTCAGGGGTGATGCTTGGATTTCACAGTGAGGATATTATGTCAGTGGTGAGGCTGTACAGTGACACTGAGGCTGTGATGTCCGAGGAGAGTCTGTGATGTTACCTTGAAGTGGTGGTATCACAGTGAGGCTTTGATATCAGTGGTGAGGACTGACATCACAGTTTGGCTGTGATTTCAGTGTTTAGGCTTTGATATCAAAGTGAGGCTGGTGTGAGTAAAGATGGTATGATGTCACAGTGATGCTGGCATGTCAATGGTGAGGCTGTGATGGCACGAGGCTTTGATGTCATCGTGTGTCTGTGGTGATTCCATGAACCCATGATGTCACAGAGAGATGGTGATGTCACGGTGGAACTTGTGAGGTCACAATGAGGCTATGAATTCAGTGGCAAGACTGATATCACAATGAGGATATAATATCAGTGGTGATGCTGTGATGTCACATTGAGGTTGTGATGTCACAGTGAGGCTATATCAGAGGTGTGTATGTGACTTCACCCTGAGACTATTATGTCAGGGGCATGGCAGATGTTTGTGAGTTTGTGATGTCACAGTGAGCTTGTGATGCCACTGTCAGGTTGTAATGTTACAGTGAGGCTGTGAGGACACAGTGTGTCTATCATGCCATAGTGAAGTTCTGATGACACAGTGATGTTTTTATGTCACTGTAGAGGCTTGGATGGCACAGTGACGCTGTGATATTAGTGGGAAGGCTAATGTCACAATAAGGCTATGATGTTACTGGTGAAGGTGTGATATCACAACAAGGTGTGATATCAGTGGTGAGAAAGATGTGATAGTGAGTCAATGATGTCACTGGTGAGGCTCTGATGTCACTGGTGAACCTATTACATAACAGTGCCACTGGTGAGGCTGTGATGTTTAAGGCTGTGTTATCACTGGTGTGGCAGTGATGTGTTTTGACTAATGTCAGTGGGAAAGCTGATATCACAGGTGAGGCTGTATTGTCACTGTGGCTGTGATCTCACAGTGAGGGTGTGAGGTCTCTGTGGAAATGTGATGTCAGTGGCAAGCTGATGTCACCATGAGATTATGATGTAACATGTGATTCTATGATGTAACAGGTTAGTCTCTGAGGTCACAGTGAATCTGTGAGGTCATGGTGAAGCTGTGATATCTGTAGGAAGATTGATGTCACAATGAAGCAGTAATGTAACATGTGAGGCTGTGGTATAACTGTTTATGATGTCAAAGGCTTTATGTCACTGCTGAGGGTATCAAGTCACTGTGATCCTGTGCTATATGTGGTGAGGCTGTGGTATCCTAGTAAGACTAGGTAGAATACTAATGGTGAGGCTGTGATGTCACAGTGAGTCTGTGATGTCACTGTGAGGTTGTGATAACTGTGGGAAGATTGATATTACATTGACGGAGTGATATAATATGTGAGGCTGTGGCATCTCTGTTTATTATGTCAAAAGCTATGATGTAACTACTGAGGCTATCACATCACTGTTAGCCTCTGCTATCTGTGGTGAGGCTGTGTTGTCATAGTAAGGCTAAGTAGGATACCAGTGGTGAGGCTGTGATGTCACAGTGTGGCTGTGATGTCTCCATGACGATGTTATGTCATAGTGAGGCTGTGAAGTAACAGTGAGGCTGTGAAGTCACAGTGAGGCTGCGATGTTACAGTGCAGCTGTGAGATCAGTGGTTAGGCTGTGATTTCAGAAGTGAGACTGATGTGAGAGATGAGGTTGAGATGTCACATTGATTATGTGAAGCTCTCACGCCACACTGAGGTTTTGATGTCACCATGAGACTGTGGTGTCACTGGTGAGGCTGTAATATCATGGTGTGCCTGTCATATCAGTGGCGAGGCTGTGATGTCACAGTGAGGCTGTGCTGGACTATTGTGGCTGTTATATCACAGTGAGTTTGTGATGTCAGTAGTGTGCTTTCACAAGGAGACCATATCATCATTGTCAATGATGAGGCTCTAATATCACAGTGAGTATATTTTGTTAAACTGAGGCTGCAATGTAACAGTGAGGCTATGATGTCAGAGGTGAAGCTTTATGTCACAGTGATGCTTTGATGGTATGATATGGCTGTGATGTCACAAAGAAGCTGTGATGTCACTGTCATCATCTCTTTTTTTTTAGAATAATGGATCTTTTTTTTCTTTTTTTATATTAATATATTTTTTAATATTATTTCAGCTCATACAAACTTAATAGGTACACCAGTTCCCTCCCTCCCTCCTCCTCCCCCTGTATCCCCCTACCCCCCTCCTTTCCATCCCCCAGTGCCTCCCGCCCCCCAATTCCCAGAGAGTCCTTTCTTGTGCATGGCTGATTTTCCTCTGGGCCCTCCTCTCCAATGAAGGACCCAGTGGCCTTTCCCTGAACCCTTTACCGTGTTACCCTTAGGTATAGGAACACTGCTGTGGCTGCCAATCCCTTGCCTCCAATGATCTTGGTGCCTTTAGCAGATGCTTGACTTTGTGGGGTCAATAGTGTGTTGGACAATGCACAGGGCATGTAAAGTCCAATTATGATTGCTTCAGCCCTAACTTGTATGGAGTAACTTACATATCATTGCTCCTCCCATCGTTTTGCTCTTACACTCTTACCGCCCCCTCTTCCGCAAATTTCCCTGAGCTTCAGGATGGGGAGAGATTAAGCTGGCCTAGTTCTAGGTGGTTGATATAGAGTCTCTGAAGTTCTGGATTGTGGTTTGTTGGTTTTCTTTTGCAGTTTTGCTGCTCCTGCAATGCCCTTCACTCCATCCTGGTGGGCATTGTATGTTACCCCCTGGCCAGAGACAAAAAAGCTGTTAAAATAGAGTCTTGTGATAAAAGCACATTCTAAGGTAGATGAAATAAAAGTGGGAAACCACAGTGAGGGAGGGGTCTATCACCAATTTGCACAACGGTTACTTTTTATCTGCCACACTATATGCCCTCCTCTTCTGGTGAGATCATACCCCTCAGTAGTAAATGATCAGAAACAAAAGTCTGTGAACTTAATCAGATGTCTCATTACTTATTTGAGTCCTTGAGGTCTATTTTCTCTGCTGTAACATGGTTCCTTCTCTCCTTGTTTCTGGTGTGGCCCTCCTACCCCATCCCTCCTGTTCATAATCCTTGCAATTATTGTCTTTAGGTGGGCTGGGTGGGTTTAATATTAGGAGCCACCTATTAGGGAGTACATACAGCACTTAATTTTCTGGGTCTGGATACTTCACTTAATATAATTGTTTCTAAAAACATCCATTTCCTGGCAAATTCCAGTACTTCATCATTTTTGATGGCTGAGTAGTACTCCATTGTATAGATGTACCACAGTTTCCTTATCCACTCATCGACTGTTGGACATTTGGGTTGATTCCATGACTTTGCTATTGTAAACAGTGCTGCTATGAACATGGTCGTGCTTGTGCTATCAAAGTGAACCTCTGCTGCATAGGGGGTTATTCCCAAAAGTGGGACAACAGGGTTATATGGCATTTCAATCTTTAATTTCTTTAAGAATCTCCAGATGGCTCACCAGAGTGGCTGTATGAGCCTGCATTCCCACCAGCAATGTAGGAGAGTTCCCCTCTCTCCACATCCTCTCCAGCATTTGTTGTTGTTTGTATTGTGGATTTTTGCCATCCTGACCGGGATGAGATGATATCTCAGGGAAGTTTTGATTCGCATTTCCCTGATGGCTAAGGAAGTGGAGCATTTTTTAAGATATTTGTTAGACATTTTAATTTCATCCCTGGTAAAGTTTCTTTTAAGTTCCAGGGCCCATTTTTTAATTGGGCCATTGGTTTCCTTGGTGTTTAGTTTTCTAAGTTTTTTGTGCACTCTGGACAGTAGAGCTCTATCAGATATGTGGTTAGTGAAGATTTTCTCCCATTCTGTGGGTTGCCTTTGAGCTGGTGTTACAATCTCTTTATCTGAACAGAAGCTCTTTAATTTCACAAGATCCCAACTGTCGAGAGTTGGTAGCAGTGACTGTGCCATTGGATGTCTGTTTAGGAAATGTTGGCCTAGCTCAATCAGCTCGAGGGAGTTCCCTATCCTTTCAACTATGGTTTTTATAGTCTCTGGCCTGATATCAAAGTCCTTGATCCATTTGGAATTAAGTCTTGTACATGGTGACAAGTACGGGTCCAGCTTTAATCTTCTGCATGTGGAGATCCAGTTTTGCCAGCACCATTTGTTGAAGATGCTGTTCTTTTTACAATGGATTCTTTGGGCCCCTGTGTCAAAGACCAAATGGCTGTAATTTTGTGGGCTTATGTCTGTGTCTTCAATCCTTATCCATTGATCTGTGTGTCTATTTTGGAGCCAGTACCAGGCTGTCTTTATAACTATGGATTTGTAGTATAGACGTAGGTTTGGTATGGTAATACCTCCAGCAGTGTTTTTGTTATTCAGGATTGTCTTTGCTATCCTGGGTCTTTTGCGCCTCCATATGAATTTTGAGATATTTGGTCAACTTCTTTGAAGAATTGCTTTGGGATTTTGATTGGTATAGCATTGAATCTGTATATTGCCTTTGGTAGGATGGTCATTTTTACAATGTTGATTCTGCCAATCCAGGAACAAGGGAGTTCTTTCCACCTTCTGATGTCTATTGCTATTTTTTTCTTTAGGGTTTTAAAATTTTAATTGTAAAGGTGTTTTACCTCCTTGGTTAGGTTTATACCAAGGTATTTCATTTTTTTAGGAGCTATAGTAAATGGGATTGTTTCTCTCAAGGCTTTTTCACTTCCTTCATTCTGGGCATATAGGAAGGCCTCTGATTTTTGCACATTTATTTTGTATCCTGCCACTCTGCTGAACTTCTCAATTAGTTTCAGAAGCTTCCTGGTGGAGTTTTTGGGATCCCTCAGGTATAAGATCATGTCATCTGCAAATAGGGATAGCTTGACTTCTTCCTTGCTGATTTGAATCCCTCTTATGTCCCTTTCCTGTCTTATGGCTTCAGCTAAGACTTCAAGTACAATATTGAATAGAAATGGTGAGAGTGGACAGCCTTGTCTAGTTCCTGAACGAAGTGGGAATGCTTCCAATTGTTCCCCATTGAGTATAATCCTTGCTGTGGGCTTGTTGTGTACAGCTTTTATTATATTGAAAAAAGTTCCTTCCATTCCTACTATCTCCAGAGTTTTCATCATAAAAGGCTGTTGGATCTTATCAAAAGCTTTTGCTGCATCTATCGAGAGTATCATGTGGTCTTGGACTTTGGACTGGTTTACATGATGAATAACATTTATTGATTTGCGTATGTTGAACCAACCTTGTGTGCCGGGGATGAAGCCTACTTGGTCCCCGTCAATGATCTTTTTAATATGTTTTTGAATCTGATTTGCTAACACTTTATTGAGAATCTTTGCGTCTGTGTTCATCAGAGAGATCGGCCTATAGTTTTCTTTTTTAAGTGAATCTTTATTAGGTTTTGGGATTAAGACAATATTAGCTTCATAGAAGGAATTTGGTAGTGTTCCTTCCTTTGCTATTTGATGGAACAGTTTAAGGAATATTGGTGTTATTAACTCCTTAAATGTCTGGTAGAACTCTGTACTGAATCCCTCTGGTCCAGGACATTTTTTGGTGGGAAGATTTGAGATTACTTCTTCAATTTCCTTATATGTTAAAGGACTATTTAAATAATTCACAACTTCCTATTCAATTTAGGTAAGTTGTGTTTACTTAGAAATTCATCAATCTCTTTTATGTTGTCAAACTTCACAGAGTATAAGTTTTTGAAATATGATGTAATAATTCTCTGGATTTCTTGGGTATTAATAATGATAACTCCATGTTCATTTCTGATTTTGTTGATTTGGGTTTTCTCTCTCCTGCTTTTGGTTAATTTAACTAGGGGTATATCAATCTTATTGATTCTTTCAAAGAACCAGCTTTTTGACTTGTTGATTTTTTCTCTCATTTTCTTAATCTCGATTTCAGATATTTCTCCCCTTATTTTGCTAATCTCCTCTCTTCTACTACTTTTGGGATCAGATTGCTCTAGTTTCTCTAAAGCTTTAAGCTGGATTGTTAAGTTGTTTATTTCTGATGTTTCCATTTTTTTGACGTAGGCATTAAGAGCTATGAACTTACCTCTTAGAACAGCTTTCATTGTGTCCCAGAGATTTTAGTAACTTGTATTTTCATTATCATTCACTTTCAGGAAATCTTGAATTTCCTTTTTAATTTCTTCCTGAATCTAGTTCTCATTCAACATCATATTGTTAATTTTCCAGGAGTTGGTGCATTTTCAGTCGTTTGTTGTGTTGTGGATGTCCACTTTAGGCCATGGTGGTCTGACAGAGCACAGGTTAGAATTTCAACTTTTTTGTACATGTGTAGATTCGTTTTGTGGCCCAGTATGTTATCTATTTTGGAGAAAGTTTCGTGTGCTGCTGAGAAAAATGTGTATTCTTTGGTGCGCGGGTGAAAAGTTCGATAGAGATCTGTAAGGTCCATTTGTTTCAGGGTTTGATTAAGGTCCAAAGTGTCTGTATTAAGCTTTTGACCTGTTGATCTATTCCATGTTGAGAGGGCGGTGTTGAAGTCCCCAAGAATTATCGTTTGGGGGTTGATTTCTTGCTTTAGACGCGGTAGGATTTTCTTAATGAATGTGGAGGGGCCCGTATTGGGTGCATATATGTTCAGTGTTGTGAAGTCTTCCTGGTGAATTGTAGCTGTGACTAAAATGTAGTATCCATCCGTGTCTCTTATAATTTTCTTTGGTTTGAAGTCCACTTTGTTTGATATCATAATGGCTATCCCTGCCTATTTTCTGCTTCCATTAGCTTGTAGAATTGTTGACCAGCCTTTTATTTTTAGAGCGTGCCTATCTTTTGTGGTGAGATGGGTTTCCTGTAGGCAGCAGACTGATGGATTGTGATTTTTTAATCCAAGTTTGTAATCTGTGTCTCTTGATCGGTAAGTTAATTCCATTAACATTTAGTGTTATAATGGTGAAACTATTTTTGATTCCAGACATTTATTATGTTTAGTAGTTTTTATAAGTATATTGTTTTGCTTTTAATGGTGTTATACTTGCCTTCTGCTCTCCTGGATATGCCTGTTTTTTTTCTTCAAGCTTGAGTATCATTTCTAGCATTTTTTGAAGGCCTGGTTTGGTGGACATGTATCCCTTCAAGTTGTCTTTGTGCTGGAAGATTTTTCTTTCTCCCTCGATCATGACTGATAGTTTTCCAGGGTAAATCAGCCTAGGTTGACATTTTTGCTCATTCTATACTTGAAGTATGTCTCTCCAAGCTCTTCTTGCTTTTAGTGTTTCCATTGAGAAGTTATTTGTTATTTTAATAGGTTTGCCTTTAGTAGTGACTTGTTTTTTCTCCCTTGAAGCTCTCAGCACCAGTTCTTTATCTTGAATGTGGAGTGTTTTGACTATTATTTGCCGTGGCGAGCTTCTGTTTTTGTCATATCTATTTGGGGTGCGGAATGCCTCTTGTATATGGATGGGCCTCTCTTTTTTTAGATGAGGAAAGTTTTCCTTGATGATCATTTGAAAAATTTCCTCAGGGATGGTATTTTGAGATTCTTGCTCTGGTATTCCATGAATACGCATGTTGGGCTTCTTCAGGGTGTCCCATATCTCCTGGATATTTCTCTCAAGCATCTTTTTGGCTTTAACAATCTCTTCCATTGAGCTGGTTAATACTCCCACTTTATCTTCAAGATCTGAAATTCTGTTTTCTGCTTCATTAGTTCTGCTGATAAGACTCTCTGTGGAGTTCTGGATTAAAGACAACTTGTCTTTTAGCTCAGTTTTAAACTCTGCTTGAGTCTGCTTTAACTGCTCTATGCCAGTTTTTGATTCTTGCACTGTTTTTCTCAACTCCTCCATGTGTCTGTTGTGTTCCTCCTCAAAGCGATTGATTCGATTATTTAATTCCTCCCTGATTTCCTCTTTCATAGTATTGAACATGGTAATGATCATATTTTGAAGGTCGTTATCCTGGGTCATGCTTTCTTGGCCATTTTCCATGGGTTTGTTCTGGTTGGAGTCTGGTTCCCGGCGCAGTTAGCTGTCATCATCTCTTATATCACACCCTCACTGTGACATCACCACCTCACAGTAACTTCACCGCCTCGGAGTGATGTCACAGCCTCTCTGTTATCAAGACCCACTGCAACTGCGCAGCCTCACCACTGATGTCCTAACCTCACTGGGAAATCCAAGCATCACCCCAGACCTCACACCCTCACTGACATCTCATAGAATCAGCCCTGAAATCTGAGCCTCACTGTGACATCACAGCCTCACAGTAACCTCAGCCAGCCCATTGACACCACAGGCTCACCTGGTACATCCTATCCTCATTTTGACATCAGTCTTGCCACTGATAACACAGCCTCACTGTGACATCACAGCTTCCAGAGTGATACCTTCTCAAGGTGACATGGCAGACAGCGACATACAACTTTCACAGTAACATCACAGACTCAGTGTGACTGCACAACATCACCTGTGACTTTATCATTGCCACTGACAGTAGGCAGAACGCTGGCATCACTGCCACACAGTGACAACACAGCCTTTGGCATCACAGCTTCACCAGTGTCAGTGTCACATAATAGGTTCACCACTGACATCATAGCCTCACCAGTGATATCATAGACTCACTATGACATCTTTCTCACCACTGATATTCCAGCCTTTTTGAAACATCACACATTCACCAGTGACATCACAGCCTCATTGGAATATCAGCTTCACCACTAACATCACAGCCTCACCTCTGAGGTTATAGCCTCACTGTGACATGACAGCCTCACTATGACATCACAGGCTCACCTCTGAAAACAAAGCCTCATTTTTAAATCACACCCTCATCATCAACATCTTACCTAGACTCATTATGTTACCACAGCCACACCATTGACCTCACAGGCTCACAGAAACGTGACAGCCTTCTTGTGACACCACAGTGTCACTATTGACATCACAACATCACTGTGAATTACAATTTTCCCAGTGACATCCCAACCTCATAGTGACATTACAGACTCATTGTGATATCACAGCCATACTGTGCCATCAAAGCAACACTGTGACATAAAGCTTCACCTCTGATATCATAGACTCACTGTGACATCAAGTTTGACACAATAAATCACTGTGATATTAGAGCATCACCAGTGTCAATACAGCCTCAAAAATGACATAGTCTCGCTCGCTGTGAAAGCACAGTCAGTACTGCATCACAACCTCACTGTGACTTCACAATCTCACCGTGACATTACTGCCACACTGCCAGCATAGCTTGGCTGTGACATCACTGTTTCACTATTATATCAGAGCCTCATGGTGACATCATATCCTATGTAGACTTACCATGACAGCACAGCCTCACCACAGTTAGCACACGCTCACAGCCGTGACAGTCTCAGCAGTGGCATCATAACTTTTGACAACATAATCAGTGACACCACAGCTTCACATGTTATATCACTGCCTCATTGTGACCTAATCTTACCACAGATATCACAGCCTCACATTGACCCCACAGATTCACTGTGACCTCACAGTCTAACCTGTTATACCATAGACTCACCTTATATATCATAGCCTCCTGGTGCAATCAGCCTTGCTACTGACAACACATCTTCCACGGTGACCCCACAGCCTAATAGTGTCATCATAGCTTAATAGTGATATCTCAGCTTCACTCTGGCCTTATAGCCTCGTTTCTGCCATCACAGCCTCACTGTGTCATCAGCCTTACCACTCACATCACAGTTTCACTGTGACCACCACTGTGACATCACCAAATCCCTGTGACATCATGGTCTCATGCTGACACCACAGCCACACCGTTATGTCAAAGCCTCACAGTGGCATCACAACCTCTCTACGCTATCACAGTCTCATAGTGACATCACAGCTTCACAATGATATATATCACAGCCTCACTGTTACATCACTGCCTCACCTCTGACGTCACAGCCTCATTGTGACATAACAGAATAACCTCTGAAATCATAGAATCATTGACACAATGGACATCCTGCCTAGCCTCACTATGACACAACAGCCTCATCCCTGACATATCAGGCTCACGGTCACATGAAAGTCTCAACATGACATCACAGCCTCACTGTGGCATCACAGCCTCACTAGCAACATGCCAGTCTCACTGGGATATCTCAGCCTCATCACTGACATCAACATCACTTCTGATATTACAGTGTAACCACTGAAATCTCAGCTGAACTGTGATGTCATAGTCTATCACCACTTATATTACAACCTCACTGTGAAATCAAAACTTCACGGTAACTTCACTGCCTCCTAGTGAACTCACAGCCTGCCCACTGACATCACAGGCTTACATGTTCCATCATACACTCATTGTGGCATCACTCTTATCACTGACATCACAGCCTCACTGTTACATAACAGCCTCACCAGTGTCACTGTCACCTAATATGTTCACCACTTAAATCATACCCTCATCAGTGACATCACAGCCTCATTTTGACATCAGCCACACCACTAACAGCACATCCTCACTGCCATGCAAAACTCTCCAGAGACATCACAACATCACTGTGCCATCAGAGCCTCAATGTGACATCACAAAGTCACTGTGTATCTGTCTTGCCACTGTCAAAATAGCCTCATGGCGACATCACATAAACACCTCTGACATAGCCTCATGGTGACATCATAGCCTCAATGTGATATGACAGCATCACCACTGACATCATAGCTTTAATGTGACATCAACCTTGCAACAGACATAACAGTCTCATTGTGACCTCACAGCCCCCACCATGACATCACCAACTCCCTGGGATATCACAGTCTCATGGTGACACTTGTAATGGTTATTGCTGTGAGAGAGTACCCAAAGTCAATCAACTTAAGGGAGAAAGTGAGGTTTATTCAGCTTACAGTTCCCCAGAATGAAGGTACAGTCTCTCAAATCAGAGGCGACATGGCTGGCTGGCCAAAGCTGGAAGAGGCTAACTCACCGCAGATATCTTGGAAGTGGAGAGCTGCAGACTGCTTGCAGCAAAAGCAGACTTCTCCTGGAAGTAGGGTGGGACTATTCCACCTCAGAGCCTACCCCTTGTGACTGCCTTCCTCCAGCAAGGCTCCACGTCTCAAGGTGCCATCACCTTGCCAAACACATGAGACTGTCGGGGACACATTTCAAACCATGACAACACCACAGATACGTGGTGACATCAAAGTCTAATGGTGGCATCATAGCCTCACCAGTGACATGCCAGCCTCACTGTAACATCCTATGCTCAAAACTCCCATCAGCCTCATTCTGATATCACAGCCTAACCAATGAAATCACATCCTCACTGTGATGTCATAGTCTCATTCCACTTACATCAGAGACTCATTGTGATATGTTTGCATCGCTGGTGAAAACACAGCCTCACTGTGACATCACAGACTTATTTCTGAGGTTATACCTTCACTGTGACATGACAGCCTCACTATGATATCACAGGCTCACCTCTGAAATCATTGCCCAACTCTGACACCACAGCATCCACTCGGATGTTATAGCCTCACAGTTTCATCACAGCCTCATTATGATATCACTGGTTCACCTCTGAAATCATAGCCTCAATATGGCATCAGTCTTACCATTGACATCACAGCCTCCTTTAACATCACAGCCTCACCAGTGACAGCATATCCTCACCTGTTACATGAGGGATGCCACTGATAGTCAGAACACTGACATCACTGCCACACCAGTAAGAACGCAGTCTCACTGTGACATCAAAACCTCTCTCTGATGTCACAGTCTCATAGTGACATCACTGCTACACAGTGATATCATAGTCTCACTGTGGTATTATAGCCTCATTTCTGACATTACAACCTCACTGTGACATGACAGATTTCAGAGTGTTATCACATCACAGTAACCTGATAGCCCACAGTGACATACAACCCTCACAGTAACATCAAGGCCTCAGTGTGATATCACAGCCTTGCCAGTGACAGCACAGCCTAAACTTTGACATCAGAATCGTCACTGACATTAGTCAGAACACTAACATCACTGCCAAACAAATGACAACACAGCCTTTCTCATCACAGCCTCACCAGTGTCACTGTCACATAATAGGTTCACCACAGACATCATAGCCTCACCAGTGACATCATAGACTCAATATGACATCACAGCTTCATATTGACCTCACAGCATCACTGCGATATTACAGATTCTACCCTGGTATAATGACACCACAGCCTCACCACAGATAGCACAGGCTCACAGTGATGTGACAGCCTCAGCAGTGACATCATAGCTTTTGACATCATAAACAGTGACAGCACAGCCTCACATGTTACATCACTTCCTCATTGTGACATCAATCTTCCCACAAATATAATAGCCTGACAGGGACCTCACAGTGTCACTGTGACCTCACAGTCTAACATTTACAACATAGACTTATCTGTTGCATCATAGCCTCATGGTGAAATCAGCCTAGCCACTGAAATTACACCTTTCGGTGTGACCTTACAGCCGCACTGTGACATCACAACCTTTCTGTGATGTCACAGCCACATAGTGACATCACAGTTTCACAATGGTATCATAACCCCACTGTGGCACTATAACCTCATTTTTGCCATCATAGCCTCACTGTGACATCACATCCTCACTTCTTACATCACAGCCCCATTGTGCCATAACATGCTGACCTCTGAAAGTATAACATTAGTGACATCATGGACAACCTGCCTAGCCTTGCCATGACATCACAGCATTATCACTGACATCTCAGGCTCATGGTCACATGACAGTCTCAACAGTGACACCACAACTTTGCTCTAGCATCACAGCCTCACCAGTAATATCCTAGCCTCACTGTGACATCTCAGACTCATCACTGACATCAGCCTCACTTCTGACATCACAGACTAACCACTGAAGTCACAAGCATACTGTGACATCACAGCATCACAACTGGTATCCTAACTGTCCTTACCATGACTACACAGCCTCACCACAGATGGAATAGGCGCACAATGATGTGCCAACCTCAGTAGTGACAGCCTCTGACATCACAGTGACACCAGAGCCTCACGTTTCATTACTGCCTCATTGTGACATTAATCTTACCACAGATATCACAGCCTCACAGTGACCTCACATCCTCACTGTGACCTGTTACATCATAGACTCACATGTTATGTCATAGCGTCATGATGACATCGCCCTTGCCCCTGACATGTCATCTTCCACACCGAACTTATAACCTCTCTGTGATGTCACAGCCTTGTAGTAACATCACAGCTTCACAGTGATTTGACAGCCTCACTGTGGCATTATGGCTTCACCTCTGACATCACAGCCTCACTGTGACATTACAGGCTAACCTCTGAAATCATAGCATCAGAGATCCCATGGACATCCTTCCTAGCTCCGCTATGACACTTCAGCCTCATCACTGACACCTCAGGCTCACAGTCATATTACAGCCACACCCGTAACATCCCAGCCTCACTATGACATCTCTGCCTCATCACTGACATCTGCCTCACTTCTGACATCACAGCCAAACCACTGAAATCACAGCCAAACTGTGATGTCATAGTTTATCACCACTGATATCACAGGCTCACTGTGGTACCATAACTTCACAGTAACATCACCACCTCACAGTGACATGACAGTATCTCCTCTGACATCACAGCTTCAGTGTGACTGCACAGCTTCTCCACCAAGGCCATAATCTCACTGTGATATCCAACAATCACTCTGAGTCACAGCCTCATTGACATCTCATAAATCAGCCCTGACATCAGTCTCACTGCAAAATCTCAGCTTCACAGTAGACTCACAGTCTGCCCACTGATAACACAGACTCACTTGTTACATCATAGATCCATTGTGACATCAGTTTTGCCACTGACTTCACAGCCTCACTGTAACATTACTGCCTCACCAGTGACATTACAACCTCACCTGTAACATCAGGGTTACCACTGATATTAGTCAGAACACTGACATAACTGTCACACTAGTGAAAAATACAGCCTCACTATGACATGATGATATCACTGGGGACTACACAGATTCACTGTGGCATCACAACCTCATGGGGTTATAGCCTCATTGTGATATCAAAGCCTCACGGTGGCATCCCAGTCTCACCAGTAACATGCCAGCCTCATTGTGACATCATACCCTCATCACTCACATAAGACTCAGTCTGATATCACAGCCTAACCACTGAAATTACATCCTCACTGTGATATCATAGTCTCGCTCCCCTGACATCAGTGCCTCACTGTGATAATCACATTGTCTTTGTTGACAATACAGACCTCACTGTAATGGTATAGTCTCACTGTTTCATCATAGGCTCACTATGACATAACAGGCTCACGTTTGAAATCATAGCCTCAATGCAACATCACTGACATCCTACCTAGCTCACTAAGACAACACAGCCTTACCACTGACCTTACAGGCTCACTGAAACATTACAGCCTACCTGTGGCACCAAAATGTTGCTATTGACAACATAACCTCACTGTGACATCACAACCTCCTCATGACATACAACCTGACAGTGACATCACAACCTCATTCTGATGTCACAGCCTCTTTCTGACATCACAGCCTCATTTTGACATCACAGCTATACCATGCCTTTAAAGCATCACTGTGACATAAAGCTTCACCTCTCACATTATAACCATATAGTGACATCACAGCCTCAGTTTGACACAATAAACTCACTATGACATTAAAGCCTCACCAGAAACAAATCAGCCACAACAATGACACAGTCTTCCTGTGAAAGCACAGTCACTACTGACATCACAACCTCACTGTGACATCATAACTTCATTGTGACATCACAGCAACACTGTGCCAGCACAGGCTCACGTTAACAACACAGCCTCACCACTGATATGACAGGCTCACATTGATATCACAGCCTCTCTTCTTTCATCAAAGCCTCAGTGTGACTGCACAGCCCCACCACTGACATCCTAACCTCACTGTGAAATCCACCATCACTCTGAATGTCACAGGGCCACTGACATCTCTTAGAATCAGCCCTGAAATCAGAGCCTCACTGTGACATCACCCCTTCACAGTGACCTCACAGCCCAATAAGTGACACCACAGGCTCACCTGATACACCACAGCCTCATTATTACATCAGTCTTGCTACTGACATCACAGCCTCACTGTGACATCAACTCACAGAGACATGACAACCCACAGTGACATCACAACCTCACTGTGGCATCACTGCCTCATCAGTGACAGAACATCCTCACCTGTTACATCAGCATCACCACGGATATTAGTCAGAACACTGACATCACTGCCACACCAGTGACAACACAGCCTTTGACATTACAGCCTCACCAGTGTGACTGTCATGTAATAATGTTCACCACTGACATCATAACCTCACCAGTGATATCATAGGCTCACTCTGATATGTTTCTCACCACTGACATTCCAGCCTTATTGTGATATTACCCCTTCACCAGTGACATAAAAATCTCATTGTAAGGTGAGCCTCACCACTAACATCACAGTCTCACTGTGCCATCAAAATCTCACTGTGACATCACAGCCATGCTGTGCCAGCACAGCCTCCTGGTGACAACACAGTCTAACCACTAATATGATAGGCTCACACTGACATCACAGCCTCTCTTCTTTCATCACAGCCTTACTGTGACTGCACAGCCCCACTACTGACATCCTAACCTCACTGTGAAATCCAAGAATCACCCCTGATGTCACAGGCTCACTGACATCTTATAGAATCAGCCCTGACATCAGAGTCTCACTGCGACATCACACAGTGACTTCACACTCTGCCCACTGACACCACAGGCCCAACTGATACATCAAAGCCTCATTATGACATCAGTCTTGCCACTGACATCACAGTCTCACTGTGACATCATGCTTCTCAGGTACATCACAGCCTCAGTGTGACATCATGGCCTCATTAGTGACAGCAGAGCCTCACCTGTAGTAACATCATTATCACCACTGACCTTAGTCAGAACACTGGCATCACTTCCACAGCAGTGATAACACAGCCTTTAACATCACAGCCTCACCAGTTACTGATAAACCTAATAGGTTTACCACTGACATCCTAGTAGTGATGTGTTATGCGTTATGATATTTAGTGTTCCTAACCTTAGAGCACAACGATGAACAAACAGGGAAAGGGGAAGAGGAGGGGGCCACCTGCTCAACTTCAGGCACTGTAAGCACAGGAACACAAAACCAAAGGGGCTGCTCACTGAACTTTACCAGAGTGGGTGTCTCATCTATACCAAAGATGGCACCACTCCATGTTGGAACACCAGAGTCTCCTTCATTATGGGAATTAACCAGACAAATCACTCTACCAACTAAGAATGGCCATGCACCACCAACCATGGAGTTGAGAAAAAGCTATCAGTCTGTCAATCCTGACCTAGGGGGCATATGGCCCAGGGGAGTAACGAACCCCTGAAGTCCCTCGCTAAGCACAGGACACTTAGATCCAAAACACTTCTGCATATATATTGCACTAGGTCTCTCCTCGGATGTTGGTTACCCTTTTAAGAGTTGTTTTCACTTTCACCTTGGTTCTAGTCATTACATTTTATTTTCTGCACTCTTTCGCCTTGTCCGCTCACCTCCTAGTTATCTCCACTCCATTAGGGAACCTTTCCTCTCCGTAATCGGTAATTTACGGCCCCATCAGAAGGTACCCCAGCTGACTGCCCTTAAGGCTCTACTAGACTTAAGAAGGATCAAAATGAAACCAAAGGACTTAGAAGATTTTTGGGAGGAATCTTTAATCTTAGCTCCTTGGATTTCCCCAGCAAATGTCTGGGACCCTCAGATTTGGATAGGAGTGCTCTTCCTAGCCTATAAGAGGGAAGTCCAGGAAGGCCATATGCCTCCTGCCTCCTTTGTTCCCATCCTCCTTGGCATCATAGCAAACCTTAAAGGATCCTCCACTGAGGAAGTGACTAATTGCTTTCCAAAACCTTATCAACAACAGGAAAGGATAAATTCACAGAGAGAAGAGATAGAAAGACAATGGAAAATATTAGCCAAGTGGAAATCTCCTGCCATGGGTTGGGCCCCTAGCCAGGAGGAGCATGAAGCAGTGGCAGCAGCAGAAATGATGAAAGAATTGCATAGTCCTGGACCCACGATGACAGGAATTGTTAAAGGCCAGATTTACTGGCGTTGGTGTTAGTAAGGGGCACTCAATAGTGAGTCTTCAGCAAACTTGTCCTCTGCCTGCTCCTTCTCGCCTGACTCCTGGAGTCTGGGTGGTGACCTCTCACCTGCTTGCTCCCTCGCTTTGGGGCCCAGAGAACTCTGCCACATTCCTGTACTTTTCCCAGTGTTCTTAGTGGGGATTGGGCGACAACCAATGACATCATAGACTCACTATGACATCTTTCTCATCACTGACATTCCAGCCTTATTGTGACATCACAACTTCACTACTAAGCATCACAGACTCACTGTGCCATCAAAACTTCTCCAGTGACAACACACATCACTGTAGTCATCAGAGTCCTCACTATGACAGCATAGCCACACTGCGTCCTCACAGGCTCTCTGTGACATACATCCTGACAGTTCCATCACATCTTCCCTGTGATATCACATACTCTCAGTGACTATTAGCCATGTGCTGCTGACATAATAGCCTCATGATAACATCACATACACACCCCTGACATAGCCTCACTGTGACATCATAGCCTTTATGTAATGTCACAGCATCACCACTGACAGACATAGCCTCACTGATATCACAGTCTCACTGTGACCTCACAGCCTCCACTGTAACATCATGAACTCCCTGTGACATTTGGGCTTATGGTGACACCATAGACACATGGTGACATCAAAGCCTCAAGGTTGGAATCATAGCTCACTAGTGTCCTCATAACTGCCAACTGACACCACAGGCTCACATGTTCCATCATAGCCTCATTGTGGCATCAGTCTTAACACTGATATCACAGCTTCACTGAGACATCAGAAAGGCCAATGACATTAATTAGAACACTGACATCACTGTCACATCAGTGACAACCCAACCTTTCACATCACAGACTCAGCAGTGTCACTGTCATGTAATGGGATCACCACTAACATCATAGGCTCACCAGTAACATCATAGAATCACTATGACTTCTTTCTCACCATTGACATTCCAGCCTTATCATGACATCCTTTACCAGTGACATCATAGCCTCATTGTGACATCTGCCTCACCACTAATATCACAGCCTCACCAGTGATATCACAACATCACTGTGTCATCAGAGCTTCACTGTGACATCATAGTCACATTCTGTCCTCACAACCTCACTATGACCTTACATGCTGACAGTAACTTCACAGCTTCACTGTGACATCACACACTCTCACTGTGACATCATAGCCTCAATGTGACATCAGCCTTGCCACTGACATTGCAGTCTCACTGTACCCTCATAGCCTACACCATGACATTACCAACACCTTTTTACATCACTCAGTCATGGTGTCACTACAGCCACACTGTGACATCAACAGGTAACAGTGGTATCACAGCCTCACCAGTGACGTGGCAGCCTCATTATGATATCATACCCTCACCACTAACATCAGCCTCATTCTGATATCACAGCCTAACCAAGCAATCACATCCTCACTGTGATGTCATAGTCATGCTCCACTGACATCTCAGACTCACTATGATATCACAGCATCACTTGTGACAACATAGACTCACTGTGACATCACAGTCTCACCACTGAGATCATATCCTTAATGTGACATGACAGCCACATTATGACATCGCAGGCTGACTTCTGAAATCATTACCCATCTGTGACATCATAGCATAGACTCTGATATTATAGCCTCACTATTTCATCACAGCCTCACTATTACACAACAGGCTCTCTTCTGAAATCATAGTTTCAATGAGACATCACACCCTTATCACTGACGTCCTATCTAGCCTCACTGTGGCACCACAGCCTCACCACTGACCTCTCAGGCTCACTTAATCATGGCAGCCTCTCTGTGACACCACAGTGTAGCTATTTACATCACAGCCTCATTGTGACATCACAGCCATACTATGCCACCAAAGCATCACTGTGACGTAAATTTTCACCTCTGACCGCATAGCCTCACTGTGACATCACAGCCTTAGTTGGACACAATAAACTCAATGTGACATTAGAGTCTCACCAGTGACAATACACTTTCAGCAATGACGTAGTGTCTCTCTGAAAACACAGTCACTACTGACATCACAACCTCACTGTGACATCGCAGCCTCACTGACATCACAGCATCACTGTGCCATACAAACCTAATGGAGAAGGGGAGGTTTATTCAATTTACAGTTCCAGAGGGGAGGTAAAGTCCCTCAAAGCAGAGGTAGCATGGCTGGCTGGCAAAGGTGGAAGAAGCTAAGTCACTGTAGACATCTTGGAAGGTGAGAGCTGTAGACTGCTTGCTGCAAAGGCAAACTTCTTCTGGAGGTAGAGTGTGATTAATCCACCTCAAGACCACCCCTTGTGACTGCCTTCCTCCAGCAAGGCTCCACATGACCTTGCCAAATACATTTCAAACATGACACTCCACCCATAGTCCCCTCAGTCTCATTGTCATCTCATTATATAAACCATACTCAGTCCAACATTAAAAGTCTTCACAGACTCCATCAGTGTCCCAATATAGTCCAAAGCCTCCTGTAAAATCAAAAGGCACGTTAAATACTTCCAACATACAGTTGCACAGAATAAACATTCCCATACAAAAGGAAGGAATGGGAACATATCCGGGAAAGTTTGGTCCATAATAAAACTGAAAATCAGCAGGACAAACTCCAAATCTTGTAGCTCCAAGTCCAACAGGTGAGCCTCTCCTTAAAATCATCTCAGTTCCAAAGGGCTTCATTCCACCCATCCAATGCAGATGCCCATAGAATATGTTGCTCTCTCTTTTTTTTTTTTTAAAAGAAACAATTCTTTTTTTTTTAATTTTTTTTATATTATTATTTATTCAACTGTGTGTATGTGCGCGCGCGTGTCGTGTGTGTGTGTATGTGTGTGTAGAACCACGGACGAATTCGCGAACCACCATGGACGCCTCCACCTCCTTCTGCCCCGGGATTCACAGGCTCCGCCCTACCAGGGCCAGAAGCGCAGGCCGCCCCCGCTTCCGTCTGGCGTCTATACGTGGGATCTGGGATCTGAACTCGGGACCTTCCGCCTGCAAGGCGGAGGCTTAACCCCTGAGCCACCTCTCCAGCCCCAGAATATGTTGCTCTCTTGAGTGACACTTCCCAGGGTATACAGCTCTCCTTGGCAGGTGTCCAAGTTGTATTTGGAATTGATAACATCTTTACTTCTCAATGGCAAACCAGGCTTTAACTCCACAGCACTAATTGACCTTCTTGGGTCTCTAAACTGCAGGCTTTCTGTCATATGCTGTCTGGCTTCCATCATTTTCGAAATCTTGGAGGAGGAGTCCTCCATCTCCTCCCTCTTGCATCCTTGATACTTCTAAAACACAACCATATGAACAACTTTGCCAAGACTGGCCCCCTTGAGTCACAGCTGATTCCATTTCTCTATGCTGACCAAGGGGAAAAGCTCTTTCACACAGTTGTTTTATAGAAGATCCTTGCTTTCATCATTCACATCAGCCTCATTCTGATATCCCAGCCTAACTCACTGTCATATCATAGTCTCGCTCCACTGATAGTACAGCCTCACTGTAATATCACAGCATTATTGGTGACAACACAGCTTCACTGTGACATCAACGCTTTAACTCTGAGGTTATAATCTCACTGTGACATCACAGCTTCACTGTGACATCACAGCCTCACTTCTGACATCACAGCCTCACTGTGACATAACAGGCTGACCTTGGAAATCATAGCATCAGTGACACCATGGACATCCTGCCTAGCCACGCTATAACACCACAGCCTCATCACTAACATCTCAGGCTCACGGTCACACCACAGCCTCACTGTGCCATCACAACCTCACCAGTAACATCCCGGCCTCACTGTGATATCTCAGTCTCATCACTGACATTAGCCTCACTTCTGATATCACAGCTTAACTACTGAAATCTCAGCCACGCTGTGATATCATAGTCTATCACCACTGACATCACTGCCTCATTGTGAAATCATACCCTCCTCACTTACATCAGCCTCATTCTGATATCACAGCCTAACCATAGAAATCACATCCTCACTGTGATATCATAGTCTCGCTCCACTGACATCATAGCGTCACTGTGATATCACAGCATCACTGGTGTCAAAGCATCAATACTATGACATCACAGTCTCATCTCTGAGGTTATAGCCTCACTGTGACATGACAGACTCACCTCTGAAATCATTGCCCAACTGTGACACCACATCATCAACTCTGACCTTGTACCTGTGATAATTAAGCCTGGATGTCAACTGGAAAGGATCTACTGAGACCACTTGATAGGATTATACCTGCCCTAGATCCTATCAGGACCTCCAAACCTCTCATACCATCCTCCCAGTACTGCATTATATAAAAAGGAGCTACCATAGATCTTCTAGCCTTCGACTAGACTAAGAATCTAGGATTTCTCTAGCCTTCAGCCATCACTGACATGACTATCAAACTGAGCAATTAGCTATTGGCAGCCAGCATTGCAACTACCTCAGCTACTGGCAACCATCGTTGGACTACTTCAACTGCTGGTAGCCTTCGCTGGACTACCCTGGCCATGTCTGTAAGCCAACTCAATAAATTTCACACACACACACACACACACACACACATACACACACACACACACACATATGCATTCTGTAAATTCCATGACTTTAGAGAACCCTACCTAATACATAAATTGGTACCAGAAGTGGTTCTAGAAAAAACAGAATTATAACAATGAATTGTGCTGGCAAGCTTTGTGATATCCGGAGCTGGCTTTTGAGTCAGTGGAACCTCCCATGACTAAAGACTCCCCTAGTGGTATGGAGAACATTGCAACTGTTTGGAGTGAATTGTTTGTAGAACTGGTAAAAATAGGTGGTTGACAGTCTTGATGCCCTCTTGCAAAAAAAATTGTGGAGCTTAGTGATTCTGTATATTAAACTTTAGATAAAATTAGCAAGAATAAGGAAATCAATGATGCTGGCTGGTTGCTTCTAGCATCTCTCATTAAACTACAAATAGAAAAAGAAGATCTTAGAGAGGAAAATATCAACTCAGAAAGTGCAATAACAATTTAGAAATTTCTAAGTGTGCTCTAGAAGAGAATCTTCTCTCCACTAGCAATAGGGCTCGAATCGTACAACGTAAATTAAAATCCCAGCCTCAAAAGGTGCCGACAGGAGGGAGGAGGGAGGGAGGGAGGGAACTGGTGTACCTATTAAGTTTGTATGAGCTGAAATAATAATAAAACATGTAATAAAAAAGGTGTCAGACATTAAAATAAAAGCACTGATTGGAAAAGAATGAAAAGAATTGGAAAAGATCCCCCAAAAAGTAGGATGCTGATGTGTGGGAGGACCAAACTGATGATGAAGACCTTGAACCCTCACATTCTGATGTTTTGTTTTGCCTGAAGAAATAGTCTCCCCTCCCTCAACAGAAAATGAATCTCCACACCCACTCTCTACAGAAGTGTGTTTTTACCTTTACCACACGAAATACTGAAGTTACAGCACAGATACCTGTGATTGCTTCCAGGCCTATACTAGGCTCAAGGCTAAACAGGCTCCTAAAGGTGAAATAGAAAGTGTGGTCCATGAGGAGGTGCGCTATACCCCTAAAGAACTGTATGACTTTTCTAATACATTCAAGCAGCAGTCTGGGGTACCCCTGGGAATGGATTGTAAGGCTGTGGGATACTAGTGGAAGGAGTATAAACTGGATAAAAGTGAGTTCACAGAAATGGGCCTATTTTAGTAGAGATTCTAGGTTTAACACTGCTACTTGCCAGAGTTAAAAATGGTACCAGGAGGCCCCCCAGGTCCCCCCATGTCAGTCCCAGCCGCATCCAGATGGCCTCCGGCTTTGCCTGGACCCGCCCAGGACCCCAGCCCCTTGCGCCTCCTGCCCGCCAGGTTCCAGGTCCAGGTCCCAGTGAGTCTGCCCAGCCCCCCCCAGGTGGCCCCGCGTTGGTCCCAGAGGCACCCAGGTGGCTCCGGCTTTGCCTGGGCCCCGCCCCGGACCCCAGCCCCTTTCTTCCTAGGGCCCCCACCTCTGCCTGACTAGACAGGATTGTTCACATTCCTCCATCACTGGAGCTTGGGTGGGCCAAGTCCCAGGTCCCAGGTGAAGAATTCTGCCATCAACATCGGACCCTCTGCCTCTCCAGCCCACCGGGGTGACTATGCACGTGGTCCACAGAAGACACACTGCTACTCAGAATTCAATAGAGTCCAAAGGAAACTCAAGCAAAACTCTAAGGGACAAAGGCCATACGTCTGAGTCCTCTACATCATCCTATCACGTGGGAGACATTCTTCACATCCAGCTCAAAGATAAGTAAACCTCTTTTTTCACCTTACTGATCCTTCTAGTATCAATGCTTAGATCAACTTCTCCATACATCCACCCTAAAACTATACAACTCCAGGGAGTACACCACTCCCTCACATATCACCAAGATACTAAATCGTAAAAGTGCACTACCATACTAATATTCACTCTTGTCTCTTAACCTGACTAACTGAGATACTAAGAGCCTAATAGCCTCATCTAGGAATTGTAATAACAATAAGACAAACTACCCAATCAAAGGCAAGCACTAGTAATAACTAGCAAGTGTAACTAATATCAACTAAATCAGTTCAGTGAACACACAGAAACTGAAAGGTCCTAAGACACAAAAACAATGCCCAAGTCAAAGTGCATACACAAGAAACAAACACCAAGAAGACCAATCTCCCACCGAAAAAATTAACCCCATAATGATGGATTCCAACCAGAACACAAATTCACAGAAAATAGCCAAGAAAGCCAGCCAACATAACGACTTTCAGAGTATGATCATTACCATGATAATACTATGGAAAGAGGAAATCCGAGAATAGTTAAACAACCACATCACCCCACTTTTCAACAGGAACACAACAGACCTTGGTGGAGTTGAGAAAAACAGTCCAAGAAACAAAAAATAGGCATAGAGCAGTTAAACAACAGTCTCAGGCAGAGTTTAAACATTGAACAAAAGACAAGT